>JAMXDD010000001.1:26835639-26871617 GCA_024733475.1 Syzygium grande
GTTCATTCCTATCAAAGAAGTCCTACCATACCTTACTAGGCTGTTGAATTCCAAAGTATAGGAATCATTAAACACATAGCTTTTCAATGCATCATAGGAGTGGAAGATAGTGCATACATTAGAGTTTCCATAATTTGCGTTATCCTATTAAACCTAGTTGGTGGGATCTCCAATTGCTAGGTTAGGTTTTTGCCTTGTAACCTCTTTATTGAGTTAAGGCTTTTAACCCCATTCCTCCTCGATTTGCAGTTTACCTACTTTCAAGAGAAACCTTTTGTCAACGGATTTGCAATATTTTCCTTTGACTTTACAAAGTCCAAAGAAGTTATTCCATTCGAGTGCAATTACCTTATGATATTTATGTTTATGACGAAAGTGTCTAGACTTATCATTATATATCACATTTTGTGTTCTTGCAATCTTTTCTTGATTGTCGCAGTGAATGCATATCATAGACATAGGTTTTGGCTACAATTGAATATTCTCTAAAAATTATCAAAGCCACTTTGCTTCTTTAGCAGCTTTATCCAAAGCAACAAACTCTGATTTCATTGTGGAGCACACTATTAAAGTTTACTGTGAGGATTTCCATGATTCTACGGTACATCCTAGCATGAACACATATCCGCTAATCAATTTTGATTCATTATAATCAGAATTCCAGTTTGAATTAATATAGTATTCCAAAATAGCTAGATATTTACTATATTGCAAAATATAACATTTAATTATTTGTAAATAACCTAACACTCTCAATAGAGCAGGCCAATGCTTGTGATCAGGATTACCTGTTTCAGTTTTCTTATTGAGTACGCTATATCTAGTTTAATGCAATTCATGATGTATGCGATGAAGCCGATTATTTCAGAGTACTCCAACTGCTTGATACTATTACCAGTATTTCTTTCTTAAGAGTTAGGTGTTGAAGAAAAGAATCATCCGCATCTTTAATGGCAAACCCTTTAAACCTCTCAATTACCTTTTCAATATAATGAGATTGTATTAAAACTAAATCATCAGAGATCTTGGAATTTTGATGCTGAGTATAACATACGCAACATCTAAGTTTGTCATCTTGAAGTTCTTTTTGATAATATTCTTGATGTTTTTGATAATCTCAGTGTTATCTCCAAGAATAAGCAAGTCATCGACAGATAGACTCATTGATTATATACCAATATATGATTATCACATGGTCTAACTTCTCATGTCATTGTTTAGGAACTTGTTTAAGTCCACATTTGACAAGTCTACACACTTTGTGTTCTTGTTCTTTGACTTTGAATCCATCATGTTGTTCCATATAAATCTCATGATCAAGATCACCATTCAAGAATGTAGTTTTCACATCCACATGATGTACGTGCAAATTGTATAGCAAAACTATGGTAATCAATATCCTAACTGAAGTTATTCATGTTACAAGTGAATAAGTATCAAAAGTAGACCCTCTCTTTATCTAAACCCTTTGACAACAAGTCGTGTTTTATACTTATCATTGGAACCGCTAGCTTTACCCTTTTCTTGAATATCCATTTACATCCAATTGGTTTATGGAAGATCAACCAATTCCCAAGTATGGTCACCTAGGATATAATTAAATTCGTTGTCAAACTTTTTTCCAAAAGGAGCATATGAAGATGACATTGCATCTTTAAACGTTTGAGGCTCACCTTCTAACATGTATATCAAAAATCAAGTCTAAACGATTTTCAATTTGTGACCTCTTACTCCTTTGAAGTTCGTCTTCTTTGGCCTCAACTTCATCATTCTCATATTTTAATTTTCTAAATCTCTTCTGATACCCTGATTTCTTTTCACAAAATATATATCCTCAATATCTCTTGATTCTAGGATAGTATTGGCATGAATTTCCACATTTTCAGATTTGTGAACTAAAAATCTATATGTGCTGCTATTTTGAGTATAACCGATAAATATGCAATCCATCATTTTAGGTCCACATGAGCAAGTTTTTGTGAGATTTTTCTTTCACTCTAGTTGAGTGATTAGGGAGCTTAGGATTGGATAGAAATTGAAACCATTAATAGTGAGGGTATAAATGAATTGAAAAAATTACTTGATATCGCGACCCTTTCTTTTTTGTCGCGGACTCTTCAAAGACCTTACCTTGTGCAACGTTAGATTCATTTTAAATTTAGGTTAATCCTAAAGGATTCTATATGAGATGGGAGTCCTACTAACCTATTGGGTTTGGCTAGAAACAAAGTGAGACCAAGAGATTGTCTCATTTTCTATGCAACTAGGGATTAACTATGATCGGGGACTTGAATACACTAATAGTCTAATTAGCACCCTTTCGGCACCTCTAACTTAGTTGGTATGTTCATCTAAATGATCAAATAGTCTTTTATCAATTATGAATCCTAAAAGTCTCTCAAGTTGCTACTTGTTCATGCAAATGGTCCTTTAGGTTTCATCATGATCTTAGACTTATACTAACCATTCTAAAAAGAAAAAGAACAACTAATGTATTGAAAGTGTGGGAATTAAAAAAAATTATTAAAAGGCTCAAAGTAAAGTGTGAAACAAAAACCCGATACTTGTTGGCCAAAAACAATATATGGCTTTCTTGTAAGTCCTGAGATATGATCCGCCATGAGCTTGATCCGATACTAAGGCTCCGTTTGGGAACAGCTTTGCAAAGCCCTTTAGACCTCTAAAGATCCTTAGACAAAGGCTAGTGTGTTTGGTATTCATTTTTTGGAACCCATTTCCCAAATGCTAGCATTTCCAAGGCTCTTAAACGGCCTTAAGCTCAATGCTTCTTCAGACCTGCTTTGGCTTTGTGGCTTTCTCGGCATGTAACAATGCCGATTTAAGTGAAAAAATTTCTTCCGAAATTACCCTCACCTATTTTTTGTTTTTTCGATTTTGGCTTGGTCTTTCACTGTTCATCGTCTTCTTGATCGGCGACCTCGTGAGGGGACGGCCGATTTTGTGAGGGATCGCGGGCTAGAGAGGGGGGGCGTGGTCACGCAACCGCAGACCATCACAACGTGATATAAATTTTACCCAGATGACGATGGTTGATAAGTTTAAAACTAAACCAATTTGTTTGACAATTTTCACGGCGAAGGGTTTTGAATAATAAAAGACTTTGCAAGTATAATTTTTCCAAACACTATTTTATCAAAAGTTACTTTGCAATGGACTTTTAAGTTGTAACTTACCAAACATAATTTACATTTTGAAAAACTCCTTTAACTTAAAGTCCTTTGCATTTTCCCAAAGACTTTCCCCCAAAGTGTTTCCAAACGCAGCCTAAGTCGGGCAAAGAGTATTACATTGCCTTGTTTTAAGCTTTTGGACGTGAACCTCGATAAGCTTGATAATAGAGACTACTCCTAATTCCTAAATTTTAATAGTTGCATATCCGCATGATCTCCTCACATATTGGTAGATAAGTTTAAAACTAAACCAATTTGTTTGACAATTGTTTTTTTGAAAATAAAAGAGAAAAAGTACTAAAAGGGCGTTAGAGTAATATAGCGTAATCAAGTCCTCAAATCCGCTGGATCTCTAGTTTGCAGAAGTAAAGTACATTCCTACACTTTGCTTAGATTTCTAATCAATCCACTAAAAGCTAATTAGTGGAGACTCCTGAATAGATCAAATTGCACGTTGAAATTAAACTTACTCTGCGAATTGGTATGAGCTTGAAAGCTTGAGCTAAAAGTGTAAGCTTAGTAATCCATTAGCCATTTCCTAAAAAGGGAAGTTCATGACAACTAGTCCTCCAAATATCAATTATTTGCAAAAATAAAATCAGCCGATGCGGGAATAATTTTTTCAGATCTAGTTCTAGTTTGCTTCGGAGTTAAACTTCAAGGCCTAAATGATTATCAAATTTTATGATCTTTATGTCAATTTGAAGATATGAACGTAAGCTCTAATTCACTTGAGACAATTTTTCTTCCTATTTCCTCACTAATTTTTTTTGTAAAAATCATAAAACATAGAGAGGTCAGGTCAGACTACGAATTTCTAGAAACCTTCAAACGTTTTTAGACTCCTTCAACACAACTTATCATTTTTCCAGACTCAGAACATCTTCAAACTCAACTATATGAACTTATAAACAAGTCTTAAACACTCAAACTTCAATGAACATCAATCATTATTCAAGTGAATCCACAAAACTTAAGAATCAACAATGAAAATACGGTTCACTTTACTCCTAATTCATTATTCGTGCAAATTTTGACATCCTAGGACTAATCAAACACTCAAATCAACATCAATTTCACTCCTAGAAGCTTTGGCTAACTTAAGGATAACAAAGAGTTGATGTTATTCTAGTTCAATTAACTAGAATTAACATGATTCTTAAGGGTCATTGAACTAGAATCACTAGAATTAACATGATAACAAAGAGTTGTTTAAAATTTTGTGAGATTGAAGAATGAAGAGGGAGGGAGTGGTCGGCCAAGGCCAGAAAGAGAGGGAAAATTGGATTGAAAATTTTAAAATAATTTAATTTTAGCCCTACACCCCAATACACGATCCAATAGTTCACATTTAATCATTAATTAGAAAACAAGCATATGATTGGCTCTTGCTCATTAATGAGCAACTAAGCAGTAAATTCAAAAATTTATTGGTGAAAATTCAGCCATCAACATTTGAAAGGAGAAATGTCGTCAGGAATCGACAGGCGAGGATGACTAAGTAGCCGACGACCAATACAATTGGGAAAAAAGGATTGGACTTTCAAGTTATCCCACTTAGAAAGATCGAAAGTTTCCTTAAAAAAGGATTGAAAAATATAAACAAATGTATGCCTGGATAAGCCCGAAAGGACCAAAAAAGACTCTAGGATTTCTCTGATGCATCGACAATTGTGCATTTGAAATAAACCGTAGAGAGTGGCAAGGAGCCTAGTGCCACAAGCTTTCATGCAAAAGGAAGAAAGCTAAGTTGACAAATTTTTCGAAAATTTTTATTGAGGGATGGCTGAAAATAAATTTAGAAAGCAAATATGAAAGAAAGGCAGTATGTTCTTAAAAAAAAAAAAAAAAAAAAGCATCACCAGACTTGAAATTATTTTTCAAGAAATAAACCATGAGAAAAGCTCATTCCCGATCAACTTATCAAAATATTTACATTTGCCAGACTCGTTCTCTTGAGCCTTAGTGCCATGAGGAGAAAGACCAGCAATGGCTAACAGGTCGAGAAGAGTAATCCATAGGGTTCCGAGTGGAAGAAGAAAGCAGTTGGTTGAAGGAGATCAAAAAGTGAGTAAAGAACCTATCTGACTGGGTTCTATATACAAATCAAAATAAGGAAATTCCAAAACTACATATCTGGCTTTAAAATTATGAGTCTACAATTTTTCTTGAAGTAGACGCATTCCAGAATGGAATCCTGGTGGATAAAAAGTTTTTCTTGTTTATGGCGAGGGAAGCACTGAATGAAAAGATGAGCAGGAATAGATTCAAAGTAGATACTAAAGAATAACCTGATTGGAGTCATCATCTGGCTTGTTGAGGAACGGCAGAGAGAGTTTGTTTTCTTCTTCTAATGCCCTGAGGCAAGTGAAACGAGAAATATGCGTTTGGGAACTGTAGTAAAAAAGGTGGTCAACTTTAACAATGGGTGCCATCGGATTAGAGGAAATAAGAAGATCTGGAGGGACATTTAAGGCTCCGTTTGTTTCATGAAAAAAAGAATGATTTTAAAAATATTTTTCGAAAAATAATCACATGTATCGCTTACGAAAATGAGTAAACTCAAAATATTTTAATTGTTTACTATAATGTTTGGACGTAACTATCGTCGATAATGAAAATATTTTTTATTAATTAATTATTTTAAGTATAAGCGATCTTTTTAAAAAAAATATTTAATAAAGTATTTATTTTTTCGCAAAATAAATGGAGAGAAGAAGAAAAGCTCGGGAGTAAGGGTTGAAAACTAGAGAATTAGCAAAAAGTGAAGATAATGTGGAATTATCCTTGCTTACATACTGTTCTATCTGCGAAACGTGCTACTGATGAGACGGGTTGGTTTGTTAGAGGAAAGGGACAAAAAAAAAATTGGATAATGGTTGCTAAGATCAAGGATAAATCGGTGCAAACATTAAATGCATATCCCTTCAAATTCCAAAGCGAATGATGATTTATGGATATTACAAAACAGGATCATGCACCATTGATTCTTTTAGAAGGGGACATATGACGACTTAAAAAAATGACCAACTCTTGATTGATATCATTGAGTACTAAATTCAGTCGACTAGAGCAAAGTATGGTCAGAGCAGAAGTCATTAATAAATAAGCCAATACATGACCTATAAGCTCATCGATAATGCAATATGTCGACACAACAAGATGGTGAGATTAGTGCAGAAGTTCTGACCAAAAAAAAAAAGATTAGTGCAGAAAATATTGATGAAATCATTCACCTGTTGAAAACTTGCATGAAATTCATAAGTCACCGATAAAGCCATTGACGGTAAATTATTGCAGATTTCACTAAGTGTTGAGCAAAGTGTCATTTATGAACAAAATAGATATTTATCGACATATCAATCAAGACAAAGACGGTGGTGAGCAGACATGAATACATAATTGCCAGCAAATATGCCTATAATCCCATAATCTGCAAATTTTTGTGAACAATCACTATTAGATAATAGAGGATCGTGTTCATAATCTCGGAAAGCTTTAACAGCCGATCGTGTTTCAAGCCTTAAGGGCCATCATGGCCCAAGAAAGGCCCGATGTGTTTTTTTTTTGATGGAGACTAAGAATCAAGAAGCTCTAAAAGGCCGAGTAAGCAGAAACTTACATTTCCAGAATTGTTATGTTGTCAATCCAAAGTAGGGATTGCGGGGGGGGTTTGGCTTTGTGGTGGAAGGTTGGGATTTCTTTGACTGTCAATTTATCCACAAATGATTTTATTGACATTACTCTTCAGGTTGATGAGATGAGACAACAATCCAAGGTTACCTTTGTTCATGCTCCAACAATGTTTCAAGGAAAAATGAAATTATGGGAAAAGCTGAAGTTACTGAGTATCCAGAATACCTTGCCTTGGGTGTGCATAGGGGACTTCAATGAAACGCTGAATCATTGGGAAAAGGTCGGGAAGCGGCCTCCTGAACTATATCGTATGAACGCATTTAGAGATTTCCTCAATGCGTGTGGTCTAATGGACTTAGAGAGCAAAGGTTGCGCGTTTACTTGGGCTAATAACCGCGAAGGGCAGGATTTTGTTAAGGAAAGACTGGATAGGGCTGTATGTAATGTTGATTGGAGAGTATCGTTCCTCTAGCCGAGGCGTTTGCTTTACCAGCCATCGGCTCTGATCATAGCCCTATTTTACTGCTCTTATCAGCTGAACCTCTTAGGAGAAGCAGACTGTTTAAATTTGAAGCCTTTTGGTTAATGAATGAAGAGTGTCAGAGGATCATCAAACAAACCTGGAATCACGAAAGGTTACAAGAATCTGATCTTGTGCAGAAAATACAACAAGTTTCCATAGAATTGGCAAGATGGAGTAAGCAAAAATTTCAAAACAGTCATAAGCAAATTAGATTGTTGAAAGAAGAGCTGCTGGGCATAACGAACAACCAAAACCTGTTTGCTGATCAGAATAGAAAGAGGGCCATTACTGAACAGATTGAAGCATTATGGAGACAGGAGGAAATGTATTGGGGACTAAGGTCTCGTATTAATTGGTTGAAATGGGGAGATAAAAACACAAAATATTTCCATGCCACAACGATTCAAAGAAGATAGAGAAACAGAATATCTATGCTTAAAAATGCTGAAAACATATGGATTCGAGATCCAGACAAGTTAAGAGAAATGACAGTGGGCTTTTTTCAAGAGCTTTATACATTAGAAGGCCCCCGAGACTTCGAACCTGTATTACAACAGTGCCCTACTCTCGTCACGGCTGAGATAAACCAAAATTTGACAGCCCAAGTCACAATGGAGGAGGTCCATAATGCAGCATTTCAATTGGGCTCATTGAAGGCACCGGGACCTGATGGTCTGAATGGTCAGTTCTATCAAAACCATTGGGATGATATAAAGAATGGGGTTTTTGATGAAGTGAAGAAGTTTTTCTATTCTGGAAGTCTAAATCCAGAACTAAACAGAACTTTTATCACCTTGATCCCGAAAGTTCCTAACCCAGAAGGATTAGATCAGTTTAGACCAATCAGCCTATGCAATTTCGCATACAAAATCATCTCGAAAATCTTGGCAAATAGATTGAAACAGTGGCTTCCGGGTTTAATAGAAGGAGAACAAAGTGCATTTGTGGGAGGTAGACAAATCCAAGACAATATTCTGATTGTTCAAGAAGTCCTCCATCAATTGAGAATCAGAAAAAGGAAGAGGAAATTCCAGGCGGTGTTAAAACTTGATATGAAAAAAGCCTATGATAGAGTAGAGTGGGATTTCCTTGAGGCTTGTATGTTGAAAATGGGGTTCAATGATTGGTGGGTTCGAAAGAGTAATGAATTGTGTCACTTCAGCCTCGTTTAGTATAAAATTCAATGGGGAACCATTGCCCTTCTTTAAGCCAACACGAGGAATAAGACAAGGGGACCCCATATCTCCCTATTTGTTCATTATGGTGGCCAACACACTCTCGGTGTTGATGAGAAAAGCAGTTCAGGATGGAACGATCTTCGGCATCAAACTAAACAGGTACTGTCCAGTCCTATCTCACCTCCTTTTTGCGGATGATTCCATCTTTTTCTTAGATGGTAAGGTCATCGAATGTCAGAATCTTGCACTGATCCTTACTCAATATTGCTATGCATCTGGGCAAGCAATTAACTTGAACAAATCTGGAATTTACTTTAGCTCGTGCTGTCCACAAACCTTAAGAAACAATATGGCTGCTCAACTCAGAGTCCCAGAAATTCAGAAGACTGGGAAATATTTAGGGATTCCTTCGGATTGGGGTGTATCTAAGAAACAAATGTTTGCTTGGATTTTAGCAAGAGTTAATATGAAATTAGAGGGGTGGAAGGAAAAGTTAATCTCAAAGGCATGAAAGGAAACTTTGATTAAAACTGTGGTTCAAGCTCTTCCTCAGTATGCAATGTCTATATTCAAAATACCAGTTTCAATTTGTCAATCCATAGAGAAAAAGATTGCAGCCTTTTGGTGGAAAAATAGTGAATCGAGGGCTGGCCTACATTGGAAGAGATGGGATGTTCTCAAAACCAGAAAGGATCAAGGGGGAATGGGTTTTAGAGACCTAATATCGTTCAATAGAGCTATGCTTGGTAAACAAGCATGGAGACTCTCTCAGAACCAGTCAGCATTATGGAGCCAAATTCTAAAAGGAGTCTATTTCCCTACAAGATCCTTCTGGCAGGCTGGGAAGGGGTCTCGACCCTCTTGGGGATGGCAAAGCATTCTGATGGGGAGAGAGAGGATATCAAATTCAGTCAGATGGTCAGTTGGCACAGGGGAGAAAATCAACATTCGGGAAGATAGATGGCTAAAAAGAGGACTAATTGGAGGACCAGCAACCTTTGAAGAACCAGCCACAGTTGCAGATCTCATCCAACAAGAGGACAGAAGATGGGATGAAGCTAAACTTACAAGGCTATTCGATGAGCAGCTAGTTAAGGAGGTGTTAGCAATACCACTATGTAGTCATGCAACACCAGACAAACTAGTGTGGACAGCTACAAAGTCGGGGCTTTTCTCAGTGAAGAGTGCATACAACCAAATTCGTCAAGCGGAACACCCACAAAATGTAATGCAAGCATCATCATCGTTCCAGCCATCCCGCAAACTGTGGTGCAAAATCTGGAATCTAAACATCCCCCCAAAGTAAGAATATTTCTGTGGAGTGTATGCCAAAATGCTCTCCCCACAACAGAAAATCTTTATAGGAGGAAAATCTTACCTCGACCAACATGCCCTTTCTGTGATCAAGAAGCCGAAACGGTGGAGCATCTCTTCCTCCTTTGTCCTCGGATCGATGCAAACTGAAACACCCCTTAGTTCGGATCAGAATTCCATCTCAGGAACTAACACGAATTGAGGTATGGCTTCAAAACTATCAAGTACAGCCACATAAATTAATTACTCTAGACGATCTTGCCATCCTCCTGTGGTTTATTTGGAAGGCCAGAAATGAATTTGTGTTTCGCAGAAAAACCCCAAACCGAGAACCTTAATCGAGTCGGCAAGGATGATGGTACAAAACTATAGCAAGTGGAATCATCAAAGCTGCAATTTGCATGCGCAAAAGAACTTCTTACCTCTGAAATGGAACCCACCGCAGAGTAATTCTTACAAAATAAACATAGATGGCTCATTTCTTGAAGGTGAAGCAGAAGGAAGGCGTGTGTCGGGAATCCTCGAGATTTAAGCTGGAATTCTACTGGACGGCTTCGCCATGACAGTTCCAGCCACTTCGCCGTTACACACAGAATTGCAAGCTCTGTTACAAGCTTTGGACTTCTTCGTCAACAGGAGAAAGGAAAGAATAGAAATGGAAACGGACAGCCTTCAAATGGTAAATATGCTGCAACAACATAGTCAAGTCAGCTGGGAAGCGGAAGCATTCATTCGGGAAGCTCACATCCGGATGGCCCAATTCACCAACCTAACTTTAGCCCACTGTAACCGATCTGCGAATCAAGCTGCTGATTGGGTAGCCAAATCACACCGTCAGAAGTCTCTAACTTTATCTTGGCTTGCCCGTCCCCCACAACCTCTATGGGAGTTGTTATGTTTTGATGCCCCTATGTCGGGTTGTGGTTTCAAGAACTTTTAAGTTTCAATAGAAGTGCTCTATTTCGACCAAAAAAAAAAAAAAAAAACTCTAGATAGTGCTAAACAGTTATTAGCGGATCCATAATTCGTGACTGTAAATAATTGCTAATGGCGGAGTATAAAATCCCATGTTTAATCATTGAGAAGATCATCAATCAACAACAGAGCACATGTTCTTCTGCATATTTCCTTCAAATTTTACCTTTTCAACACATTTAAATTTGCCCACCTCTTATTATTCTCAAAACCTTTAATTACCGGTACTTGCAACTTAATATTTCTACTTTTACACCACTTGCGTTCCTGTCCATAATCAATAAAGAATCCCTCAAGTTCGATTCCTTTCTTGGCACTGCCACCGCGGAGTACTACAAAGATCTCTGATTTTCACATTTGGTGAAATACATGTAACAATTACTTTGACGTAGCTGTATACACAAATCGGGTAATCAATCTTCCGAAAATTATGTAATGTTGGTTCAAATTTGACAGCCACCCTGTTTCGCCATCACATCCCTAAAGCATTTGGAAGCACCATGCATGCGATGATAAGTTCTTTATAGGGATTAAAATATGTCTTTTACAGCTTAAGTAGAAAGATATGAGATAAAACCCTGAAGAGGTCCAAGCAAATCTTGCATTAGTCAATCGATGCTTTCTAACACCCTCACTTCACTGGAAGAGGAGGAATGCTCTGCTCATGCCTAAAGAAGTTATCAGGGTCTACCCTGGTCTTGACCTGAACCAACCTGTTGAAATTGCTCTTGTAATACTTCAAACCCCAAGAACTTGCCTCAATCAAGCTGTTGACACCTTTCTTGTTCATGCCCAAATCGAGGTCCCTGTAATTTACATAGGCCTCTCTAGGATTTTTGGACACATAGGAACCCATGTAGTCATACAGCTTCTCGATCCAGCTCATGTGCCTGGCCATGTTCTTGGCCCCATCCTGCCAAGACACTGAATAGTGGATCTTGAACAGCGTGCCGCGCCGGTGTGGGAATGGTGTTGCCGACTCGGGGACTCGGGCCATCTCCCCGCCATATGGGTTCCATATCATCACTGGGTTCTCCTCATCGAAGTACATTTTCCAAAGGCCCAAGAGGCCCTTCTTGGGGATCGGGGTCCTCACGAAGTCGGACTTGGACTTGAAGTAGCCCTGAAACTGGAGCTTCCCTGGAGGAGGACCTCCGGGGCAGTCGTGTTCGGATACAGCGCCATGTACAGGACTGACCTGATCCAGCTCATCTTGGTGCAGTCGGCCCGCGTTATGCCCAGCTCAGGAAAGCGCTTGCTCATGATTCCAAGGAGGGTGTCCAAGTCTCCTAGGAAGAGGGCGTTGTAGGAGGTAGTCACTGTCCGGTTCGCCATCAGGTTGGTGCTCGAGGCCTGGATCATGACCCTGAGGAAGAGCCTGTCATCGAGCTTTGGTGCTATCTTTTGCCATTTGTACAGGAGCTTGGTTGCGCCTTGTTCGAGGGGTCTTGTTGACTGTGAACACAGTCACAGTCTCAGGCATATTGACCAATTTCAGCTTCCAAGCCAGGATAATGCCGAAACTGCCTCCGCCGCCTCCCCTGAGAGCCCAGAACAGATCTTCCCCATTGCGTTCCGGTCAAGAATCTTCCCTTGGCGTCCACCATTCGGACATCAAGCGCGTTGTCAGCCCCCAGCCCAAACTTCCTCATCAATGACCCGTAGGCGCCCCCGTGATGTGGGCCCCCATGCCCAGGCTTGTGCACACGCCCATCGGGAACCCGTGGACCTTGCTCTTCTCAGCAATCCGGTAATAGACCTCCCCAACCGTGGCCCCTGCCTGGGCCCACACCGTGCCCTGGGGATGTCCACCTCGATGGCACGGAGTCGGGCCAGGTCGAGCACCACGAAAGGAGACTCGATCTGGGACACGTAGGAGACTGCCTCGAAGTCATGGCCCCGCTCCGGATGCGGATGGCGAGCCCGAGCCGCCTCGAGCAGAGGACAGCAGCCTGGACATGGGCCTCTGACAGTGGGGTGAAGATGACCACGGGCTTTGGCACCGTCGGGAGCAAGTACCGGAGGTTGTTCGCTGTCGAATTGAGGACGGACGCAAAGGAAGAGACGTTATTCGGGGTGTAATACGAGGAAAGAGGAACAGAATTCATGGAATTGGTCGAAAGGCAACCAAAGAAGGTCCGTTGAATCGTGGAAGTCGCAGATGTCCATGAAGACGATAAGACTAGGGAAAAGAAGAGAATCTGTGAAAGTAGCAGAGAGCTAGGAAACGCCATTTTTTGGGTCGATTTTTCTAAGCTCTCTTCAATTGGTTCTATTGAACAACCGCTTGGTGGGTCGTGTATATATTAATGGATTTTCATGGCCTAAACAACGTGTTGATGATCCAATGCAAACATCACTTTGGGTCATCAAGGTGTTCCATCAATTTAGTGTGGGGTCTCCAAATTTCTTTTGCGTATTATATTCGCCACTTGTTTCTCAATCCCCTATGGAAGCACGTGACGGAAATTTCTCTCCCCAAGATCACGTCACACCTAAAGGTTCATTGCATTCTGGGTCAATATTTGCATGGAATGCAAATATTGACGTGAATTGGCAACAAGAATTGGCATGGAATGCTTAAAGAAATGAACATCGAAATCGGCATGCTCATATAATTTTTTGGCTGCAACAGTGGAATCGCTCAGGAAGGAGTCACATTCCCGTGTTAGGTACAAAACTGGGTTTTGAGTTGCATTGGCAAAACCTCTTTGTAAACTTGGATGCCATCGATTTAGGTCAGCGTAATGGTGATCGAATTTGATGTGTAGAACTGACAAGATTGTACATGATAAAGAAGGGTCAGAGTAGAGTAAAAGCAAACTCAATAGATAAAACATTTTCATTTTTATGAATTTCAAAGGCTTTTCCTAAACTACCCCAACATGAAATAGAGGTGGAAATATGGGTCTCAAACCCTTTTATTGACTCAGATTTAGTGAGCTCAGGTTGAATAGTGATCACTTAACATTTCAAAATAGGTCAAAATAGATTTGAAACATTGAAGTTTTACCTTACATGGGTCTATATGGGTTTGTTGCAAACCCATATTCAACCCATTTAACAAACTCATATAGACCTGTTTAACGTACTAACTTTTCTCTCTTTTGGGACAAATATAATTTATTAATTTGAACTACTAGTCGTTGGTCTCCACCGCCGCCGATTGTCTCTATCACGGTCGCTTGATCGCCACTACCTCCAATCCACCGAGCTTGCCGATCGCCAACCGGTTTTTGGTTGCCGGTCCCCATCACCTCCATGTCGATCGTCGTCAATCCCCGTCACCGCCGATTGCCGCCGGTCATTGGTTGTCACCGGTCTCCGATCGCCATCACCGGTCTTCAATTGCCGATTGCCTTTGGTCACCACTGGTTCTTTGGAAGTAGAAGAATAAAAAGAAAAGAAACAAGAAAAAATATATAAAAAATATATAAAAATCAATTTTTTTAAATTATAAAAATTGTCCATATTGTTTTAGCAATATATATCTTTTTAAAAATTAATAAGATACAAGCTTTTCTAAATTGGATTTAATATTGAAGTTTTTTAGTAATATGGGTCGAGTATGGATCGCTTGAATCATATTATACGGAAATGGATTAAATGGGTCAATATGGGGTCGGATCATTTTCGACCTAATCCAAACCCGATACCGACCTACCTGTTTGACAGGTTTAATGTGAAATAATAAAAAGACATAATTAGTACAGCCCTTATAATTTGTTGTTTTTGCGTGACTTTTATTTCTTGGTACTTTGGCGTGACTTTTATGTTTGCTTTCTTTCTCTTTTGTTATTGAAAAAGTTTGGAATTTGGCCTTTGTTAATGGCGAATATGTAATATCTTTCGAAAGTTTTAGTCATTTGGAAATTGTTCATAAATTTGTAAGATAAAGATATTATCTTCGTATAAAACTCTAAGGCTCGGAAAGCAGTGATTACTCTTTTTGAGTTTTAGTTTTAACAGTGGAGCCGAACCATTTCACGCTTATCATTCAAGCAAAATGCGGCTGGAACCAAATTTGTGCCTCGAAATGGTTGACACATCAGCAATCAAATCGAGGACTTAGCTACAAAAATGCAATCATGCTCAGTGAAAAGGGATAGGTGTACAAGAAATTCTAAAACTTATCGCTAAAGTGTAATTAAGTCCTAAAATTTTTAAAAAGTGTAATCAAGTCCTAAAACTAATCAAATTGGTCCAATTAAGTTATTTCATTAACTCCATCCAACTTGATTAACAGAAATTACTGATGTGACATTTTTTTTTATATTTTCTCTCTCTTATACGGCATTGACATGGCTAAAACATGAAAAGATAAGGCCAACACTTGATTTTTCCTTCCTTTTTTAATTTTTAATTTATTTTATTTTTAATCTAATTTAAATAAAAACTGGGATAAAAAATCAGATTTGGACAAAAAACGATGTCGTTTTAGCCTTATTCTTCAAATTCTAGCCATGTCAATGCCACATAAAAAGAGAAAAAAAAAAAATCCACGTCAGCGTTTTTTCTGTTATCTAAGTAAGATGAAATTAACATTAATAAAATGACTTGATTGCACTATTTAGACAAATTTTATGTTTTGATTGTATATTTTAAAAGTTTAAGGTGATAATTTTTAGATTTACGTGAAGAAGGTTACGTGCATATGCACCAATCAAACGACTAATCCTATGTTCTCTCTCCTTTTCCACGTGTTGGACCACGGTAGCTTGTCGTTCAGCCCATCGAAGCCACCAAAACCGCCGAGAAAACCACCAGCACTGCCGTTCATGCTGCTTAGCCCCTCACCCTGGTTTCCCTCTGTATTTTTCTCTGTGCTTGCTACTTCTTTGTGTTCGATCACTCCAAATCAGGGTCGTTCACCTTGGATATGTGGCCGTCCGTCATGGAAGACCATTAATCTCAGAGGTCATCGCACTTGGACCTCCGATATGCCATTCGTTGCGTGCGTGCACGAAAAAGAGAGAGAGGAATTGTGATGGGTCGACGTCGATGTGACCGTGGCGGAGGTGGACATGACAGCGGTAGCACGAGCTTAGTTGGGACGGTGCGAAGAAGAAGAGGTAAGAAGCAAGAAAGAAATGAAAAAGGAACAAACGCCAAAGATTGATCTCCGCCCTTCAAAGTTTTCAGGATTGATGTGTCAATTATCATCTCCTATCTGAAGATAAAGTAAAACAGAGTCAAAGGATTTTTTTTCCCTTTTTGAAATCTATATATGAATTGCTTCACTGAACAGTTTGGAGGGGTGCGAACCTAACATGGCAAAATAATGCAACTGACATCCCTCCAACTACACATCTCTCCAATTTGTATATGAATTGCTTCACGAAACAGTTTGAAGGGGTGGGACCTAACATGCCATAACAATGCAACTAACGTAACTCTCCAAATACAGGGTACATATTTAAAACATGAAGTTGAAGTCAAGTTCGAAATAAGCTCCCGCAATGATATCGACACTTGGAATCTTTTAAGAAACAGACAAGTGAAATCGAAAAGATGAATTTGAGGACAGAAGGATATCCTCTTTCGTAATTGCCGATTACTTAAAGAATGTCCAATGCAGCGTTTGCATCTCATACGATCCGAGCTGCAGTTGCAGGTTGACAAGTTATTTCATTGGATTAGCTTCAAGACTATTGTGCCTTGAAGTAGTGGAGCATCATCACGCTTTTACCTTTATCGGAACACGTGAACCGTATATTCAATGTACTGGGATAAGAACACCATAAATATCATAATTTTCGTATATCACTTACTTGAGTGTTATAAATTCTTTTCCAACCACTTGAATTATACAACTTCTAAAAAACGTTCACTCAAGTGCCAAAACATTTTAAAAAGTTCACGCAAGTGTTGGAAATCTAACGTGACATAACATTTGTGATAAACGTTTTCAAATAGTTATAATACTCAAATGATCAGAAAAGAAATTATGGCATTGAAGTGTGCGTTATACATAAATTATGTCACTTAAATGATCGAAAAAAGAGTTATGAGACTCAAGTGAGTCCTCAAGAAAGTTATGGCATTTGTGGTGTTCTTTTTTTGCAATGTACTTGTCATGAGAATTTCAATAGTTATCTTTGTTCACATGAAAACGGATAAAAAAAAAAGATGCACAATCACTTCTAAATTAAAAGAAAAAAGAAAAGGGCTTACAATCAACTATGCAATACTAACTACCAAATTACTTACTAAAGTCCTTCATTAGGGATAAATGTAGTGAAAGTTCGAAAACTTATTATGAAAGTGCAATAGAGTCCTAAAATTTAAAAAAAAAATACAAAAAAATTCCTAAAACTTGTCATAAAAGTGCAATAAAGTCCTAAAACTTTCAAAATATGCAATTAAATCCTAAAACTTGTCAAGAAAATGCAATTAAGTCCTAAAACTTTTAAAAAGTGTAATCAACAGAAAGATTTGATTGAATCAATCTAGTAAATTTTAGGAATTGATTGTACTTTTTAAAAATTTTACGACTCAATTGCGCATTCGTGATAATGTTTAAAACTTAATTACACTTCTTGAAAGTTTTAAGACTCAATTACACTTTTGTGACAAGTTTTAGGACTTTCAATGTACTTATCTTAAATATTTATTTTAAAAATAAGTGTCGTGATCTACCTTTCCGATGAATCACTTAGGATTTGGCTAATTAATTACTAAGTTTACACCTAGTTCGGGTTCTCCAAGCCCATAACAATATGCAACTTAAATTCAATCTTTGAAACATAAATCAATTTTATTTTGGAATCATTATTAATTAGTTTTTGGTGGTCGATTAGAAACTCAAGTAAAGTATAGGAGTGTACTTTACTTTTATGAACTAGAGATTAAATGGATTGGAGGACTTACGCTAGATTACTCTTACGCCTTTTTGGTACCTTTTCTCTTTTAGTTTCAAAAATAATTTTTTCACAAGCAACTTGAATTGATTTTAAACTTAACAATTAACATGTGAGTGATGATCACGCGAGTGCGCAATTAGTAAAAATAGCAACCACTAATCAAAATATTAAACAAATTGCAAGAAACAAGAATTAAACACCAAGAATTAAACTAAGGTTTTAAATATACTAAGGGCCTATTTGGCAACGTGCCAAATAGTGAAAATTTTTATGTTCTTTTGTTCTCAGAATCAGTTTAGGAACATAAATTCGTTTGTTAAAATTTTTGTGCCTAGGCACTATTTTGCAAAAAATTGGTTCCATAATCAATTTTGGAACAGAATTAAGAAGAAAAAAAAAAGTAGCTTCTTGATTCTGGAACAATTTTTCTAGAACTGATTCTTCTTGGTTTTCTTCTTTCTTTTTTTATTTATTCTTCATCTTCTTCCCGGCCCACTGCCGGCGACCAGCCAAGGCTGGTGAGGGTGGCCTTTGCCGCCCCTAGCGATGGCGAGGTCGGCTCTCACCACCCCCAGCGACGACGAGGTTGGCCTTGCCTAGATCTAGCGAGGCTGACCTCGCCGTCGCCACCCTCGGTGACGGCAAGGTCGAGCCTCGCTTGGCCAAGGCAAGGCCAACCTCGTCATCGACAGGGGTGGTGATGGCGAGGTCGAGCCTGGCCTAGCCATGTCGAGGTTGACCTCATCGTCGCCACCCCCTGCGACGGCAAGGTTGGCCTCGCCAGATTTGGGCGAGGTTTGTTGCGATGTCAGCCTTGCCAGATATGGGTGAGGTCGAGCCTCGCTTGGTCATGGCGAGGCTGACCTCGCCTTCATGGGGGGTGGTGACGGCGAGGTTAGCCTTCCCTTGGCCGGGCGAGGCTCTACCTCGTCGTCGCCGGCGGTGGCGACGGCAAGGTCGGCCTCACCGTTGCCCCCCGGCAACAGCAAGGTCGACCTCACTAGATCTAGGCGAGGTCGAGCCTTGCTTGGCCATGGCGAGGCCAACCTCGTCGTCATGACTGGCAAGGCCGGCGGCGAGGGCCGCGACACCCTCGCTGGCCTTAGCCTAACCGGCCATGGCCAAGGAAAAAGAAGAAAAAAAAAGAAAGAAATATTATTCGAAATATTATTAATAAAAAGAAATTTTGATTAGTTACCAAACGTATTTCTATTCTTTTTCTATTCTAGGAATAGAAATTTTGGGCAATTATCAAACGCCTTCAAATGCTTAGAAATTGTTCCTGGACACAGAATAAAAAAGAATCATTTCTAATCAGAATCTGTTCCTAGACACAGAACTGTTGTCATGCACACCCTAAATCTAGCTTAACCATGATTTTCTAAATAGCCATGCTATTCTAATTAACTCTATTTTTGGGTCTTTCTTTTATTCAAGAAAACTAACCAAATGAAATTTTAATCTAGGTTAAACATCAATGATGATATGTGACATGACCTAATTCTAATGACAGCCAAAATTAACATGAAACTATTATAATATGACATATATTAGATTAAACAACCCTAAATATTGAATCACTAAATGACATGGAATTGATGACATGGCATATGACGTGGCATACATGGCATTCATGGTGACATAGCAAATATTAATGAGGTGGCATATGACACCGCATGTGACATGACAAGCATTAATGACATGGTAAAGATGGCGTGGCATATGACATGGCATAAACGACATAGCAAAGATGACATGGAATTTATGCATCTAATTCTATATGACATGCAAATGTTATTTTTGGATTTTTTTATTAAAATTCGTAATTAACATTTAATGAAAATAAATTATCTATAGTGACATATTATCCAATTCAAACTAGGAAATAAACTAGGTTAAATTGTATTTTTAATTGGAAACCTTTCTTAACTAGATAAGTATTATCCTAGCATGCCATCCATCTAAAAAAGGCTATCATGAAAATCTTATTTAAACTTTATACTAATATATGATATATATATATATATCCTAATCTTATCTAATATTTTATATTTTTATATTTTTAGAATATGATACAAATCAAATAAAGATAAATATTCATAGTAAGAGATAATCACCAAATCGCAAGAGATAAACATTCAATATTCAAATATCATCTAATCGACTCAAATTTGGTGATAAATAAAACCGACACCCTTATTCTAAGGCTTAAGATTTAAGTTGCCGGCGGTCGATAATCCTATCTTTTTACTATAGATTGAACTACCGACCATGTGCACGTTGTCAAATTAGGAAATAGTCCTGATTGGGCATGCCTATCACTCAAATAATTGACGTTAGACCGCAATCTATTCATTTTAAGCAATAAAATATCAAATCCAAATTTGGATAAGATCCTTACCTAATACAAAGATTTGATTCTAGTTCGAGAGAACCAATGGTGGATTCACGGTGATGGTGACCGGTGGTGGCAGCTCACGGTGGTGTGGCTCAGCTCGACGAATTTACGACGATGTGGCTGGCGATGCAAGGGATCCTGGCTCAAAAGTGCAAGCTTGTGGTGAGGACCAACACAGCAAAAGTTCGTCGTGGGTCGCTAGTGCACAAATCAGCCTACAAAACAGAGAAGATCGACTGTACAATCTAAATAGCGAGTGATTGAGGCTGAGGTTGAGGTTGACAGTGAGGATAGCTGCCCGTGGTCTGGCTCGATGCACAGCTCGCTGCAGTGTTGATCGTGATCACGGACGGAGTTCGCCTGATCATCGCTGTCACGGATCGCTCATGGATGGTGATGTACGACTTCATCAGGATAGAGAGTAGCAGGGTCGGCAAGGCCTGAGCAACAGAGGAAGTCATTGCGGTCAAGCTTGTGGATGGCTGAACAAGGCTTGACTTCTCAGACTAGTGGTAGATCAGCCAGGACAGCAACAGCTCGTCCTAACGGGCAAGGGAGGAAGTATAAATAGTTGTGGTCGAGCTCTTCATATGGCTGAGCAAGGCTGGTTTTCTCGTTGCTACAAGATGAACGATAATGCTGGAACCGCAACACAGAGATAGTAACCACGGCAGCTCGCGGTAGGGGTCCGTAGGTTGGGACCCGGCTGTAGGGTTGGAGGCAAGGTTGTGGCCGTGAGCGGTCTCGATTGCGACTATTACCTCCCTCTCTTTTTTCTAGTATTTTCTCCATTTGTATCTTAGACTAGAAATTTGCCAACCTTGAAATTAGACCTAGACATGTTTATAAAGCAAAAACATTAGGTCTAAAATTGATTTTACGGGCTTGATTTAAGCCTTATTCAAGCAATGGGCTCTAATGACCTAAAACCGTTCATTGATTAAACTCTAATGAGCTATATTTCATTCAAGTAAGCTCACTGAACCCCCTACCCTAATCGGAATTTCGGCCAGAGCAAGTCTTGTGGTTTTGGCCGAATTTTCTTGTCCCTTGTGAGCTTACTTAAAAATAGGCTTAACTCTTTTAGAGCTCATTTTAATTAAATTCAAAGTCTTTTAATTCTAACAGCTAAAACTAAATCAATTAAAGCTCAGGAGCTTCTTTTGCCTTGCAATTTTCGGTCAGTGCTGCTTCCTCCGGGCTTGGCCAAATTTCACCTTCATGGGCTCAATCCAAATAATTTTAAGGTAGACAAGAGAGCTGACAATTTTACTTCGATCAGAACTCTACATACTCAAACCTTATCAGAATTTAATCGACAATAAAACTTGAAAATACAAAAGCTTCAATGAAACTGAATGCACACAAATGGTGCTATTTTTGGAGGAGCGAAAGGGGAGGGCCAGCCTCCCTCTCGCTCCTCCATCGTTTAATTTTTTTTCATTTTGTGGATTGGGTGTGCCACATCAGTTTCGCATTGCAATTCTACTCATATTAGTAGTGTCACTGTCACAATCCTCCCGAGGTTAACCCAAAGGGAGTTTAACGAGTTGCTAAGCAGGCGCAAATGATCCCTCTTGCAAAATGGTGCTTGCACTTAAAACGGACTCACCCAAATCCTACCAATTGTTGTCCAAAAAAAAGATCCTACCAGTTGCAAATTGATTTTCTCACTTTATTATTTGCTTGATAATAAACTTGGAAGTTGCCACTAACCTATTATGGGTCAATTAGGGACCTAGCAAGGTGCGGTAGCCTGCCTGACTTCTGCGAGCTAGAGATTCATAGGCACGGGGACTTTGTTACACTAGATTTGTCTAGTAGTCGTTATTGAAACCTTTTTTTCTCTATTGTAAAATGTTATTCGTGCGATGTTCCCAATTTTATCCGTAACATGCATCAAACTATAAATGCATAAATACTCAAGCAACAAATCACTAAATAATAATAAACATATAAATCAAAGCAAATGTAAAAACAACCTGAGTTATATCATGTTAAATTAATGAAGTCTAGTTATCACGGGGAGAGAATTTCCGTGAGCGGGGAATGGAAAGTCAATGCAAGTTTTCAAAAATATACTAATGTGTAAAGGGAAAGTAAATATGCAAATATGATATGCTATGCAAAATAATGTACTAAATAAAGTATTTTCCTAAAATGAGCCAATAAACATGGATATAGGATTTAACATAATACAATTTAAAATGCAATGAAATCCTAAGATTTTAAATCCATTTAAGGAATATGAACATGTGCAAATGAGTCCGAATTTCCTGAGACGCACCCCTAGATATTTCTTTGTGATTTTTTAATGAAGACACAATCTAAAATTTCTAGCATGCAAGATGTGATTTTTCATCTTTTCGATTTCAGTCATATGACTTATGAAAATAAACATGCAAATATGGAAATGGATTAATAATGGACCCTAAATGGCCTAGATGTGGATGGAAACACTTTCTAATATTGTCCTGATGCATAATGAATCAACAGAAGTGTAGCACAAGAGATAACTAAGTAAAGGAATGGTCTGTCGTGTAAGAGGACTTAGAAACAGAGAGGGCCTTCGCGCAAAGTGCAGTGCGCTTGATTCGTGTAGACTAGGAGCAACACCGGCCAGCGGCCTCCGCGGAAGCAGTGAAACAGACAGTCAGCGACGAGTACGTCCAAGGAAAACAGCAAGCGAGGATCAAACACAAGGACAACAAGATGGTGGTGTTTTTTGGACTGGCCTGGGCAGCGATTAAAGCTCAGTGATGTCAACTTGATTCAACTTGACTCTGCTACGGCGCAACTCCAGGCCAACGGTTGAGAAGTTTAACGACGAGTTTAATCTGGACAAGAAATATTAACCAAAGGAAACATAAGTACAGAAAATCAAATGCAAAGTAAAATTGCACATGATCTAACAGAAAAGGGCAATGCTTGACTTAGCCTATGATTGGAGTCCAAATCCTCCAAACATGATGAGCGCAAGACATCGATGCCATGGCAACGGCTAGTGGGTTTGAACCAAAGTGAACTGCAGGATTCCTCGGCAACAGGGTAGTGACTGTAGAGCGATCAGTGTGTTTTTTTGCCAGCGCGTTCAGTTGGTATTGTGGTAGATGCACTGGGCAGTGAATGTTAGATTCCGAAAACCGATGAACCGTTGAAAACCATCGACAAAACAGGATCATGCATGTATAATTCATTGAGAAAGTATAAACACGGAAGCGTACCTGAATTCATAGCGTAGACTGTTCTTCGGTGTCGTGCGGGTAGCCTTCCAGAACAATACGTTTTCTCTGAGAATTCCCTTGAATTCTCTTTGTGTTTCTCTCTTTCGATGAGATGAAGAGGAATCAGAAACTTACAGACGTTCGGGAACCATAACCGCTCTTATAAGGTAACCCTAATGTTACCCATTAGAAATTACAATTTTGCCCATCATAAAATTGTAATTTCCCCTTTTAGTCTCTACACATTAAAGGGCCACACCCTATTTGATACATTAAAGCCCTAAATTACCTTAACTTAATTTATCACTTTTAAAGGGCTTAACTTTATATGACAGTATGCATTGCATTATTATTTCACATATAACCCAACGTTGGATTAAGGATCCAACAATCTCCCACTTGGATTATATGTGTATCCTTATAATTATGCTTTGCAATAACAACTGTTTGAGCTCAACTTTACTGTCATTACCGAAATGTATCTCTAACCGATCCGTCCATCAATCATATCAATATAGGATTAAAGTGGCTTTTTGTCACATCTATTGTAATTCAACCCATCAATGGTCACAAAATTGATACAACTGAATGATATGGATTATGATGTGGATGTGTAGCATGGAAATTTCATGAAATGTGATATTAACATACCTATTTCCAACTACTCCACCTTAAACCTTAGTGAGATTAGACTTTACCAAAATCAGAGTGTGAATAAATCCTGATATTTCTGCAGAAAATAACCTCAAATATCCATATACTGAAATAACTGAAAATGTCTATATTAAGAACATTTAAATTACAAACTCCCACTAAGACTGAATATCCTCAATAAACATAACACCCATACGAGCAGTATGCTCATGGAACACCTTGGGTGGCAATCCCTTAGTAAGCGGATCCGCAAGCATGGAGTTTGTACCAATATGTTCTATAGACAACTGTCCACTCTGAATTCTTTCTTTAACAATAAGGAACTTGATGTCTATATGCTTTGACTTCGACGAGCCTCTGTTGTTGTTAGAATATAAAACTGCTGATTTATTGTCACATAATAACTTGAGTGGTCTTTCAATGCTATTCACTATCCGTAGTCCCGTGACAAAATTTCGCAGCCATATTCCATGATTGGATGCTTCATAACACGCTATGAATTCTGCTGCCATAGTTGAAGAGGCCGTTATGGACTGTTTGGCACTCTTCCATGAGATGGCACCTCCGGCTAACAGATAGACATAGCCTGATGTAGACTTTAAACTATCTTGGCATCCAGCAAAATCGAAGTCAGAATAACCAATGATCTCAAGCTGATCCGACCTCCGATATGTGAGCATGTATCCTTTTGTTTTCTGTAAGTATCGCAAGACCCGTTTGATTGCTTTCCAATGGTCTACTCCTGGATTGTTTAAATATCTGCCCAACATTCCAGTAATGTACGTAATATCCGAACGCGTACAAACCTGAGCATACATCATACTCCCTATTACAGATGCATAAGGAATCTTCTCCATTTCCTTTCTTTCAAAATCATTCTTAGGGCACTGATTGAGACAAAACTTGTCTCCTTTAGATCTGTGGTATCACCTGGTTTACAATTTTGCATGCCATACCTTTTGAGAACCTTTTTGATATAGCTATTTTGTGATAATCCAAGAATACCCCGAGAGCGATCCCGGTGTATTTGTATACCTAATACAAAAGAGGCGTTACCAAGATCTTTCATCTCAAAGTTATTAGACAGAAATCTCTTGGTTTCGTGCAATAAGCCTATATCGTTGCTGGCAAGCAAGATATTATCAACATACAAAACCAGAAAAATGTACTTGCTCCCACAGAACTTATAGTATATACATTCATCAACCAAATTCATCTCAAAGCCAAATGAGACGATCACTTGATGAAACTTAAAATACCATTGTCGAGATGCTTGCTTGAGCCCATAGATGGATTTCTTAAGTTTGCAAACCATACTCTTTGGATCTCCAGATACAAAGTTTTCTGGCTGCACCATATATATTGTTTCATCAATATTACCATTGAGAAACGCTGTCTTTACATCCATCTGATGCAACTCAAGATTGAAATGCGCCACCAATGCCATTATAATCCTAAAAGAGTCTTTCGGAAGAAACTGGAGAGAAAGTCTCTTTATAGTCAATGCCTTCTTTCTGTGTAAAGCCCTTTGCGACAAGACGAGCCTTATATCTCTCCACATTGCCTTTTGAATCCCTTTTGGCTTTAAATATCCATTTACAACCAATGGGCTCACACCTTCTGGCAATGGGACAAGATCCCAAACATCATTGTCTCTCATGGACTTCATCTCCTCCTTCATGGCATCATTCCACTTCTGAGAGTTAGAACTTTCCATGGCTTGACGAAAGCTAATTGGATCATCTTCCATCATTCCAATATCAAAATCATGCTCTTGGAGAAATACAATGTAGTCATCCGGCATTGCACTTCTCCTCTCTCTAGTGGATCTTCTTAATGGCATATGTTCTTGAGGTGGTAGAGTTTGATTTTCTGGAATAATTTCTTGAATGGGAAGTTCTCTTTCGCCCCGATCGGGTTGTGTCCCGATCAATGACAATGGCACTTGTGGGATCAATGTCAATGGCAGGTGTAGGAACATTAACAGATTCCTCTTCAAAGTCAAGATCCCTAACTGTATCTCCTCTCGCAAACTCAACATCCTCAAAGAACTGGGCAATTCCCGACTTAAAAATCGACTTAGCTGTAGAATCATAAAATTTGTACCCCCTTGATCTTTCAGGGTATCCAATAAAGTAGCAACTTATTGTTCTCGAATCCAATTTCCTTTCATTAGGCTTATAAGGCCTTGCCATCGCCCACATAGATATATCTTTCAACATCACTTGGCTTTCGCAACTCGGGCAACCCTCAGATATAGACACACCGATGTGAGTTGTTGACCAGAATCTATCCACCAAGTGTGTCTAGGTACCGAAGTTAAATTAACCTCAGAACAAACCAAATTAAGAAGCACACCTTTCTTAGCACGCCATGCATAATAATTGGTGCAATTCTTCTTCACATGTCCTGTGGCTTTACAAAAGAAACAACCTGTGCTTTCCGGATCATCCGGTTTCTGTTGTTGTTTCCTTTTGTTTGCCAAGGTTGCAGCTTCTTTATCCTTCTTCCTTTTCATTCCCTTATCCTTGGAAGTTGAGGCTAGATGAGCACTTTCGGTCTTATCTTGCTTCAGCCTTTCCTCCTCTTGG
The DNA here is from genome assembly GCA_024733475.1 of Syzygium grande. Taxonomy (NCBI): domain Eukaryota; kingdom Viridiplantae; phylum Streptophyta; class Magnoliopsida; order Myrtales; family Myrtaceae; genus Syzygium; species Syzygium grande. The sequence goes on from JAMXDD010000001.1 coordinate 26,862,187, forward strand.
ACACAGTGTGAGATGAGCTCATTCAGAGATCAAGTCTCTTTCTGACAGTTGTAGCTCACCTTAAACTGATTAAACTGTGCTGGAAGAGATATTAAAACCAGATGCACCAGTAAGTCGCCAGTGAGTTCTAGCTTAAGTGCTTTTAACTTAGAAGCAAGATGATACATCTCCATGATGTACTCCCTAACATTGCCCTTCCCTTTGTAGCGTATTGAAATTAAATTTGTCAAGATCGTACCAATTTCAGCCTTTTCGCTCTTGACAAATCTCTTTTCAATGTCAATAAGGAATTCTTTAGCTGTGGTTATCTTTTCAGACATTGTGCCCCGGAATGCTTCTAGAATGGCTTTCTTCATGATCATCATACACATGCGATTTGATCTCTCCCACCTTTCCATATCCCTCTTTTGATCAGAGGTGCTTTGATCATTAAGCGGTGTAGGAGAATCGATCCTTAAAGCAAGGTCGAGATCCATGACTCCGAGAACTATCAGAAGGTTCTCTTGCCATGACTTGAAGTTGGTGCCATTTAGCATAGGAATTGAATTAATGTTGGCAGTAATATTCGCAGGAGTAATAGCTGAATTCAAATACAACCCATAAAATATGCTCACGTAAGTCTCAAAGCAATATATCAATTCAAATCAAGGTAATTCCCATCTCAAGACATCGAGCACTACATTAATACCTTGTCTTTGGACAACAATATTAACTAGTAAGTGATATCTTGTCGCAGTAATCAAACATTTATAATAATAGTATGTCAAACAATAAGACTTCGTTTGGGTCGATTTATTATTCACATGCAAAATTCAAATTGTTACATCCTCAATTTCAGTCCCTGGGAAATGTCTATGGTTTAAATTTGATGGTTTTCCAATTGGAACAAAAATTTCTACTCTTATTTTGGAAAACCGTATTTCGGATCCTTGGTACCCCTTCGTTTTGTTATTTTGGAGAGACTTTTGTGATTCGAAATTCCAAATGCTTTCTTCTGGAAAATTATTCCAAATATCTTGAAGTTTTACATGATTTAATTTCAGAATTTTTGGAATTGATATGAGTGGTATGATGGTCTAATTTTCGGACCGTGTGAAACTACCCAGAATGGGTATTTCAATGATGTTTACACCGTCTTTATTTTCTACGAGCTTTTCTAGATCGATTTTGGAAATGTTTCCTTCACAAAAGTTGTTGAGAACTTCCTTTTCTATAACGTGTGTAAATTTGGGAATTTTCTGAGATGACTTGGAATTTGGACAGAGCTTATTTTGAGAAGTAAATACTCTGTTCCAGCGAACTGTTTTTAGTCTGTTTTTGAGTGATTGAAAATGGTGTTTACAGAAAGATTCTGAATTTGTGTTCTTCACGAGAAATGTTTGTTAAGGTCTTGTTTATGACATATCCGAATTTGAGAATTTTCGGAGTTCATTTACTATATTTTCAAATCCAATTTCGTGAACAGTGCAAAGCTGTTCGGTTTTGTTAGATTTCAAAGATTTATTAATTGTTATATGAAAAATGTTGGAATCTCGACTTGAGGTCTTTTGGTGATATTTGAGACATATTTAGAGGTTTCCCGTGCCAAATCTCGGGTTGAATGAGATTTTTAGATATATTTTTATGAGAAAACCTCGGGAAAGGTTCGGGATTAGTTGTGGTGCGGGGTTTGTTTTGGACATTTCGGGCGTATTTTCACGAGACTCGTTTAGTCCGAATTAATTGGGATTGAATTCAGCATATTTGAGAGGGTCCTAGAAGGTTTGACCTAGTCAAACCTTATCACCATCATCATTTCCTTGCATTTAATGCCATGCCTTCTTTTTTCAAACAAGTCATAATGGCCATTTAATGAACCATCATGACTTTGCCCTTCCATTATTGATCCAAGAAGAGGGAGAAGACCACACGCCAGCCAAGGGAGAGGGGAAGGTTTGGCCAAGCTTGAGAGGGAGAGAAAAGAGAGTCATTTATGGCCAATTCATCATTTCTTGGACTTTGGCCTTGGGTCATTATGATGGGGTGAGGTATGCGCTTACCTCATCGCATGAATGACACGTCACAAGATACCTCACTCCCTTGATGACCCCAAAGCATGTGTCACCTAAGCCACTTTATTTCTCTATAAATAGAAGGCATCAAGTGAAATTGGCTCACTTTCTCACTTGTATCAATCAAAATTAGAGAGAGAGAGAGAGAGAGAGAGTGTGCCGAAAATAGAGAGAAAGAAAAGAAACCGAGAGCCAAAAGAAAGAAAGAAAAAGAAAACCCGAGAGAGAGACGCCATTCTCGAGAGTTGTTCCAAAACCGAGAAACGTCACCCTTCCCGCCATTCTCTTCTCTTATTTCTTATTTTATAAAGAGTAAGTGGAATTTTACTACCGGGAAATGACGTTGAAATACGTCGTGTCATGAGTTTTCCCCGTGCTCGGTTTTTGATGTTCGATGTTGTGTTCCCAATAACGAGTTTGCTTCGTTTTCGTGTTTTCCTTGCATGCTATCTAGTTCAATATAGAAACCGAGGCGCAATTCGTGAGGTAAACCGTGACTTAGCCATGCTTGGGACCCTTGTTTTATGCTTTCTATTCCTGTCGTTGTTTGATCGGCCCACGAGGCCGATGCGGTAAGAATGTCTCGTGTAGCGATGATTGACATGTCATCGCTGTTAGTAAAGTTTTACTTCTTGAGTCTCCTCGACTCATCCCCGTTGTTTCCCCTTTTTCAGGTCCATAGGGATGGCATCTCCCCAGCCAGCGTTGGCAATCTCGTGAAACCGAGACGGCGCCGATAATGAGGACCTAACGGACTTGGTGCCTCGAGGCGGGCGGCCGGGATAGAGCCACGGGTGGGATGTGAGATGGCCAAGTTTAGCGGGACCGGGGTGGAGGTGAAGAAGCAAGGAGGCGAAAAGCCGTAGTGGGGATAGGAAAGCCCAAGCCACGTCGGGCTGTAAATAGAAAAGCCTTGAATACGCTTGTAGAATATGTGTGATGTTTGCCATGACCCACGAAAAGAGCTGTTTAAATATGTTTGCATGTTTCAGTAAACATAAAGTTGCTCATAATGCTTGTCTTATTTCCGTTGATTGTTCTTTTGTTGTGATCGTCCAGTATGGTTCCGTGTGTAATAAATGAATGAATGAGCGGGGACGTCACGTTAATGGCCCGAGGTCGGGCGTCACACAAATAATCATTACATGTTAATCACCGCGAGTTGCAAATGTGATTTTGTTAAATATTAACCTTCTTTTGGGCGGTTAAAATCCACATGCATCACATTTGCATACCTTTTATATCTTAAAATAAATTAATTTACACAAGAGAGGTCCATTTGTGGACATGTTGCTTCAATCAATTTATTTCAAGATATATATTCCTCCACCAAAATTTGAACACGCGCCTTAACCGCCCAAAGGCCCGCGCGTGAGATCCACGCACGGGCATTGCGCCTGTGCTTTAGGCGCGTGAATCTCACGCGCGTCGGTGCCTGACGGCGCGTGGAGCGTGTGCGGGCGCGTGCGGCCTCGATGGAGGCGCACCGCCCATCCTCAGACTCGTCTCGCCGTCAGGATTCCAGATTTAACATCAAAATTCACTTTTAACAAATTTAAAAATTCGAAAAATACTGTACAGTATTAAAAATCGATTTTGCTTCGTTGCGCAAACATCCGCACAAACCCTAATTTCACAAATTGCTAAAACCGAACCCTAAAACCAATGAATTAACATGTATACTGCTCTGATACCACTTGTTAGATTTGAAAACCGATGAACCGTTGAAAACCATCAACGAAACAGGATCATACACGTATAATTCATTGAGAAAGTATAAACACGGAAGCGTACCTGAATCCATAGCGTAGACTGTTCTTCGGTGTCGTGCGGGTAGCCTTCCAGAACAATACGTTTTCTCTGAGAGTTCCCTTTGAATTCTCTTTGTGTTTCTCTCTTTCGATGGGATGAAGAGGAATCAGAAACTTACGTACGTTCTGAGGACCATAACCGCTCTTATAAGGCAACCCTAATGTTAACCTTTAGAAATTATAATTTTGCCCATCATAAAATTGTAATTTTCCCTTTTAGTCTCTACACATTAAAGGGCCACACCCTATTTGATACATTAAAGCCCTAAATTACCTTAACTTAATTTATCACTTTTAAAGGGCTTAACTTTATATGACAGTATGCATTGCATTATTATTTCACATATAACCCAACGTTGGATTAAGGATCCAACAGTGAACGCCAAGCGGGATGGGTAACCGCACAACATAGATAGCAGCGGTGACGACGATGGGACCTCAGTGTGGTGGTAGCTTTCCTAGCTGTCGGAGAGTTGATGGAAATGCAGAGATGAGGATTGATGATTGAAGTGATCGGATAGTGCTAGGGGGATGATGGATGAAGAATATGACGATGCAGTCTGGGTTGGTGGAGGTTGAGGATGGCATGGACGTGGATGAAGAGGAGTTCAGTGACGAAACAGAGAAAAGTGATCAAGAATAGGATCCACAATGCCACGAGAAGGGCATAAAACTAGAACAGGAAGAATAATTTAAAAAGGAAAATCTGGACTCGCAATCAACTATGAAACTCTAAAACTCGATTGGAACAGAAACAACCTGATGGTGATGAGGTGGTGCAGAGAAACGGCAAACTGAAGTGACAGATGTTGATCTAGAGACGGCACGGCTCCGAACTTGGCTCAGCAACGAGGGCAACAAGACTGGCACGATCCTATGTCGAGCAGCAACACTATTGACCAACAAGGATCGAGGTTGGTGTCAAGCGTGGCATCTGTCCATGGGTGTGGTTGTGTGAGAAGTTTGAGCCAATTCTGAGAAGCAGTATCCTCCATCATCCATACTCATGTGCAATAGCTAAATGAATGAAAAAAAAAATCAACTATATTCTTGAATCTAAAAGATAAAGACGGCAATCCCCGCACCCTTGTTCTAACAAGTCAAAAATCAGACAACGCCAACAGAACAAAAGTAGCCAAATATCCAGACTCCACCAAAAACAAAAGGGATTCCCAAAATCGACCACCATAACATTTCATAAGCAATAAGGTTTTGCGAAAACCTGCGAGCTTGTCATGAAAGTGGCAATCTGTTGGTATGCTTTCTGGTGGTGTTGGGGCAAATTTGATACAAGCTCCTCTGAACACCAGAGCCTCAAGAGGTGCATGGCCACCGCCTCGCCCAGGTCTCAGAATCAAGTTTGCGGATTGCGGCAAGGCATGCTTTGTGGCCGTACCAAACGCACCAAAATCTTGGGCGCAACTGCCGGGCACCTGAGCAGAATCGGCTGCCAACAACTCGTCAAAAAATCGTAACTCACGGTCCGGCCTAGACATGGGATCACTCCATGCTTCACGAAAGGAGCACGAGTAATCGTGTATTAATCACTCAAGAATGTCCAAGTAATGCGGGTCATTGTTTTCAGCACCATAGTCGCCTCTGCACTGGATTTGGATACAGTGTCCTGCATTTTGCTCTTCCATGAAGAAAGACGCTTTGGAGGAAACGTTACAGCAAGAATCCCTTCTCTCACGCGAGACCTCCAGCGCTTCCACCTCCTTGGTTTCTCACTCTGTTTTTCTTACTTCTCAGTTTTTTTTTTTTTTCTGTTCCTCCTCCTCCTGAATGTCCGTGTGCTTCCTCAAATTGCTGAGAACGTGTGCCACATTTGGAAACGGTGGCGATAATTTGCCAAAATATGTCCCCCTTTCATGCAAAAGATATGGAAAAGTGGGGATTCTTTGGAGCCAAAGTTGAGGTATTTGGTAACACAATGTGAAAGGCCTCTGAGTCAGATTAGCATTTGTAAAGTCTGTTAGCCAAATAAAACTCCAACCCAACATTTGCATTCTAGAATTTTTGTATGCTGCAGGTGAATTTAATGAATTTTGTCTTTCAATCTTGCCCTCATTAATATTTTCATATTCCATCGTTACCCTTGCTAAGGACACAATGACTGGGATTCGTTGAAGAGCAAGAAGGGGATGCTGGTGTGGGGTAGACCTATCTCTTAGCCCATATATATTGATTGAGTTGTTATATAGGTTAGTTACATTCAATGAATAGGTCATAAATGGAGATAAGAACACTAAAAGTGCCATAACTTTCGTACGGTGCACACTTGAGTGCCACAACTTTTTTTTCGCTCACTTGAATGCCACAAATTTGAAAAATTGATCACTTGAGTGCCATTGATGATTTGCCTCGTCGGAAAATCCGACGTGGTTTCATCGGAGCTGACGTGAAAAATATTTTAGTATTGTTTTTGAATTAGTTTTTATTTATTTTTTTATTTTTCCTTTTTTTTTTGCAAAATTTTTTTCAATGCCGGCGAAGGTTAAGTGACCCTCACCGGCTGCGAAGGCCTCGCCCAGATTGGGCAAGGCCCACCTTGCCCTCAACCACGAAGGCCCTCGCTTGTGGTGGGCGAGGCCTCAAAGGCCATCGCTAGATCTGAGCGGCCACGAGCGAGGCGGCCTTGCCAAATCTGGCAAGAGCCTTCATAGCTACAGGCAAGACAGCCTCGCCAAATCTAGTGAGAGTCTTCACGGCCACGCACATTGCCTTGCCCGTTGCCGGCAAGGTTGTAATGGCCTCGCCAAGGGCCTTCGCTGCCACGAGCAAGGCATTCTCGCCATATCTAGTGAGAGCCATCGCCGCCTCACTCGCGACTAGCAAGGCCACGATGGCCTCGCCAAGGGCTTTCACAACCGCGAGCAAGGCAGCCTCATTAGATCTAGCAAGAGCCTTTGCTACCTCGCTCGCGGCCAATGAGGCCACGATGGCCTCGTCAAGGGCCTTCGTGGCCATACCAACCGATGGCAAGACGGCCCTCGCCAAGTTTGGCCGAGGGTGAGGCCTCCAGCAAGGGTCACCGGCAACCCTCACTAGCCTTGAAAGAAAAAAGGAAAAATAAATAAATATTCAAAAATAAAAATAAAAAAACATTAAAAAATCCACGTCGGATGAAAAATTAATTAAAAAATCCACATAGGATGATTTGCTGGAAATGACACTCAAATAATCGATTTTACTCCGATATGGCACTTAAGTAAGTGAAAAAAAAAATTATAGTACTCAAATGAGCGCCGTACGAAAGTTATGGCACTTATGCTATTCTTATTCTGTCATAAATGTGTTTAAATATAATATGAGTGTTAAATGGTAGGGATGAGCAATTCCATGTTCTTTACAAGTTCCATCTAGAACCTACCCTCAGGTATAGCTTCCTCATTTTTTGAAATTTGAAACCTACCCATCAGGACTTGGAACCTAGAACCTACCCCGTCATAGATTCTGAGGTCTAATAGGTTTTTTTTTTCATTTTTAGTTAAACAAAATGAAAATGAACGCAACAATATCAAACAAACTTGTCATTCACAAAAAAAAAATACAAAAGACTAGTTTTCCTAGCATTACGGTTTGAATAAATACAATTAAAATGAGAAATCATTATGTGAATCGATATTATGGATGAATGATTCCATATTCTGTGTAGGTTTCACGTAGAACCTACCCATGAGAATAGGTTTCTCATTTTTTTTGAATCTAGAACCGACACGGAACAACCTATACTATCACAGGTTTCGGGTTGGTTTCAAGGTCTACATAGGTTCCACCTGTATTATTAATTGAACAATTACAATGAATCATGACCTTTAATGATCGCCACTTATTGTTATGATCTATCGACTACAACTTATATTTAGTCACACGAAGAATATGAAACATTAACAAGCCATAAAATGAAAGCTCAAACTAATGGATTCAAATTATACTCTCATCATTTAAAACCATGAAATACCACAGGATCATGAGAAGACATAGACAATGAAAAAATACACAAAACTTGTTGAGGTTTTAGGTTCTAAATTTCAAGTTCCAGATTCCACCTACCTAGAACCTAAAATCTACCCGTTGAAATAGATTCCTCAATTTTTAGAACTTGAAACCTATCCTGTATCAGGTTCCAAGTTCCAAGTAAAACTTGGAACCATGCTCACCCCTATTAAATGGATCATAAATGAGTTTACAACTAACTTAGATTCAATCCACCTTTATGACTCTTATTTCTTTCTCTCTTGCCCCCACTCAATCACGCTCTCACTTACCGTGCACTTTCATCTCAATTTAGATATGAGTTTTTCTAAATTGGATTAAATATGGAAGTGCTTTAACAATATAGGTCAAGTCGGATATGAGTCACTAGATTTGCATTGTATGATAATAGGTCAAAACCGGTAAATGAGTTTATTTGGGTTAGATCATTTTCAATTCGACTTGACCCACCCGTTTGATGGGTTGTGGGGTCACTTGTGGTCGCACAACATTGGTGTTGCCTTGCTTGGGGTCGAGTGACCTTAGCAGCTCTTGCCTAGGGTCACGCTGATGCTCAATTTTGCAAATCTAGGATTTGTTGAGGAGCTGAGGATAGTGGTTGGGACCCGCGGAAATGCTGGAGGGATGCCAGCATGCGCTCACGCAACCTTGACAACCCGTCACCTGGGTGGCATGACGTTTGTGGCCCAACACATGACGGTCGCCTTTGGTCCATATCTAACTCGCCTAAATCACACGACTTGGACATCGCCTCACCTGGGATTGCTTGACCTTGGCGGTCCAAAGTGCAACACTCACCTCTGTTTTCGCACTTGGCTTGCCTCTATTCCCCAGTACCTATCCTTGGAAATTCCTGGATTGAAAAATCCCAGCTTGAAGTTTCCATTGCTCGAGACCAGTGTTGCACCATTGCTGATTAATTGAGATGCGTACATCTTGTGGACTGTAATTAAGACACTCGAAAACCATTTCAAGCTTTCGGTAACAAGCAGAAGATAAAGGAAGTCCATGCACTAGCGTGTTGCTCTGTGTGCTCAATGTAATGGACAGAAACGAATATTCGTCATGGCAATATACTCGGTCAAAGAAGCAAATAGTGTTTACCGAACCCCTTTACCTTTTATGAAAACCCTTTAATGTAAAGTTTTTTGCATTTATGCAAAGGTTGTGGGGAACACTATATATAGGAGGAAATAGACCTTTGGAAATTCATAATATGAGTAGCGGAGCACGTACGTAATCTTTGAGGAGTTAACTGAGTGGTCAAACACTTGATTCGAACGCGAAAAATCATTATTCTATATCATGTTAGGGTTTGTGAATGGAGCTATAACAGACATGAATAGGGCAATTTGTGTGGTTTAAAAAGATCAATTTAGTAAATGATTTTGATAAAATTGGCTAGATCGAGATGAACTCAATTGGCAAAACGTATAAAGTTTTATGATTCAATTGACATAATTGAAATGTTTAAAATTGAATTGTCACAACTACAACAGATTTAGGACTTTCTTTTGGTAATTTCCCTCCCCCATGAAATAATGCCCTTCATGTACGTTTTGAATTGCTG
>JAMXDD010000001.1:26871717-27367925 GCA_024733475.1 Syzygium grande
AAGATGACACCTTTATTTTGACTCCCCAGGCCAAAAGATGTATTCATAATAATTTGAAATAGAATCTTCAAAAAATTTCAAAGTGCGGCATGCAAGATAATGAAGCCAAATCCCCAATAATTTTTAGTATTTTTCCGAAGCAGAGAACCGCGAAATTGAGCATTAAATATAGTTGCTCCCGCCTTAATTAACCCGCACAAAATCGTGCAAACAATCCGCGTCTTTTTGTTTTGTTTTGGGACGATCCCATCTCTTATTTTGCTGAGACTAGAAAGATCGCAAGAACTTCCTGTGTCTGTGATTATACTCAGTGACATCATTCCCAAACTTCAGACCGATTCAATCCACAAGAGAAAACACCTCAAAATGAGTTACCAGATCTCCATGGGGACGAAAGCAAAATACAAGAGAAGGGGATTTTAACACCTTCGTTCATGCCGTCGGGCTCGGAAGAAGAGGACTGAGCGTTCATCGTTGGCCCCATCGAGCAGTTGTGCGAGAAGGACTCGACGGAGAAGAAGAAGGGGGTTACTCGGACGAATAACAAGAGGACTCCATGAGCAAGAAGTAAACTATGGACGAGAAAGACCGGTGAAGAGGTGAGGAGAACTTGAGAGGAAAACTCAATTAGGGCTTGGGAATTTGGGGCAATCCTCAAAAGGAGACGTTCTTGCAGACAAACCCTTTTTTCTAAGCTTTATGCCACTTAGGAGAGAGAAATAAATAAAAATTACGCGGCCAGCATTTTACGTTAATCAAATTAGACAAAATTAAAGAAGAGACTCAATTATATCAAATCGATAAATTTTATGACTCAATTACAATTTTTATAAATTTTCCTTTAATGTTCTATCTGCACTGTTCTATCTAAATCATGAAATTCGTCATCATGATAATTGATATTTAGTAAGAAATGGATAAAAAAAATTGGAATATATTACGTAGAAAAAATGCTAAACAAAACCATTCGTTTCATGTAAAATGAGAAAACATTTTAAATAATAGGCTCTAAGCTTTTCTATATATATGTTCAACAATACGAAGTTTTTCCAGACATTTGCGATAAAAACTGAACTTCTCTTACTGCAACTATGAAACTTTCTCATATACAGAAAAAAAAAAGAAGAGAAAACATCACGTGCGTCAACTGGCTTTTTAAAGTAAGTGAGTCCAAGTTTAATTCATGCTTGTATGATTGTTGTTTTGAATTTCCACAACTTTTAGAAATCTGTCCAAAGTTGTTGCGGATGGTTCTGACTCACCTCATTATTCTTGAAACGCTGGACGGAGCCTCTGAATCCTTGCTTAGCCCCACGTAATTTCGGGCAATTGTCGATATATAAGCGACAATCATTTGGCAATTGGGTGGTCGATACATCGATCAGACTTTCCAACGATCGGCAGTTCAAAAGAGTTAATTTGTTCAAAAACTCCAACTTGTCGAAGCCCTCGACGATCCGTAGCTCATCGTCCTCAATTATGCGCAAAGACTTGAGATTCCTTAAGTTTGACAAACCACCGAGACTTCGCAAATGATGACACTCATAAAGTGACAACTTTTCCAACGATTCCAACGTACCAACAACTTGAATACTAAGTATCTTATAGCAATGCTCTAGCCGCAGATTCCGTAACTTACTGAAGACTCCCGATGCAAGGATTAGTGAAGATTCATGAGAAGATTCTTGTTGTTGTATGTCGACGTACACTAACCTTCCGAAGAAATTGCACCCATCGATACACAATTCCTCCAACGATTCCAACACCCCAGCAATGTGTATCTCATCTAGTTTTGGGCAGTCATCCGCGCCGACCTCTTTTAGCTTCCTCATGCTGGATAGCATGAATTTCTCGAGGGGTTCACAATCATGAAGATAAAGTACTGTTAAATTTGGAAGCTGAAGCCCATCGAATTTAATCTCTTGCATTTGACAGTTAATGAGATATAAATCTGACAAATTCTTTAAGTTGGAGGAGAGTAACGCAGTTGATTTGCAATCCTCAAGGGTTAGCTCAAATAGAGAAGAGGGAACCTGCGTGAAGGTTTGCAGGTCCAATCCAGATAAATGGAGATGGTTAAGCTTAGGAAGGGAAGCCAACTCATTGGGAGCAGGGACATGGAGAAGACGCAAGCTCAACTTTTCCAGTTCGGATAACCTCCCGATCCACCTTAAGTCACCAGTATGAATTCTTCTATCTCGTTTGTCAATTCCAAAGTTGTCAATTAGCTCCAACTCAACCAAATTAGTCAAGTTTGAGAGGTCCGGGACAACCTGCAATGACGTAGATGACATTTTCAAATTGATTAAACTAGTTGGGAGTGCCGGCGACTCTGGGATTTCGTAACACCCTCTCAACACCAGTCGTTGCAGCCGTCCAAGCAAGCCAATTTCAGAAGGAAGTTGACCTTTCAAATTGTATCCAATCGAAAGCACTTCCAGATTTCCAAGCTTTCTGATAGCAGCCGATAACTCCACTGGACATGCAATTGAAAGATACAACTTCCGTAATGATTTCCACTTAAATATGGAATCTGGTAGTCCTTTTATTCCAGGACAATGCCTTAGAGAGAATTGCTCTAGCTTCTCTAGGCGCCCGATTTCTTTAGGCAAACCTTCAAGCTGACCGCAATCAGAAAACTCTAAGTCTGTCAAGCACTCCAACTTCTCAATAGAGCTGTCAATCTTCCTTAACTTGTCACAACGGCTGAAAGTTAGCTTCTCTAAAGTTGGGCATCCTGATAAGTCTGGTGTTCTGGTTATGCAATGACAGCCAACAAGACTAAGAACTTTCAATTTTCTTGCCTCCTGTAAAAAGTGAATGCATTATCCAATGGAAGAGTAGTTCAAATTTTGCTTTCAAGGACAAAGAATAGAAATAAGCATATGACGCACCTTTATTAAGTTCCATAATTTCATATCGTCCAAACCTTTAATGTGTGAAAATTCAAGGACAACTACATTCTTTAAGCACATATTGGTTAGCTCACACTTCAAATGAAGAGCATACCAACAAATCCATCTTAAGTTGGAAAAACAATCCATTAGGTTGCCATCAAAGGTTCCTCCATAAAGACCTTTCAGTCTAAGGAACCTCAGTTTTTCAAACGTTCCAATATCTTCACTTTTGATACATACATTATTTGTATGAATCCATTCGATTTCCATTGCTTCAACGTTCCTCATCTGCAAATGATAGCAAGAAACGAATAGTATTCAGCATTCTATTTTATCAAGGAAAAGTATTAAAACCAAGAAGAAAAAAGAGAATTTATCAGTTCTCTCACGAAGTGCTCCACCTTCTTTGTCCTTATTGCATCCAGGACTTCCTTCTCAATCCATAACCTGCTCCGCTCTTCAGGATTCGTCGGATTTTCTTGATAAACAATTTTTCTTCCAAGATCTATGAGTTGATCATGCATCCAAAACTTATTGCCCTCTACAATTTTTATCAAGGACATGTTATTGAGGACCGCAATTCCACTAATTGGGAAAAACTTACAATCTCTCCACATATGAATTGCGTTTGTCTTTTCCTCACCAATGAAAAAGCATGCGATATCCAGAAAGATTTGTTGTTGCTCAGTAGTCAATGCGTCATAGCTAATCCTCAACTTTTTGTAAACATCCTCCGGAAGTCCTTTGCTTAACTTGTCCAATGTTTCTTCCCATAGTTCTTGTGTTTTATTGCACAGAAGTGAACCAATTACTTCAATAGTCAAAGGAAGTCCTCCGGTTGCAGATGCAATTTTCTTTGAAATATCATAACGATCATCCGAGGGAGAGTCCTTGTTAAATGCATGTTTGCTGAAGAGCTGAAGCGCATAATCACTACTCATCACCTCCATTTCATATTTTTGGTCAGTGATTGGGAAAACATCAATGTTCCTAGTAGTAATCAGTACTCTAGACCCTGAACACAAAGAACCTTTGCCAACTAGTTTCTCCACTTGTTCGCTTTTATCAACATTATCCAGTACAATGAAGACCTTCTTGCTAAGTGTTTCTTCAATCCTCCTCATTCCGTAGTTAGTTTCATCGATGCTTGCTGTTCCTGCGGCATTTCCTATTTCAGATAATAACTTCTTTTGCAATTCAACCAAGCCATCCGTTCTTGACGACTTTTCTCGAACATCTTCAAGAAAGCAGCAACACTTTCCAAAGTGGGTAGAAAGTTGATTGAACACGACCTTGGCGAGGGTTGTCTTACCGATACCCCCCATGCCATAAATTTGAATGAGCCGCACACCTCCAGAGTCTACGTCTAACATATTTCTTACTGTTCTCACTCGATCATCGATTCCAATTAAATGTTCAGTCACGGGCCTTTCCTTCATCTTCAACTTATCCACAACCTCCTCAATGACAAACTTGATTAGTTTGCCTTGGCTGTCACGAAGGAAAACCGTTTCAACAGGGGAAAATTGCGAAAAAAAAAAATCTACTAATTAATTTTCATTCGTGCTACAATTCCATCAAACTTCGACAAAATCTCAATTTTTTTTTGTTCGTTTCTTAGGAGTTGATATTATTCAATTGCATCTGCTTAACTGTGCAATACTTCAATTACTGATGGGACATCAACAATCAAGACATGTCTTCTCAAATTTCATATTGATTGTAAGGTTTTCTTAGTTATTGCTTTTGATAACTTAACATTTGTCATTTGATTTGTTGTGCAAGCCTTACATGTACTTGATCTTGTAACGTTCCAAAGTAACACAAAGCATGCATAACACAAACATTTTGATGAGAAAGATGGAATCGACCCCTAAAGGTTTTGACTTGATTTTTCTAGCTAATTCTATGTAACCATAAAAAATATGAATCTACATCACTTTCAAACGCGCTTTTCATGCACATTGGTAGGTGCTATGTGCCGCATTGTGTCAGGACACCCGAAAATTGACTTGACCCAGCATGTCATTAGCAATCTTTGAATTATGTTAATCTTGTATGAGCAAGATAAATGTACAACTATTTATGCATTGCGAATTAGCATTTTATCAGTTATATTCATGGCCCTAGAAGTGGTACATTAGATGTTGAGGAGGAGAAATGTATGATGCATTAATTGAAAGATCAAATTATTAGACAGGAACGTGTATGGTACTCAATTATTCCACTTTATCACCCATTATATAAAATGCTTTTTTTCCAACATTTTCAAATTTTTACACACGCATACCATTTAGTATCATTCGTGGAAGTCCCACCTCAATTGTGGTGATACATCTATGTTATTAAGTTTTGAGTAGTAGTTCTAGAAGCGTTAGAATTTTACTAAGAGTTGCTTACTAAATGACGGAGGTGAAAATGGAAACAACATTCACATAGACCATCCACGAAAGGATAAGAAAGGAGCTTTCGTTTCTATTTTAATTTCTTCAATAAAAATAGACATATGATAGCGTTTCTAGTGAAATCAAGAACACTAACAACTTTAGTAGCTCTAGCATGATTTTTTATGTTTTTGAATTCTCTCCTCCTACCCGCATCAAATATGTTCCTTCTATCTATGAATTATTTACTTAGTTTTTGCAAACAAGAAAAAAAATATAGGGAAAAATAAGGATCTTAGAATGCAGCTAGCCCACCCATTGTATTTCTTGACTTCCCAACCCGTTATTGCACCAACCTCCTTTAAAGCATCTCTCCAGGAATCTACTTGTTCAGCGCTCAACTGCTCCTCGCACTCCAACTTGGAAATGGCATTCTCATATAACTGGGTTTTCAGCTTAACATCTTTAGGTTCCACGTCAAAGAAAATAGGTAGGATCTCTTTATTCCCGTTCGGCTTGGAGGTGTTCTTCACAATCTGTACGAGCTCACGGAGACACCATTTGCTCGAAGCATAAGTTTGAGAGAAGATGGGAATGTAGATCCTAGCGTTGTCAATCGCTCTCGGGAGCGCTTCATCGATTCTTTCACCAACACGGAGCTCCTCATCATCTCGAAAGACACAGATGCCAGCATCGGTCAAGCTATGGTAGAGGTAGTCGGTAAATCCATCACGAGTGTCGGGTCCTCTGAAGCTCAGAAACACTTGATACTCGCTTCCAGATGATGTTCCTACCTTTGAGCTCCCCATTTTAAACTTTAGCTTTAGCAGCTCTCTCCCTGTCTCCCTCGCGTGTGAACAACATAGGCCTTTGCCCTTGGCTGACTGAAGGTTTCAACCACTAACATATCATGTGAATACATCATGAGTGAGATTACCAATATATAAATTCAGAAACATAATGACAATAAAACAGAAGGCAAGTATTTAGATGATCATATTATATTCAAAGACCCAATGATCGATATCATTTGTAAGTCCATGCTACGAAACTCTCATATAACATTGATTTTGCCAAATACTTTTCTCCACTTTCAAAATTCTAGGAAGACTTTTTGAGAAAAAACGAGACGTTGTATATGTGGAGAGATTATTTGATGGGCGTGTTATATGCATTTTCCAAGTAAAGAATGCACCTTTTCAATCTTGCCAATATAAAAAACACTATTCAAAATTTTCAAAAGATTGTGAAAAATTTATATGTGAATCTAGGAAACTGGAAAAGACCGACAATCAACAAACTCGATTCGCAAGAATTAAGAAAACCAAAAACTGAAAAAGTAAAAAACAAAAGTCAATTCAAACATATAAAAATAAACACGTACAATAATTAGTATTATGAAATCAAATGCTAAATCGCGGATTCTTCTGAAAAAAACTTAAATTTTTGGGAAGGCTCGAGATTAGCCCACAATCATTTTCATAAATCCGCTTGTCGCCTATTCTTGTTAAGATGCAGATGGGGCGAGACTTTGGTCCAATTACACAGGAATGAACGCAACGAAATAAAAATGGGTACTTCAGTCCCGACGACCAGATCCGGCCTCGATTGCGGACAACGAACTCATTCTGAGCAAGGATTTCATCAAACCGAACTCTTCAGGGCAAATCCAGAGTAAGTCAGAAAAGAATCGTACCGTGTTCGGGGTCGCTGCCGGGAAAGGGCCTCGTGAAGATGAATATCGATGGCTCCTGGTCGTGGCTAGCCGATCCGTCAGAGGGGTCGGTTGCCGGAGTCGCTGGGGACGACCGCGGGGACGTTGATCGCTGGGTTTGCGAAGAAGGTCGTCGCCTCCTCTGCTCTGCGCACGGAAAAAACCCTAGCCCTCACAGAAGTGTTCGTCGGGTCGAGCGAGGAAACGGAGCTTGAAGACTTTGAAGTCTTCCAAGAGATCTGAGCGTGGCTTCCAGCTGCATGTACGGTGCATGGGCCCTCCAGCAGGGTGAATTGGGAGGTCGTGGGCCCCACTGCCGGCATCATTCGCATGCTTCCTAGTCTAAGGCCTCACGCATGAGCAGATTTTCTTCTATATTTTAAAATGTAATAATATGAAAGAGAGAAAATGAGAATTTTTAATATATTTCAATGTATTGGTAAATAGTACATGAGCTTATTTATATATTTATTAAATAATTATAAAAGGTAAGAAGATAAAGATAATATTAAATATAATCAATCAACAATATGCACTATCAAATGAGATATATACATAATCTTGAGAGATATACGGAATCAAGTAAATATCTTGATATTGCTAAGACGGTGTAAGGAGCCGAGGTGGGTGGTCGCCTCTTTCTTCCTTGTGCACGACCTTTGTGTGGCCTTTGAGATCACCACCAAGAAAGTTTTTGTCGGCAAATTCCATCCGCTGAGGGCATTTTCGGGACTAATGGCGATTAGTTTCATTCTCGCAACAGCATTGTGGCTGTTCCTGCCAGCCCTATTGCGGTGGGATGCTGAGGACAAGGCATGTGGAGAGGCCACGGCAGTCGTTGACTTTGCGAAGGAGATTTTGAGTGTTGTGAGATTTAGCTCCATTTTGATAGTGAGTAGGTGAATGTATTGATTGTTGACATAAAGCGTACTTTGCTAGATATTTGGTGATGTTAAAATCACGACTTACGGATGTCTGTTATAATTTTAATAAGGAAATTCCGGGGTTCGGGATTAATCCTTTCTAATTTAATAATAGTTTAGAGTAACCTTCTCGACAACAAATAAAAAAATAATGCCAGGAATCTCTATCAATTCCTAAACTAAATCAAATCAAATGATGACATCTAAAACAATTTCAGTAATAGTGTTTTCAACCTTCCTGAGAAAGTCGGGAGGCACGGTAAATAGTCATGTAGTGATTTAGATACTTCGCTTAGCTAATTGTTGTCAAAGCACACAATGAATATTCGAGACATCCTTTTCCAATTAACCTTTCAGATGAGGATCATCCAAATTTAGGAATAATTTTACATCTTAAATTCAAGCCCCGCTTTATGTACAGATACCTCGGCATCCCAATTGAGGGCTTTTAGATCAGTCCACTTCCCCCAAAAATGCTCACCTTTACCAAAAGGCCCCCACATCCTTAGAAAATCACACACCCATTAAGTAAAACTGTGGCTCCCAATCTCTCTCCTCTCCCTCAGAGCCACATCCCCGTGCAGTGTCGCCATAGTCGATGCTCGTTGTTGTCTCAACCACCGTGAAACGCCCAGCCGCCGCTAAGACAGCCACAGCAACGCCGCTCAACGCTGCGTTTTCTCCATTGTGATGCTCATTAATCCCTACTTATACTATGTTTTTCTTTTATATGTAAAACTTAGTAACAGTAAGATTAATAGTCTTGACAAGATATTTTATTTTGATTTACAACTTGAGCTCAGTATAAGTGAAATATTAGAGGAAAAAGTACAAAAAAGTCATAAACAAAATGCACTTGTGCTAATTCAATCCTAAACCTTACAATTGTGCTAATTGAGTTCTAAATCTTTTGACGATTTCCCATTATAGTAAACCTGATCAATTTTGGCCAAAAAACGTTGACATGAAGGCTGACCATCGTATGTTGCATAGTCGGCATTGACGTGGACTTTTTTTATTTTTATTATTTTTAATTCATCTGAATGTTTTATTACTTCTCTCTCTCTTACCCAATTGTGGGCTAGCAAGGTCATCAGGCGAGGGCCAGTGACCCTCATTGATGTGAGTAATTATATTTTCAAATTGTAATAACTACTCAAATGAATGGTGATGGAAGGATAAAAGAAATTATACAGGTTATATTGCAAATGTTAATCTTATAATGAAAAATCTGTAAAAATCTAGCTAGCTAGCATCTTTATTTTACATTCCAAATTGACTTGAAATGCCACCCACTACAAAAAAAACGGATTTTTGCCACGAAAATTTTCCAACGAAAAATGTTCGTCGCAAATTTGCGACAAATTTTCCAACGAATGGCAAAATTCGTTGGAAATTTCGTTGGAAATGTCCAACGAAAAATTTTCGTCGCAAAATTCGTTGGTAATTTCCAACGAAATTTCCAACGATTTAAAAAAAAATTGATTTTATTTGGCATTTTTTATATTCGTTGGAAAATTTGTTGGAAATTTCCAATGAAATTTCTAACGAATTTCAATTTTGAGGCAATTTTTTCATAGTGTACAATTTTCGTTGGTAATTTCCAATGAAAATTTTTTCGTTGGAAATTTTCAATGAAATTTCCAACGATTTAAAAAAAATTGATTTTATTCGGAATTTTTTATAATCGTTTGGAAAATTCGTTGGAAATTTCCAACGAAATTTCCAACAAATTCGATTTTCCGGAAAATTTTTCATAGTGTACAATTTTCGTTGGAAATTTCTGGAAAATTGGTTGGAAATTTCCAACGAAAAATTTTTCGTTGGAAATTTCCAACGAAAATTGTACACTATGAAAAAATTGCCGGGAAATCGAAATTCGTTGGAAATTTCCAACGAATTTTCCAACGAATATAAAAAATTTCGAATAAAATCAATTTTTTTTAAATCGTTGGAAATTTCCATCGAAAAATTTTTGTTGGAAATTACCGACGAATTTTCCAACGAAAATTGTACACTATGAAAAAATTGCCGAAAAATTGAAATTCGTTGGAAATTTCGTTGGAAATTTCCAACGAATTTTCCAATGAATATAAAAAATGCCAAATAAAATAAATTTTTTTTAAATCGTTGGAAATTTCCAACGAAAAATTTTTCGTTGAAAATTACCAACGAATTTTGCGACGAAAAACCCTAATACATTTTCGCTCTCGTTCAATTTCAAAATTCATTCTCTCTCTCTCTCTTCCCTTCCCAACTCCCCTTTTTCCCGCTTTTCATCCTCCCTTCCTTGCCCTTCCTCTCCTCCCACCAACGCCTCTCCTCCCCTCCGCCGCCACCAAGCCCTTCTCTCTCCTCTCCCTCTTTCTTTTCTTTTCTTTTCTTTCTTCCTCGGCCTCGCCGCCCGATGAGGCGATTTTCGAAATAAAATTTCCGAAAAAAAAAAAAAATTCAAAACAAATTCAAAAAAAATTGCGATAAAAAAATTTCGTTGGAAAAAAATTTCCACGAATTTTCGACCAAAAAATTTGTTTTTGTAATTTTTCCAACGAAAAATTTTTCGTTGGAAAAAAAATTTCCACTATTTTTCGATCAAAAATTTTTTTTTTGTAATTTTTCCAACGAATTTAGCTACGAGTTTTCCAACGAAATAAAATTCGTCGCAAATTTTCAACGAAAATTGAAATTTTTTGTTGGAAAAATTTCCAACGACCTATTACCAACGAATTTTTTTCGTTGGAAAATTCGTTGGAAATTCGTTTTCCAACGAATTTTTTCAAATTTTTCGTTGGAAATTTTTTCGGAAAAAAAATAGTTTTTTTTGTAGTGACCCATAGAATCTCTAACTTTTCTACTAGGAAAAAAAATCTTCAACTTTACTGCATAAATAGAAAGTATTCGTTGAATCTCTATTGCTAGATAATAGGAAAAATTATTCAAAAAGCCATAAATCTATTGTACTTTTATTAATTCAGTTCTAAATCTTTTAATTTTGCCAATTCAATCCTAAACCTTTTCACTTCTTATCAATTGAGTTCATCCGGTTAATTTTGGCTAGAAATTACTAATGTGGATAGCCATCGCTGGTATGCACTTTTTTAAATAATTTTTTAATTTTTCTTTCTTTTTTTGGACCTAGGGCTAGCAAGGATTGATGGGCGAACTTCACTGGTGAAAAAGAGGGC
Organism: Syzygium grande; assembly: GCA_024733475.1. Lineage (NCBI taxonomy): Eukaryota > Viridiplantae > Streptophyta > Magnoliopsida > Myrtales > Myrtaceae > Syzygium > Syzygium grande. The sequence continues at coordinate 26,882,821 of JAMXDD010000001.1, forward strand.
ACAAGAGCCCTCGCCTAGAATCAGCGAGGGCCGCGATGCCCTCACCAGAGTATGGTCAACGGCTCAAGCGCCCTTGCTTTCGCCGACGAGGGCATCGCCGCCCTCACCTAGGGCTGACTCATCGGCCCTCGCCTATGGCTAGCAAGGGTTAGGACCCTCATGAAAAGCTCAGCTGCCACCAAGATAGCCATAGCCATGTCGCTCAACGCAGTGTTCTCGCCATTGTGATGCTCATTAATCCATACTTATACTATGTTGAAGTAAGATTAATAGTCTTGATACGAGATTTTATTTGGATTTACAGCTTGAGCTCAATATAAGTGAAATATAAGGGGAAAAGTACCAAACAATCAGGGAAAATTTCAAATAAGGACCCAAGTGGGGTCATTTTTTCAAAATGGGGTCCACAGTGAACATAGTGCCAAATTAGGGCCTGAAGTGCCTAATCAGTCTCAAATTGGGACCCGAAGTGCCCAATTAGTCTCAAGTTAGGGTCTGGCTTCGCCGGCCGGTCAAATGCTCATCAGCCGGTGACGAAGCTACTGTTCCGGCGAGGGCAGTTTTGTCCAAATAAAATCCGAATCAAAGGAAAAGGCAATTTTATAAAAACAAAACTTGCGTTTTTCTTTTTCCAACCCCAAACCACTTCTGATAAAAAGAAAAACCCCAATCCACTCTGATGAACGAAAGGGATGACCTGCAAGACTGAGGCGGTGGGTGACCGGCGGTGCGCGATCGGTCGGCGGCATGCGATCGGCGGCAGGGGCGGCGACGTGTGACCGGGCGATCGTGTCTTTCCTTCACCCATCTTCTATAGCTACAAGAACTAATCCTCCGTTCGTGCTCGCATTCAAAGGGTTGATAGGTGAAGTTCCCTGCCTTCTCGACATTCTCTGCGATTTTGCGCTTACCAAATTTGCTCTCGGTTCCTCTTTCGGCTCATGAATGTTTAGATTCGGACAAAATCCGTAAGCGTCCAACATGCGTACGAAGATCCCTGATCTCGTCTCCATCCCGGAGATGCTATTTTGCGGCATGTTCCTAAATTCGCTGGACATGTCGAAACGGTAAAGTGCGTGCATCTTCATTGTTAATCTCTGGCGTCCAAGAACAACGATTCAGTTTGCAATGCGGACTAGCTTTTGTTTTGGAGCGATTTGCTGAATCGGTGTGTTAGGTTGGAGGTTACATATGTGTTATGTCGCTTTACTGATGTTGTGGGAACAGATGAAATTGGAGAATTGAAGCAAATTTACTTGTATCTGAATCAATGCTGTTGTTTTCTCTCTCTGAAGTTGGAAGAAGGCTCTCTGGCACAAACAATCTCTTGAACATCGATTACCTCTTTGGGGTGGCATGAAAATAGTGATTAAAGGATTCACCTTAGCGGAGAACCTCTCCTACGATTCACACAAAGCGTTCATGTCTTTCGTTGGGTGAATCCGTCGAGGTTAGTTTTCCAAATTGGAGCTCTGATTTGAAACCCTAATTTTTCTAATATTCAAATTTCTTTCGTTTCTTAGTTCCTAAATTGGTTCAACTTGTCTTTCCTCCGTCCAAAAGAAGGCGATTGCAATATTTGAAGTAACATGTTGAGCCGTGGGCATGTCGTGGAATACTACAATAACGGCAACGACGACAGTGAGTTGATTATTTATAGTGCATTTTCTGATTGTAAAGGAATAAGCCATGGTCCATACTTTTCAATTTTTTTACTGTTTTCATGAACCCACTATCTCATGTTTTATCGTTTATTGCATGAACCTCATTCTTAAATTGTGGAAGTAGACTACAATTTCTCTATACTAGATTTCACACAAAGCGCATTCTTAAATTTTGCGAGAAAAGGTGGGTCGCAATTGAAGGAATACTATTTATCAATCGCTAAAGAAAATTTTGCAAGAGTTTGTTTTGTCCCTTCTTAAATTCGTTTCCATGGATGTCAGTTTCCTAAATTGGTCCACTTTTTTATTAAACCACGATTTAATTTGTCCTGATAATATGCATGGCTTCTCATAAATTATGTGAAAAGATGTATTGGGTTTGCTTCATGCGGAGTAGACATGCTCTATTCGGAATGCTAGTTGCGAGTATTCCACTCGGAGCAATTTGTAATTGTGGTATAATTGATGGACTGGTCTCAAATAAAATTTTCAATTTATGGACCGGTTTCATTATCGAATTTAAAGTTTTACATCAAAGTCGTTTCCAAATGTTGCAAATGATAACAATTTTCTTCCTTAAACTGCTTTGTATAAGGCTTTTTTTTGTCACTACTTATACATTACGAACGGGTTCTTTTGAATATGTTGTGATTGCAAATTGTGTTCTCTTTGTGTATAGATTTAAGTTGGTGTGATTCTGTTTAATTTATATACAGATTTGGAAACGTATTGATTGTTTTTGCTTCCATTTTGCACCAGGCGAGGGGTGTGAAGAAGCCAACTATACCATGTTTGATAGTAGGTGTTGGATGGCATTGAAGAAGATGGATTTGACATTATTGATCTTGATGAATTATACAGAAGAAATGTACGATGTTTTGAGGGTGAAGGTTCAATGGGGAGACGTATGGAGGTTGGAGAGACTAGTTTGCATGTAGATACATTATCTGATAATCTATAACAAATTTATCCCAAATAACCATAAAAAATCCAAAATAGTATACATGTGGCAAATTTATCCCAAAATTAATTTTTTTGAACTTCAAAAAACCCAAAACTGATAAATTTGTGACAAATATACCCTCTATTAAATTGGTTTAATGCCACGAAATTGTTACAACTGTGACAAACAAAGAGTAAAATCTCAAACTGGCACACTAATGTCATGAGTCATCAAACTCAGCAATTTAATAGTAAAACTTAATAGAAATTAACATAGGATAAATTAGTCGCAAGTGTACCAATTTGGGGTAAATTTGTCAAAGACATACCGATTTGGAGTTCTAATGGTATTAATCCTTGTTTCTAATGGCCTTTGCTTCAAAACTTGAATTAATATGGCCTCAATCAACTTTGTCATGCCTCAACCCTTGAGCACGCAACAACCTCCATTTCAACTCAGTCATTTGAATGCGACATCCCAGGATGTGTTGCCGACCATTCATTTTATCTTTCATATTAAACACATGTGGAAGCAATTCAAACATCACCTGACCAATATCAACAACAGGGATAGCAGAAAGATATCAACATATACATTCCAAAAGCACCACCTTTTTCGTATCTGATTAATCCTAGAAAGTGTATAAGTACAAGCCCTGCAAACGGGCACCTCCTAACAAGCCAATAAAACCAGTAAGGCCAGGGTTAATCTACTCCATCCTAACACAGCCACGAACCGCACCACGAGCCGGTTCTCCATGTTATGGACCTGAAAATGTTTAACCACGACGGGTTGAGATAAACTCAGTAAGTCAAAGTCCTAAACCCCAGCTAAGAAACCAACTCGCCTCGATGCGCCCTAAACGTGCAATCCTTTCTAGCGACAACAAGACATCAGCGATGAATACTCAATTTGCCATTATTTAATGCACAGATAGGCTATAGCCCCAAACAGAGTCATTTACAACCAGTAATTGCAATCACAGGCGTCCTTACCCTTTCTTATAACGTCCTGAATTCGACCAACTTTCGTGATCAATGAAATTGATGTTATTCCTCATTTCATTTTAGTAAGTCTCGCCCGTAACTGATCATTCTCGGGATACTCACCAATAAGAAATGGCTAACTAGGAAAACGATATGTGGACCCAAGAACTCGACCATGAATCGAGGCCTACTCCGAGAAACGACGAGGGAATATTTTGGGTCAATGTGGGCCGATCCAAGGAAGGTGACGGATTTGGTTTGGCCAACAATGTACGATCGGATCGCGAGTGATTCCGCACAACATAGAGTACGCATGGCAAACAATCCCGAACTCATTCTGAACGATCGCGACCACCGGAACTAGTGATAAATTCTCGTGTTCTTTGGGAGATCGAGATCATCGCGACTCGAGTAATCCTAAGTCGATATGCGTAATCCCTAAACAGCCGCCCGTTAGTGAGAGATCCTAAAATTGTAATTGAGTAATTTTGATCGTGAAATAGGATCCGGACTTGGACGTCAAATTTCATGGACGTACGTGACTATTTTGCGAGGACGACATTATTTTAGTGTGGCCAACCATAATAGGGATCGGTACAGTTGAAAAATGGAAATTCGGCTCGGAATCGAAAAATTACCGATTTGCCCTTGTGCCCTAAGCCTTGTATTCCGAATTTGGAGTTTTAAATTGGATTAATTAACCCCAATAATGCTGGAATTTAGAAGACCATATTGCCCCAAGATATTTGTTCAAGAATTAATCCAAGTCCTTGATGGAAGGGCAAGATGGTCATTTAGTGCAAGTTAGGTCAACCACCCCACTAAACCCATTCTTGTTTAAACTCTCTCTCTCTCTCTCTCTCTCTCTCTCTCTCTCTCTCTCTCTCTCTCTCTCTCTCTCTCTCCTCATCCTCACCGGCCACTCCCCTTCTCCATCCCGCCAGCTCTTTCTCTCTCCCTCTTGGTCGGCCGTGAGCCGCCGCCGCCGCCGGGGAAGTGCCGCTGCCGCCCATCTGTATGTTCGCCCGCCTTGCACCACCACCAGCAGGCCCGTCCATCCTCTCTCTTCCTCCGCCCCCCTTAGCCGCGCCATTCGCCAGACTGCCGTCGATCACCGTCGTCCGCCACAGTGAACCCGCTTGGTCCGCCCGTTCCCCCACTTGTTCAGCTGTGTTTGGAGCTTAGGAAAATTGTGAGTAATTACCTCTAAACCCTAATTAGGATAATTAAGCACTTCTAGATAGGATTAGGGTTAGACTAGAGGTTATTTAGGGTGATTTAGGATTAATTATGGGCTGATTAGTGAATGGTGGATTATGTGGTGATTTGGGAGCCTAGTATGCCGATTTGGAAGTGGAGAAATTACCTAGATTGGCTTGATTGGTGGCTGTCCACTTAGGATTTCATTGGATTAAGAGCGATCAATTTGGGGTTTAATCGTAAATTCCCGAGCATGCCATATTTGATTGATGTATTGGCTGATTTGTGCTCATTGGTGATTAATTCTATCATGCCATGTCATGTACCTAAGTATGGCCGAGAAAGGGGAGGTGTGACGGGCCCCGAGTGTGCAGGTTTGCATTGTGCTAATTGCATGAATTATGTGCTAATTGTATGCCGGAGTCTAATTGTATTGAGTCGTTTAAATTGGGCATGTTAATGCGTTAATTGGACATGTCGTGGATGATTTGAATCGAGTGATTCTTTGGGCATGCTAAGTGTAATTGAGCACGTCATGATGCGAATTAGGCATGTTGAGATGCACGTTGAATTGGCATAAGTTGTTATTGTGCATATGTGAAATTGAGTGCTCATTGTGCATGGTGTTGTTGCCCGAATGCCGGATTGCATGGCTACGCATTTCACATGCTGAGCATTGGCTTGAATCATGAGTTGTGCGAGTATGCGTGCCTGACATGAGCGTGTGATCACTATAAGCTCTGATGCGTGTTACACGAGGTAATGAAACCTTCCTGAGGTGTTTTATGCGGAAAGATGCCCGGATTGCCAGAAGACGGCCAACCTGATACCTTTTACGCGGGTTCAGTTCGTACATGGAGATCAGTGTTGCGCCTAATGCGTTTTATGCAGGCTAGAGACACTGGGCCTGATGAGTTTTACGCAGGCCATGAAGTGTTGGAATTGATATAAACCTGATGCGTTTTACGCGGGTCAGATCTGATAAGTTTTACGTGGGTCGAATTCTAATTGAGAATTGAGCAGTGTGCATTATCAAGCCAGATCATGAGCATGAACATATTGGTGACATATGTGTGCAAGAGTGCATTGGCAGTTGTGCAAGCATGTGCATATCGGTGACTCGCATGTGATGTAGGCATTAATGAGCATTAACCTGTGCACGACATACGTGTGACTGAGCCTATCGCGTATGTGCCATTATTGTGATTATTATATGCCTAACCTACAAGGTCAATTGTGTGCTCGATCTAGGCCCGAGGGCTGAGGTCAACTGATTGTCAATTGTATTCTGGTTATATATGATTTATTGCCTGTCAAGAGGTGCATGTTAGCCTAGTTTTGATTTAGGAGGTTTTACTCGCTGAGATTCGTTCTCATTATTATTAAAACCCAACTTTTCAGATCTCCAGGCCTGAAGATGTTTTACGTTTTCGGATTCCGTCTCGGATAGATCGGGATGTGACCGAGTACCCCGTAAGGAACGAGGATACATATATTAGACACTTTACCACCGTATGGATCGACGTGGGTGAGCAGCACTTCCAGGCCCACGAGTACATAGCTTGGTGTTTTAGGGATTACACCGGGACTTTTGGACCCCTTAGGACTTTTAATGTCCCGTTCAACAAGCTAGGTGACCTAGATCCCCAGTGTGCTGACGGAGACTTGGTGAGTCCCGAGTATACTTCCGAGGGGAGTTCTAGTGCTGATGTCGGGCACGAACCTGTTGTCTGGGAGATGGACAAGCCAAACTTTATGGATGAGGAGCCGGTGGATTAAGACTCTTACCCGGAGCCGATGAAGTTGGATGAGGAGCCAAAGCCTATGGAGCAGGACCCTCAGTAGGAGGGCGAGTCTGAGGAGATGGATTCTGAGGAGGAGCTGGCAGAGGCCGAGTCCGAGCTGGATTCCCTAGACTCCGAGGTCGAGTTGTTTGACAGTTCCTTTGAGTCCTCGGGATCTGACCCGGACTGGGTTTCGTAGGATTAGCCTTAGCCTCAGTTAGGTTAGGCCAGTACCTTTTTGATCGAAACCCCACCTTAGGTAGTAGACTAACCACCTGGCCACCTATCCCCTTTTTGTCAGTTGTGGCCATTGACTCGCTTTTGATTTTTGTGCTTATGCTGTAAATGAATATTGTATATGTTTCCCGATGTTAATGCAAGTGTATATTCATAATGGTGTTTGTTGTTTGTACTATCCTTGGTCATGTGGTTTTAAATTGTACGGGTGTTTATGTTGCTTCCGTGTGTACATGGTTCTCTGCGTTAGGTGCTGGGTCGGCAACGCGTCCTGGGACGTCGCACTTGAATCGACCTCAGCCGGATTGTCGCGAGCCGTAGGGTTCGGGGCGTGACATTTCTTGCCATACGCGACCTGCATGATACAGTCCACCTCATGGCACATTTCAATGCAAAGGTACATCATACATTTAACCAGAACATATCATGTGCTTTCTCATGCGTAATGCATTCAGTCGTGCTCCGATTAATTACTGTACACAAGGAGGGGCTACTATCTTTCAGCATAGCTAGGCGTTGTCCCACAACCTTTGGGCATGGCATTCCATTTCCACGTCATGGGGTCTCGCCCAGACAGCAGATTATAGGGAGCAATGGAGCAATCCATAGGACATCATGGGGCTCCCACCCACTGCATTCCATATGGAGCAAAATTATCGGTCCGGCCTCTACCGCCACTCAACTTCCGGATCAAACACCGAGATCAAATTCCGTTAAAACGAACTACGTCCACCACAGATCCCCCACTAGGTGACAGCAAATTAATTGATCACGCATTCAGTTTCCTTTAAAATGGACTACGTCCACCACATATCTTCCACTGGGTGACGATAGATTAATTGATCACGCAAACACATCAATCACTCATGATCATTTCATTATCTTGCATTTTAGCCGATGCAGACATGATTCGTGCTTGCACATGACAATTTACCCCATCTTTCACATGCACAATGCCAGAATACTTCCCATGCGGCCATACGATCATGCCAAACATAATGACCACATATTAACTTGCAGAAACAATCTCATTTGACAGTAAATTAGTTGTAATCAATCCAATTGACATTTCAATCATAATTCTTGTCCTTTCAAAGAATCAAATACGAACAACCCAATAGAACTAGCCCACTGATACTGTTCATGCGGGTTACTATTCAAATCCTCTCGTTTTGGTGGAGATCGTGGACTGCTTGTCGTCCGATTGCCTTGGTGTGCTAGGACCATTCCGGCTGTTGGTCCGGGAGAAATTTGGTGTCGGAGGTCGTCTTGAAGGATCCTATCCTTCTCCCGGATAGATCGGTGTTTCGTCCCTCCCTTTGAGCTGAGGAATAGATTTGGGTTTTTACCCATTCATTCTAGGTTCTTCAGTGTCTGCTCAGCTATCGCACTGGTTTGACTTCACCGTTGTATCCCTTTGAGCTTTTGAGTCTGTGGTCGCATTTAAGCCCTTCCCCCTTCAACCGGAGGGAATTCTCATTGGGCTATCCTCCTAGGCGTGTAAGCAGATCTGGGTAAGTTTCAGGGTTTTGCTCTTCGCGTCCTGATTTCCAGTACTTGTGAGTGCCTGGCTTTAGATTACAGTGATACATTTCGGATAAGGGGGGCGCTTTATTACCCCATTCATTGATACTTGTGATTCACACCTCGCTTCCTCCATGGCCATTCGAATATGAACTCCAATGGCCGACAAACCCAGTGAAAGTGTGATGGCCCCGATGCCTAAGTCTATTGACCCTGTAGCCATGGCTACAACGGATGAAGCTATCCTTCAGCGGCCTCCAAAACCCAATGTGGGATCTTCAGGTGCCATTCCAAGGCCCGATTCCTCGGTGGTATCTAGGTAAGTGAAAACCCAGAAAGAAAATACAGTAGCCGGTTCCTCTAGAGCCGCTTCTGATAGAAGGCAAAATCATTCCTGTGGCCGTATCAGAGGGAATTCGATGGCCAGAGTGCCACGAGGTGATCTTTCTTAGTCTAGGAGGAGTCCAAGTAGGGGTGAAGCCCTAGCAAAAGCCCCAAACCCAAAATCGGTGCAGCCAATAGCTCAACGTTCTTGGGCAGCCATAGCTAAATCTGATGAGAAGGGATACTCTCTATCGTATATCCTTCCCACTTTGATTGATGGAAAACTATGTGTGGAAATATCGGAGGACATTCTTCAGAGTTCTAACCCAAAATAGAAGAAGTGCCTTGTTGGTTATTTTGTTGGGAAGAAGTTGCCATTCAAATTAACTAAAAGCCTTAAAGAAAGTCTAGGGCCATCAACTAGTAGATGTTCTAGCTAATAATGATGGGTTCTTCTATTTTCATATTTCGAATGAAACCTATCACAGGAAGATCCTGGATGGGGGACCGATCACCATTCTAAGGATCCCCATGATTTTACAGCAATGGCACCCGGCCATCCAGCTCAAGAAAAAATAGCATGATACCTTTCCGGTATGGGTCAAGTTAAGGGACATTACAGTAGTCCTGTGGTCAGCGCCAGACATTAGTGCCGTAGCTAGCACGATTGGCAAACCCCTGCATGTTGACATTCAAACAGAAAAGATGTGTATGATATCCTACGCGAGAGTTTGTGTTGAGATCAGGGCAGCACAACAGTTGCCACATTCAGTAGACCTTCTACTAAATGACCAAACTTGGACGGTAAAGATTGAATATGAGTGGAGACCCATCTCTTGTCCTAAATGTTATACCTTTGGTCACAAATGCGCGCCTGATCCCTTGCCTACTACTGGTGGCAAGACTCGTGAGCTAGCTACAGAAATAGGAGAGGATCCACTCGATGCGGTTGACAGGGTCACATCCCAACCTTCTCGTTCAATCCATCCCCCTTTGGAGGAGAAATCTTGGCAGCTGGTCAAAAAGAGGCAAGCACCAGGGAGTTCCGGAAACAAGACTCCCCTTACTACTCCGTCACCCCCAGAACCGATACCATTGTCCCGTCAAGGCCTGATGGACGAAAGAGTCCCCTGAGGACATGATATATCCCCTCATAGTGCTTATTCTGCCTCCTCCGAATCGAGAGAGAGAGTAACAAAGATCTGGCAAGTGACGTCTCCAGTGATATGGACTCCCTCTCTCTTGGTTAGACAAGCACACGCGACTATAGCTCGTGGAAAAATCTGGCGCTGCATTCTACTACTCTGGATCCTAGTGTTAAGCCATCTAGGGTGGATCCCCAGCCTAAGAAAGTTTCCCCCCTTCCAGAGGCGGTAGAACAACCACCCAGATCCCAGGCCCCGGCCGTGTCTCCAGCTAATAAGGCCCTTCGGCCCAAGGCCAATCTGGGATCCATGAAGCAGGGTGGCTACAAGAAGAGGTAACACTCCTATTCCTCAATTATGTTTTTTGGCGTGTGGAATATTAGGGGACTAGTAGATCCCATCAAACAGGCTGAGATCCGACACTTCGTTAGATCTAATAATATTTCCTGTATTGGTATTCTTGAGACTAAGGTCAAGCCTGCTCTTTTTGATGAAATATCCTCCGATTTGTTATCGGGTTGGTTATGGACGAATAATTAGTCATTCCCCTTACGGACGCATATGGATTGGGTGGAAACCCCAGGTTTTTGACCTCTCAATTCTATCCAAATCGACCCAAGTCATCCATGGTCGTGTTGGCATCCGGGCGTTAAACAAGAGTTGTGTCTTCTCGGTTATTTATGCCGAACACACCTTTGCATCCCGCCAGTCTTTATGGGCGGATCTCATCAGTTCAAGTTCTCTCTATGAGTTGGAAGCTTGGATGGTTGCTGGGGATTTCAATGCTATTCGGGAAAATTCGGATAGACTGGGCAGCACTAATGCGTGGATCCCAGCTTTTGATGAACTTGATTCATGCCTAAATAGCGCGGGTTTTGACGACCTCCGTTACGTTGGCCATAGATTCACCTGGTCGACTTCTTCGGGTCCTTCTTGGAAACAAAGAAAGATAGATCGTGTGCTGATAAATGATCAATAAACCAACTCTTTCTCCTTCTCGGAAGCTGCTTTCCTGGCTTCAGGAGTTTCTGATCATACTCCTATGTTCATAAGAATAGTTCTTGTGAGCCCGGCCAGGAAACCTTCAAGTTCTTTAATTGTTGGATGTCACACCCGGCATTCCCCTCCATTATCTCACAGGTTTGGGACTCCTCTAGCAGTGGCACTCCCATGTTCAGAGTGTGCCAGAAACTGAAGTGCCTCAACGGCCGGCTCAAACAGCTTAACTAAGCCTCCTTTTCGGATATCTCGGATCGCACAGCTAAGGCCAGGTTTGATCTCTTCTCTACACAGGATGCACTCACTTTAGACCCTAGTAACATTGAATTGGCAAACCTGGAAAAAGAGCAGCTCCAGCTCTACGCTACTTTGCGCCTCCAAGAAGAATCTTTTTTCAAGCAGAAGTCCAGAATCAAATGGCTCAATGATGGGGATATGAACACTAAATATTTCCATCACTTCGTCAAAAAACGTCACCTCCAAAACCATATCCTTTCAATTACGGATGATACTGGGAATGTCCTCGCTGACCCAAATGCGGTTCATCACCATATTGTCTCCTATTATGAGACCTTATACTCGGCTAGCCTTGGTACATGAAGCCCATCTGTGGCTGACATTCGTTCCATGACGGAGCGGATCCTTAATGAGGAACAAATCATCCTCTTATCCTGGGAAGTCACGGACAATGAAATCCGCAACGTCATGTTCTCCCTTGCCAAGGGTAAGGCTCCAGGTCCGGACGGGTTCAATGTGGATTTTTTCATAGCCTCTTGGGATGTTGTTGGCCCCTCAGTTATCATGGCCATCAAGGATTTCTTCCGCTCTGGCTCGTTACTGAAGGAGACCAACAACACAATCCTCACTCTCATCTCGAAGGTACCTAATGCTTCGACTATGAGTGATTTTCGACCGATCGCTTGTTGCAACACAATCTACAAATGCGTCACTAAGATCCTGGCAAATAGAATTGCAACTGTTCTTGCCCTCCATCATTGGACCATCCCAGAATGCCTTTGTTAGGGGACGAAGGATTGCGACAATATCATGCTCGCTCAGGAGCTCTTTGCCGGGTTTCACCATAACCCATATTTACCCAAGTGTGCCATCAAAATAGACTTCCAGAAAGCATATGATACAGTGGATTGGGCGTTCTTGGAAAAGGTATTACATTCCTTTTCCTTTCCCCAAATGTTCATTAAACTCATTATAGAATGTGTTACTTCCCCTATATCCATCAATGGAGAACTTCATGGTTTCTTTAAAAGTGGAAGGGGCATCCGTCAAGGTGACCCCCTATCCCCTTGTCTGTTCACGTTGGTGATGGAAGTATCCTCCGAAATCCTTAACTCCAAGGCTACGCTCCCGTCATTCAAGTACTATTGGCGTTATAAGCCTTCTCGTCTTACACACTTATTCTTTGCCGATGATGTGCTCGTTTTTGTGGAGGCACAGCTTGCATCGGCTACCCTTCTAAAGGAAGGCCTTCTTCTTTTTTCGTCCTGGTCAAGGCTCAACCCTAATGTCAACAAAAGTGAATTATTCTTCTCTGGTGGTTCTGAAGAGTTGCGAACCCAAACCGGCTCTTGTTTGGCTTCAATGAAGGTATGCTTCCCTTTAGATACCTCGGTGTACCTATCATTGCGTCCAGATTGAGCAAGACAGATTACATTTCCCTTGTCAACTCCATTACTGTTCGTACTCGCTCATGGTCACATCGTTTCCTCTCATTTACGGGTCAGCTCCAGCTTATTAAATCAGTTCTCCATGCTACCCATATCTATTGAGCCTTTGTATTCCCACTATCTCGATCTGTTCTTTCCAAAATTGAATTGATTCTTAGGCAGTTTTTATGGAAAGGCCCGAATCTGGGGTCAGGTGGTGCGAAAGTGTCGTGGAAAGAAGTCTGTCTTCCTAAGGATGAGGGAGGACTGGGAATTCGTAGACTCCTTGAATGCAATTGGGCAACCCTACTCAAGCACATATAGATTCTCTTTACTGATAAAGAATCTCTGTGGTGTAAATGGATTCACTTTAATTTCTTGAAGAACAAGAATTTCTGGATTGCACCCAAACCAACGGTATGTTTTGGGGCTTGGAAAAAAATTTTAGACCTCCATCATGAATTCCAACTCAAATTTTGCTGGCACATTGGTAATGGAGTTATCACCTCCTTTTGGTTTGATAATTGGCACCCTAGGGGTCCTCTTTACAAATTATTCATGGATAGAGAGATTTACAACTCCAGGATTCCAAGAAGCTCTACGATTAGGGATTTTTTCTCATTCGAATGGTCCCAGTCTTCGGTCCTAGACACTTTTCGCTCCTGGCTACCTACTGGTTCTCTTCAACCGGGAGTTAGCGATAGTCTCTCTTGGCAGGGACATCCCTCCGGCGACTTTTCTTCTGCCAAGGCGTGGGAATCCATAAGGATCAAGGGCCAAAAAGTTAAATGGAGTTCATTCATCTGGGATCCTTCCATCGCCCCGAGATACGGATTTCTGTTATGGCTCACTACTCTGAATAGGCTTCCTACGTAGGAGTATTTATTGAGGCACCATAGGATCGACGAAGGGGCCTGTGCCTTTTGTTGCCGCTAGACATGGCCACGGTTCAAGAACCGCGATTCCGTTCGAACCGGCTGTTCCGTTCGGGTTACGAATGAATAACCGGGAACCGCAAGGGGGCGGTTCCGATTCCGGTTCGGAACCGGCGGTTCCGGGCCGATTCCGGTTCCGGGCGGTTCCTTATTTAAAATTTAATAAAATAATTATAAAATAAAAATTACAGGCCTAATCCTCCGTTGTTCGTCGCTCGAGCTTCGTGGCCTTGGCCATGGTGGCGGTGGCGGGGTTCAAGGTATGAGGAGATGAAGTGAGACGGGGGCGCGACGGTGGGGGAGGAGGGGGCCGGGAGAGGGATCGGGACAGATCGGGACGGGAGGAGGATGGGGTCCCTCCTCGGGCGGAAGCAGGGAGGTCTAGGAGGAGGGGGCCAAGGCCGGCAGCTATGGCCATGGGGGGCGGCAGCGCGAGGGGTGATCTCGGGAGGAGACCGGGCGGCGAGCGGAGGAGAAAAGGGAGGAGGAGAGGGTAGCGGGGGGAAGGAGGAGTGGGCGGGGCCAAGGCGGCTTTTGGCCATTGGCGGGGTGACGGCGCGGTTAAGGCGGGGGGTTAGATCCGGGAAGATAGGGGGCTGGGGGTGGGCGGAGGAGAAGAAGAGGGAGGAAAAGGAGAAAGGAGAAGGAGAAGATGCACATGGACCGGGGGATGCAGAGAGAGAGAGAGAGAGAGAGGGGGAGGGGGAGGGGAGGCTCGCAGTCGCTATCGCAGCCAGAGCTCGCATCGGGGAAGTCATCAGCAGCACCGCAAAGACCGCAGCCTTCTTCATCATCATCTTTTTTTTTTTTTTTTTTATGGAACTTGCCCGGAACCGGCGATTCCGGGCGGTTCAAATTTTTTCTCGAACCGGAATGGGGCAGTATGCCACGGGCTGGTTCCGTTCAACAAGGGCCCGGTCAACGGCTGGGCCCGGGTTTGACCGGGCCGGTTCCGGGCCAAAACCGGCCCGTGGCCACCTCTAGCTGCCGCAGACTGAATTCCATCAACCACCTCTTTTTCGGCTATACCATCACGGGCTCCCTTGCTAACTTTTGGGCTTCCAAATGCAATCTTTCCTAGCGCAATAAACTGTGGCTTAACAACCTCCGATGGGCTATACGGGTCATTGGTGGACATAGTTTCCATCAACGCATTGCTCGCTTCTCCCTTAGCGCCTTATGCCACATTATTTGGACGGTAAGAAATGATATCCTTTTTAGGATCAAACCACTCTATATACTGGCCATCCGCAACCGTCTTATTAAGGTGACGAGAGATAGAGGTCTATCCTAAAAACCCGTTGAAGATAGTCCCCGCAACCGGAGAGTTCAAGCAAACCGGGGCATCTCTGCCTCTATTTTTGATTCCTAGTATTTGTGTAGCAGTTGTATATCTGGCTTTCGCCGGAGTGTTCGGCCTCCTTGTTCTGCCCTTGCGGCTTTTTTATTTTCTCAATCGTACACCTTGTACCCTTGGGAACACCATCCTTGTTTCCTAGGGTACGAGGTTTTTGAGTACGACGTCCTTTCTTTGTACTTGGTGCGTTAAAAGTATATATACATCTTACTTTACCAAAAAAAAACAACCCAATAGAACTATCAACTGGATAACGTTCCAATGTGAACCATTCGTTATCCACTAAAACTAACTCATTCTTATTCAAAGTAATTCGTGATTTACTTTGCAAAAATAATACTTTTCCTCAAAATCATTCATTAATTAAAACTCAATTAACTAATGAATTCTCATCCAAAATGATTAATTATTTATCGCCCAAAAACTAATAAATCATTTCCATTTCCAAAAGGAATTAAATATTTTTCTCTCACAAAATAATTAATTTCCAATTTTCGAAATTCAATTATTACTCAAAATAAATAAATAATTATTATCCCATAATAATTAATTAGTTTCCAAAAAATATCTAATTCCATAAAAATAATTAACCAATTAACTTTCCACATAAATAAACATTTCTTACTCACAAATAATGGTTCCCAATAATTTATAAATTTATTTAATAATTATTATTTAGTAGAAATAAATAATTATTAATATATAGATAATTATCATTAATGTCCAAAATATACATAATCACCATTATTTAATACAAAACCACCATTTCTTTAATTAAACCACACTTATAAGAAAATTAGCCATAGCTCAAGACTAATAGCATAATTTAACATAAACCAATTTAATTCAATAATTAGAACTAAGTAGAGATTAAGTATAATCAAGCCACCACAATCACAATTAGCTATCACAATCCATTGTATTAGTAGTATTAAGAGCTAGACATGCAATTTTATGAGTTTCTTAATGTCTCTTTTTGACATTCGCTGGATCTGTAAACTCAAGGTGCTTAAGAATTGTGCTCTGGTGATGGTGAATGAAAGTTATTGTAAAGCTTCTAGTTACTCCATCTTTAGTTGTACTTTGTTTTTCTCTCTTTAAGCATGCTTTAATTTTTGGAATAGAGTATGGAGCATAGATGCTTTTGGGATACAACCCTCCTACCATATTAAGATCGTGCATTGAGAACTATAATAAAAAAAATTTCAATCAATCTCTCAACCAATGACTAGGATTACTCTTCAATGGGGGACTCTAAAATTTCTTGCTTTTTTTTTATACGACTTGAGATCAACATGCACTATCCTTGGATCAATGGCAAGTCTCTACAATCTCATGAAGATCTTCACTCGTGCCACTGAATAAGTCCAAAGGGATGTTTGAGGACGGATTCAAATACATCATTGGAAGCACGAGATGGAAGCAAGGTTGCCGCTGCAGCATCACCTCCGGAGCCTCGAAAATTTTCTCAAGACCCACTGGCTAGAGCAAAGACCAAGCTAGGAATGGCTTCCGCCGGTCACCCATTTGTAGACTATTCTTCTTCTCTCACCGAGAGCCCAATGCGGCGAAGTAAAAGATATCATTGGGATGACTGAGTTCAGTTCACATTCACAGTTTGAATGAATGAGCAGGATTTTCTAGTACAAACTAAAAGTTATCCTTTTAGGGTGGGTAAGTTTCAAGTTAGGAAATTAGAACTTATCCTCTTAGAAATGGCTCCCAATTTTTGGAGTTTGAAAGCTACCATGCTTGTCCCGAAACCAATCTTGAACCTATTTTATTTTTCTGGTCTAGTAGGGTCTATCCAAGAACCTATTTTTCTTTAATTCCTTTTTCTGATTCATTTTTTACAGCAAGATAATATGAGGAAAAAAAACAGTTTAAAGTAAAAGATAAACAAGGGCGAAGATGAGTCAGAACAAGCAAGGGTTGGGAGGCTCGAACGAGTGAGGGCGAGCCGCAAGCGAGCAAGAAGGGTGAGTCACGAGCAAGAGAGGGTGGTGAAGTATCTTAATGAGGTTAGAGAGAATTGAACAAGAGAAAAAAAAAAAAGATGTCAAGAGAAACTAGGCTTTTTAGGCTTTGTGTAAAATATGGGTTTTTGACCCAGTCAAAAAAAGAAAAGAGGAGAGTTGAACGGTAAAAAGAAGAGGAAAAGAGTGGAAGCTTCAGCATAAACTAAGAGCTTTCAGGGAGAGAGGAAAAAGAAAGAAAAAAAAGAAAGGAAAAGAAAAAGGAGGAGATAAAGAGAGAAGAAATAAGCACGTTTGGGCAAAAAGATAAGAAGAGAGGGGAGAGAATAAGAAAAAGAAAGGAAAGAGAGAGGGCTTCGTGCATTCTAGTCGTGGGAGCCTCGCCAAGCCAAATCAACATCGTATCGCAACATCTGATAAGTTCTCGCGTCCCTCGTTTGTTCAATCGGAGTAGTTTCGTATTTAGGGCTTGAAATTCAGAATTATTGGTGATTCGAGCAGTGAAGTTCAATTTTTGAATCGTTGAGCTGCGTATTTATATAAAAATGATAGTTTATGGTGTTGTAGAGCCGTAGGATTTTACAGATCTCAATTTAAGTGTACAGTTGCCTGTAACAAAATTTTAAAGTTTCTTGCACGCAATGATCAATGCATGTCCAGTTAATTCGGGGCCATACTTTGTTGCTTTTTTGCTTGATTTTGGAACGGTCAAGTAGGGGTTCTTGTAGTACGTTGAAAGAGCTTCTTTTGACTACAAGTATGTTTGAAACAAGATTCAATGGAGAGAATTAAGGCATGACAAAGTTTCGCGCTCAAGCTCCATGTAACAAACAGCTTGAATAATCGCTTTGGGGTATGCGATTCGTTAGTGCGTAGGAGTGGCATAGTATAGCCATTTCATAGTTGAAATAGTGGCGTTATTCAATTTAACGTTGTTTCTCACTTATTTGATAGGGTTGCGAGTTCAACGATTCGAGCAATGCTTGTTTTGTCATTGTCGTTCCAAGGTAAGTGGTACTATCTTTTCTAAAAATTTATGAACTCATGTCTTCAAGATGATAAAGATTTGATATAATGAGTTATGAATAAGCATGTTTGTTGCATAAAATTTGAATTGAGCATCTATTACATTTATGTATTTGTGAATGGCATGAGAATTGTTTGATGGAAACATATATTTTGTTTGATGAACGAGGTTAAGAAGTAATATATACTTTGGGTTTGCAAGACCTTCTTATGAGACTTTAAGTACGTTTTATGGAATGACATCGATTTGCGAAATGCGTTATGACATGTATTTGATTTGATTCAATTTGTAAAACTGATTTATGGGACGAGTCTTGAAATGATTTGAGAATATTTTATTGAAAGTATTTATAGCGGATGAGTTCAGAAGCGAAAGCTTTTAGTGATATATGAAATGATTTCTGAATTTGGCTTTGTAAATACTGTGGAGGATGTTGTTGTGGGTTGGTATCGATGCTCAATATCACTG
The DNA here is from genome assembly GCA_024733475.1 of Syzygium grande. Classification (NCBI taxonomy): domain Eukaryota; kingdom Viridiplantae; phylum Streptophyta; class Magnoliopsida; order Myrtales; family Myrtaceae; genus Syzygium; species Syzygium grande. The sequence goes on from JAMXDD010000001.1 coordinate 26,901,054, forward strand.
TGAGCTCAGTGAGGGGCTCGTGGATATACGCATATTAGTCCAATATATTATTGCGGGCCGAGTCACTGGCTAATAATAGTTAGAGACCTAACCAAGGGAGGAATCTTGGTCGCCTTGTCATGGGGCTTTTTTTGTGACCATGGCTAGATATTTGAGCTGAGTTTAGTCATTGGAGTGGACCATTTGTAACATCCTGAATTTCGACCCATTTCCGGGATCCGATGAAGTGGATATTATTTCTCATTTGATTTTAGTACGTCTCGCCCGGAGTTGGCCCCTCGCGGGATACTGACCAATGGGAAAGGCTAACTAGGAAAATGGTACGTGGACCGGGGACCCGATCGCGAATCGGACGCAGATTCCGAGAAATGGCGGGAAAGTATTTTGGGCCAGTGTGGGCCGATCCTAGGAAGGTAACGGATTTGGTTTGGCCAACGACGTACGATCGGATCGCGGGTGATTCCGCCCGATCGAGAGTGTGCGTGGCAAATAACTACCGAACCTAAACCGAACGATCGTGACTCTTGGAATAACCAATAATTCCTCGCATTCTCTTGGAAATCGAGACCGTCACGACTCGAGTGACCCTAAGTCGATACGCATAACCCCTAAACAGCCACCCGTCAGTGAGAGACTCTAAAATTCTGAATTGAGCGATTTTGATCACCAAATTGGACTCGAACTTCGATGTCGAAATTCTATGGGTGTTCGCGATTATTTTGCGAGGCTGACGTCATTTTTGAGTGGCCAATCATATTTGGGGTCGGTACGGTCGAAAAATGAAATTTCGATCCGGGACCGGAAAATTACGAATATGCCACTGTGTCCTATTTTTGGAGTTCCGAATTTTGGGCAATTTTTGGGGATTTATTTGTGGATAATTATCAAGAAAAATTCAGAATTATTGAAAGACCAAAATGCCCTTGGATATTTTGGCTTGGATTAATGAGAACCAAGTGTTTAAGGGGCAAATTTGGAATTAAGGAAAATTGGGTCAAACCAATAATTTAATCCCCTTGACCACTCTCTCTCCTCCCATTCCCTCTCACCATCAGCCAGCAGCCCCCCTTCCACGCCAACATTTCTTCTTCTTCTTCTTCATTTTCCTTTTTTCCTTTGGCCATGAGAGGCCCTCGTCGGAGCGCCGTCCGCCACCGTTTGCACCGTCGTGAGGACGCCGGAGCGCCGCTGCTGAACCAGTTTGATCCAGCTGCTGTTCAGCCCTTCCCTCTCCTTGTTCAGCCCCCTTTTGAAGCCACAAACCAAGGGAGTGGAAATCCTAACCCCTAATTAGGATTTTATGCACTTTGGACAAGTTTTAGGGGTTATTAGGGTATTTTAGGGGTAATTAGTATGGGTTGATTTGGGGCTGAAGTTATGGAGATTTTAATAGCCTAATGTGATGATCTAAGGATGGTATTAAGGCTGTGGAGACTGGTTTAGAGGTTGTATAAGCTTGATTGGATTAATGGTGCAAGTTTAGTGATTCTCGGATTACTGGATTTTACTGTACCTCTGTGTTTTGTTATTTTTTTTGTGATCATTATGGGCCAAATTTGAGGAAGGTTTCTTCATGAAATTTGTTTCCAACATCTTGAGGTATAACATACTTTAATTTGGGAATTTTTGAAGATTATTTGAGGCCATTCGGAAGTCCATCTTTGGACCAAAATAAAACTACCCGATTTACTGTTCATCCGACCTTCGGGTCTGTCCGAATTTTTATAAATTTTTCCAGGCTTATTTTCAAAATACTTCCTTCACAAAAATTGTTGGAGACATTTGTGGGTATAACATATAAAAATTTCAAGGTTTTCCAAATTGATTTGGATACTGAATGAGTTGTATTTTGATGACCTGAGGGGCTGTCCGAGCGAACCGGATTTTATCCGACTTTGAGTGTCAAAACGAGGTCTTTACTATTAGAACTGGGTTCTGAGTTCTTCACGGAAAATGTTCATCGAGATGTGTTATACAACATATCCAAATTTCATAATTTTTGAAATTTATTTACTATTTATTTCAAATGGATTTCGGTCACTGTGCAACTGCCCAGTTTGGACCCGATTTTGTATATTTTCGGTTTATCTCTCTCGGGCTGATTAGTGGTTTATTGTGCCGATTAGAGCTGAATCGGAAGCTAAGGTTCGGATGAATAGTGGCTGTCCACTTTGGGACTTATTTGGTTCATTGATTAATGACTTGAAATTAGACAATTTGGGGACTATTTAGAGCTTGTATAAATCCTATTGGGTGTCGCCATGTTTGAGGATTGATCGGTTAAGTTTGATTGGTCATGGCGGGCCTTAGGCGCATTGAGTTGGATTGATATGAATGCGCGGTACAAAGGCCGGACTAATTGGGCTAGAATGGGATTAAATTGAACATGCCAATAATGTGTTGAATTTTGCCTAAATTGTGAATGATTATTGCCCAAGTGCGTGAATAATGTTTTGGGCCACATGGTATTAGTTGGTCGAGTGTGCATATTGTGCTATTAAATTGAGCAACTGATTGGCGTTTGAGCACGTGGGCTTGGCATGTTTGCTGAAATGCCGCGTTGAAATTGAATGCTTATGTTGCATTGTACGACATTACATGGTCACTCATTGTGTATGCCGAGAATGGAGCATGAGATGAGATTGTGTGAGAATGCGTGCCTGACATGAGCATGTGTGATCACCTAAATGCCTAATGCGTTTACGCGGGGCTCAGATCAAATTTGGCGGTGTGCCATGTGATCACTTAAGGCCTTTGGGTCGTGACCTTCGGGTCGATTCCGTCCGCTGCGTTTATGCGGGACGATGCCCGGTTTGTTCGGAAGATCGAGGAGATTGGTGTTGCGCCTGCGGGCTAGAGACACCGGGCCATATGTGCTTCGGCGCGGGCCGTGAAGTGTTGTGGCCTACGGGTCGGGCCTTCGGGTCGGTTTATCATTGTGGCCTTTGGGTCGGGCCTTCGGGTCGGTTTTATCATTGTGGCCTTCGGGTCGGGCCTTCGGGTCGGTTTATTACTGTGGCCTACGGGTCGGTTTATAAATTGCAAAATGAGCCGTGTGTCAGCATGCATCATTAAAACTAAAATCATGAGTATAGCAATGTGTGCCGGAGTATGTGACTAATGTGCGCACCAGTGATTTGTGTGTGAGATAGGCACTATTGAGCATGAACATGCATATGGCGTACGTGTGACTAGTGTGTCGCATATGTGCCGTGATTCATAATAAGTGCCTAACCTGCAGGGTCAGTAAGGTAAGTGATCCGGGCCCAAGGGCCTAGGTCATTTGATTGACATTATTGTCGGTGGTTGTGTTGATTTGCTTGTCGGGAGGTGCATGTTAGCCTAGTTTTGGTTTAGGAGGCCTACTCACTGAGATTCGTCTCATAGTTGTTTAAACCCCATTTTTCAGACTTTTGTTAGAGGATACCTGGTGTACCCGATCTATGTGAGGATCCGGAGCCTATAGAGCAAGATCCCGAACAGGATGGCGAGGTCGAGCAGATGGAGTGGGAGGATGAGACAATCGAGGTCGAGTCTCGAAAGTTATTAAGATTTGATCCTGATTTAATTTCCTAGGATCAACCTTAGCCATAGAGTGGTAGAGCCAGTAATCTTTTGACTTTAGTGGCCACTGATCTGTTTGTAGTAGGCTGTTTGTATTTGATGTGTAAGATGAATATTGTAAGCATTTTTTTTATGGCGGTTAATGGTGCTGGTTGATATTCGTGGATTGACGTTCTGCTACCCTTAGTCATGTATTGTTTTGTACCGGTGTTTTAATAATTGCTTCCACATGTGCCTTATGCTTTGTGCTGGGAGTTGGGTCGGCGACGCGTCTTGGGACGTCGCAGGAAATTAGACCGGTACGTGGGATGATGGCACTTCGAGGGGTTCGGGGCGTGACACCATTGACATGTGATTTGGATTTGGTCAATGGAGGAGACTATTGACATGCGATTTGAGATTAGTCGATTGAATGAATCATTGGTGTGCAGTTAAATGAGATTAATCAATGAAATAGACCATTGATAACTGATATTATTATTGATTCATATGCTACTTTTGATATTTTGTGTATATAGTACTCTAGCTTTTGGGATTGATAAATAGTGATATCTTGTTTATAAATATGCATGGTGAATGTTTGATCTACTTTGAAGCGATGCATTACCCACTAAATTGTGATTGCTCACCTCTCTATTTTCTAATTTTTTTCAAGTTTTTCAGCTAGCGATGAGTAGTACAAGATCATAGCGAAGATGAGACTTTTGAGAGTTGGATTTAGGTGGCTTGATGTTGTGTCCTTCGGATGGAAGGATGATCGTGTCATCCCCATTCGTAATGATTTTGGGGTGTGACATTACGTAACTGATTCCACATTTAATTCGGTTTCTGGTGATTCTTGCTCAAAATTGGAAATCATATCAGTTTTCAGGACGGTCCGATTCAGTTCCTAGGTAGAACCGATTTGATTGCCCAGCCTCAGTGCAAACTGCTCTAATGCGGCGGTTTGGTTGCTCTGACCGACTGAAAAGCTAATGACAGAGTGGACAACACGACTCCTGAAGCAGGTGAGACACAGGCGACCGCATGACCTTGAAAGGAGCTTCTTTCAAGAGGATGACCTCCCGTCGTCCGAAGGGTTTTGAACCGCCCAAGTCTGTTCATTTTTTCAAGTTCATACTCTCCTCCGATGCCCTTCCGAGCAGAAAGCTTGTGAGCATACCCTCCCTCCCTCCTCCTCTCTCTCTCTCTCTCTCTCTCTCTCCGTCCCCTCCCCAAGTGATTCTTGATTTTCTTTTTCGTTCTTGTTTGCCCACCAGCTGCTCGATGTATTTCTTGATTGTGAAAGATCCTCCTTTCTGGCTAATTGTGTGACTGAGTTGACAGTTGTTTGCGACCAAGTGAGCAAAATGCATCCATGCCATGCAAGGTGTTTCACTTGCAGGAAAACTGTTCTGTTTTTCAGTGTTTTAGTCTCTGGACTAGTCCTTGGATTGAAACCCGCATGACTTCGACCCATTAGAATATATTCCTGGATTTTTTTTTCTTTTTCCTAATAATGTTGAATTTTGTTCAGGAAATGACATTAATTTACCAGAATTAATGTTGAATTGAGAAGAATTTTCTTGTGAAGTAGAGTAGAATTCATGCTATTGCTTGCTCATATGCGAATCATGTACTGAAGCTTCTTCTATGTGAATGTGAATTTGAGCAAAATGTAGGGCCAGTAATTCTTTTTCCCCCTTAGAATAATACCAGTATCCAAGCCTGCCGCGTGACTAATTCCCCGGATGCAGGCAACCCGAGTCACTCTAATTGGGTGAGGTAGGTACTTCTTATCACAATCTAATTCCCTTGTGTCACATTGAGAATTACTGAACACGTTAATTGCATTTGCATGTCACATACAAAAAGTTGCTGATGGAGTCGAAGATATTTTTGCAGGGAGCCTGAAAAGAAGTTGTAAAACTTACTTGTTCACTACCTGAATCCAAAAATTTCTGGTGACAATGTTAACTAAGGTTGTGGTTCACCATGCTATTGAGTCTACTTGCTTTGGGCAAGAATCTTAATATCATAAATTTAAGTGAAAAAATGATTGAACTATTTATTGAATCTGAGTTTCTTTCTTCTGCTCAATAGGAGATACCAAAGAGGTTTCTGCAGAGACATGGTAGTGACCTCCCTGGCTCAGTGTTTCTCAAGGTTCCAAGCAGTACAACCGTTTGGCCAGTGGAGTTGGAGTGGAGTGGTGGCATGGCTCGGCTTGGCCAAGGTTGGCAGAAGTTCACAGACCATTACTCCATTGGTTTTGGCCAATTCCTAGTGTTCAGATATAAACTGAGCTCTGTCTTCAATGTTGTGATCTTTGACACGAGTTCAGAGATTGAATATCCCACCGATCCTGTGATCATGGACAAAACAGAACCAGAATGTGAACTTCCTCTGCTCAAGAAGGAAGAAACTGTTGATATCTCAGCCACAATCTCAGAGGGTTGTCGGCCTAGCCCAAAAATTAGGAAAAAATCAAAGTCAACATTGGCTTCAGCTTCTCAAAAGGTGAACTCTGGTACGGGTAGTGAAAATGATGATTCTTCCTATGAACACCAATTTCCCAGTAACATTTGATTCAGTTCATTGGCTCATATCCTTTCTGAATTGTATCATCTAATTTTGGATTGTCAAATGAAATATTTTTCCTTTTATTAACTATTTACAGGCATGATCAGAAAGTGTGCAAGCAGAGCAAGCCCTGCTACACCGGTGCTCATAGATGTGATGTGCCATGTCCTGCTGCTCTTGAAATGGCACGTGATTTCAAATCGAAGCATCCCACGTTCATAGTTGTGGTGTACCCTAGTTTTAAAAATTCCACTGCGGTGAGGGTCTCATTGACCTAGTTTCATCATTGACATCTGCCTAACTCAGAGATGGCGTTGTTTCCTTAGTTCATGAAAACCTAGGAGAGTACATGTTTTGGGTTATTATTTTTTCTTATCCTCCTACTTAGAATGTTTATATTTTGACATGATCATGGAACCGATTTACTTTGAGAATGCTAATGTTGAATATCGGTTTGTAAAACATTTACGCATAGTGTACCGGTCAAATTTATGCGGACTTATATCAAGAGAACTGTGCAGGTCGTGACACTTAAGCACAAGAAGGATACGTGGTCGGCGAAGTTAACCAAGTTTCCGGGGGACCAAGGAAAGTTATCTCAAGGTTGGTTCGTGTTTGCGAGAGCAACTTCTCTGTGTGAAGGGGACGTCTGTGTGTTCAAACTGACTAACCAGAGTCCCACCGTGCTTGAAATCTCAATTTTCAGGAGTTCTGATTACACTTAGGAGTGGTTTATCGCCACCATTATGCTTGCCATCGTTTTGGAAAATGATATCAGTTGCGTTATAAGCTGGACATACAATGTTACCAAGTTTTTCTTTCTTGTTTTTTTGTCTCTGTTTGACGAACGATGGATCTGTAAATTGAAATGTCTTAAGAACTGAGCTTCAGCGATGGTGAATGAAGGTGATAGTAAAAACTTCTAGTTACTCTTATCTTCTTTAGTTGTTTCTTGTTGTTCTCTTTCTAAGTTTTGATCATACTTGAAATACAAAAAAATACAATATATTGCTTAAGGGATACAACCCTCGTATCATATAAAACCATGTATTGAAAAATTACAAACTTTTCTCAATTTTTTATTTTTTGATCGCAAATTGCAAATGCCTTGGGATGACTAACGGACCTATGCATCAATTAGTTAATCATAACCTATACTAATCCTTTTCTCATTTCTAGTGATAGATTTTGAAGGGCTTCCTCAGGGCATACCAAAGAGGTTTCTGCAAAAGCATGGAAATGACCTCTCGAGCTTAGTGTTTTCTTAAGTTTCCAGATGGTGAAATTTGGCCAGTACAGCTAGAATGGAGTGATGGCAGGCATTTGCTTGGGGAAGGATGGCAAAAGTTCGTAGATCATTGCTCTGTTGTTCCTGGCCAATCGATGCTCTTTAGATACGAACAGAACCCCACCTTCCAAGCTGTAATTTTCGATACGAGTTCACCAGAGATTGAATATTCCACGAATCCCACAATTGGTGATAAATTGAAAGCTGAATGCAAATTTTCCCTGCCCAAGAAGGAAGAAACTGATGATATCTCGGTTAAAATCTTGGAGGATTGTAGGCTAAGCCAAGTAAAGAGTGCAAAACCGAAATGGGTTCCTGGCAAGGCGAATTCTGGTCTGGTTGGCAAAGATACTAACAATTCTCGTGAGCGCATAACATTTACGCGCTCTCGATCGGGGAGGCAGATCGTTATCAAGTTCAAACAAGAACATACCTCTGATTAGTTCTTCAAAAAATTGTGAAGGTAGTGACTGTGATCAAGTATTATCAGTTTCACTTATGTCATCTTCTTCTCTCGAGTTCTATTTTTGCAACCTTCTGAAATTCTACTTCTCGCCTTGTTTGCTCTTTCGTACTACTACAATGTCCTCAAGAAGAGATTTTGTAATTGAAAGGCGGATGTGCTGAGCTCTTATCAATCAGGTCATGTGCTCATTCATCTATGAACTTGTGGTACAGGCATACATTCTGTCATTTCAGAATATGATGGATGTTCACCATTTCACATGACCCTTATGGGGTCCGGCTTGGGGTACCCAAGCCCTCTTGTTTATAGTGGTAGACCTCCATCCAAGTTAGGAATCCTCTCTAATTGACCGGTATTCCTCTCATTTGGGCAATCACCAAAATTGATTCCATCCTGGTATTTTTCCTACCATAACAGGACCCCTTTCTATTAGGTATTCTTAATGAGCAATTATCTGGATACTTCAAATCAACTCCCGAACAGTTGGGCTGCTCCCAATAAAAACCAATGAAATAACAATTCGCATTGACATTTTCCTTTGGAATGAAATATATCGTAAATCTGCATCTAATCATTGCTCTCGTCTTTGCTGATTATGATGAACAAAACAAGGAGACAAGCACAAATAAATTACTATGACAGAGTCTATCCAAACAAATAAGTATGATAGGAAGTAGAACAGCGGCGGCTAATTGGAGTAAGGTGTCCCCAATGCTGCGGCAGCATTGTGACCATCAAACGGGGGCGGCGGGTCTCAGTGTGACAAGTGCTTTCTTAATCCTCCCAAAAGCCTCTTTTAGAGTCGCCAGGGAAGCGGCGTAAGAGATGCGGAGGCAAGTGTCATCCCCAAATGCAACCCCTGGGACCAGCACAACCTACACAAGATATAGCATTGACAATCTCAGCATATGAGATGTTAAAGTTTTGGTGAGGGACGACAAAGGAAGTTGGTACGAACACATCTGCAAGAGCTTTTCTTTTTAACCTGCATCTAGATGAAGATAAAAACATGCACTTCAATGATGCATACCTGCGCCAAGTCAAGCAGGTAGCGGCAAAGTGTCTCCGAGCCGTTGATTACACCAAAGCCTTTGACCTCAGCTCCATAGTAACAACTGAAGTCGATGAAAATATGGAAGGCTCCCTGCATGTAGAAGCATGTGGAATTCGAAATTGCGATGGAAGACCAAATGAGAATCATTAGTTTGCATGCCGGGTCAATCTCTGATTTAGTACCTGAGGTTCTGAAATCTTCACACCCTCCAGTTCCCCAAAGCTTTTAACCAAGAAATCTCGCCGTTCCCTAAAATCTTTTACCATAGTTGCGACAGTTTCACCTCCAGCATAACCCATCGACAGAGCGGCAAATGCAGCCTCCTGGGCTATGCTACTGGCACCTGAAGTAAGCTGCCACAACGCAAAACAAATTCAACCAGTTGGCCAACGCTGATAGATAGTGCCAGACACAAAACTCGGGAAATTGAATCAGAAAGCAATCACTTCAACAGGTTGTTTACACATGCTGGTTTCACCTTAATAACTTGCTTCATCCAACATTTAGTGTACTTCAACAAATTGGGCATCAAAAACCAATGCTTTCTCTCCCAGATAAATTTCTTTCATTGACATAAATTTCTTCTATACCAAGTTTAATTTCAGTCAACTCTAGGCAACCTCTGTTGAAAGCTTCATCATTTGCGCGATTAGATTTTGACGCTGCACCATACCTGGCTCTGGATCTTTGCACAAGCTGAAACGAAGTGTTTCGAACCAGCAATATAACCAAGCCTCCAGCCAGTCATTGCAAAGGCCTACAGATGTTCCAATATCTTAAAATTAGATGTTTTTTAACGGGCATGAGGTAGAATATAGTCTAGCAAAGAAGCAAAACTAGTTGAAAAAGATGAATTTCAAGAGATCGATATTTAGGATGCGCATAGTTATTGAGAAGGAAAGGCTTCCAATTACCTTAGAAAACCCATTGATAGTGAGTGTCCTCTCCCACATGCCTGGCAAAGATGCAAAACTTGTATGCGTAGCTGGGGCATACGTGATGTGTTTATATGTTTCATCAGACAGTACCTGAAAAGTTTGCCATGGAATTTTTCCATAACTTGTCAAGTCAATCTGACATACATAAGGAGCAGGAAAAAAAATATTAATTTGCTTCTAGTACCAGAAGCCTGGGATGCTTTGCGACGATTGCAGCGATCTGTTCGAGCAATTTTTTGGGGTACACAGACCCTGAGGGATTTGACGGAGAACAAAGAATCAGAAGCCTTGATTTCTCAGTAAGCGTGGCTTCAAGAAGCTTATGGTCCATCAAGAAATTCTCAGAGATGCATGTTGGAACAATTACAGGGGTGGCGTCAGCAAGCCTTGCCATTTCAGGGTAACTCACCCAACAGGGAGCTGGAATTATGACCTGGGACAAGAATCTGGTCCGTAAATACACAAGGGAAAAACACAAAACTATAATTAGAAGAACAGCACTTAAAGTTCCTCCAAGAAGCATTATGCAAGGAAATGTTATGCAAGTGCGAAAGTACAGGTGTAAGAAAATGAAAAAAATAATGATGCAACAAACTGATTTAACCATAGCCAAGGGTGAAAGAATTGGTTAGAATGATCAACATGATTTAAGGACAAAGGCTGATGAAATCAATGCACTGGCCAAGATGATAGCAATGGAGAGTTTATAAGGGAAAATAATGGTGGCAAGTCCAAAATTGACAGGCAAAATACAAAGCAAAAAGCCGAGCATTGCAGAAGAATTAGAGTAACAGAATGCATGTACTTTGGATCAAACTAAATGCGTAGCTGCCTAGACTGGATGATTGAAAATGAGGGTTCTGATGCCTAACTGATACAAGATATGTATCCGCCATTTTGCTCTAACTTCAACAGAGAAATTGATAAGATTGAACTTCCACCATATTCAACTATTTAAACTTCATGGTTCACACACCTTTCTCTTACTATGAACATATAGCCATTGCCACTATCCTTTTTCATCACCTTGCATTGCAATTTAAAAAATGGAAGTATATATTGATTCATTACTTGCAGCACCACAGCAAACGAGATCTACGCCAAGGCACCGATTGCACATCCTTCTAGAATATAGTTTTCATCGATAAACGAAAACCCAACAACATCACAGAGTTCTCACAGAACTGCAAGGATATTAGAAGTAAAGTATGCCAAATCACATGCCTAAAGCATGCAGTAGACTTCCATGTCTGGCCATTCATGACATGCTCAATCATAGGCTGAGATCTAATTATATGTCTTCAAGAGGATGTATAGGTGACGGGAACGAGACTCAAGACAAAAAGTTTATAATCCACTATGAAAATGACATCATTAGTCCTCAAATTTTAGCAATTGTTCAATTTCATCATTGAAACTTTTTTTTTGTCCATTATTGGAACTTTTAATTTGTTCAATGTGGTCTTTAAATTATTCCTCAATGTTCAATCTAGTCCTAAACCTTCAATTTTTTCAATTTAATTCCTCAACTATTAATAACAAAGCCAAATAAGCCATTCAATAATAGTCACACATTTTCATAATTACAATATTGCTCGAATTTTATGATACCTTTTCATGTCCATCCATTTCCTTAATAAACCAAAAATATGCTATCTTTGTATTACTTTTTTTTTACCTTTTTGGTATTTGTGAATATTATAATAGTTTCATTTAATTATATTTTAGTTAATGAACTCTATTATAGTAAAAGGAGAACCTCATCAATATCTCTAAATATTGTCGCTGTTTTAATTTTCAAATTTACAAATTTAACTGAATTTAGTTAAGAGAACAAGAAATACAAACAACTTGAAAATTTTATCTATCTAAAAAACTAGTTACGAGTTTACATTAATATAAGCATGAGTATTTATAAATAGTTAATATCATTGTTAGAATTCCTTATGAATATTTTTTTTACTAAAACAACATGAATGTCAACTCAATATAACATGAGATTAGAGTTTATTTTTACTATCATAAAGATTAAAGTTGAAATATATCTGAAAGGAAATAATGTAATATTTAGAAAAACCAAAAAGTACAAAGTTAGTAAAAAGATGGCACATTTTTTTGTTGATATAGGAAATGGATTGAAATGAAAAAAATATTCGAAAATTTGGGTAATAGTGTAATTACATAAACTTGTGAATAGTACGAAAGAATGATTTCACATTGTTGTGCAAAGTTGAGCGATTGGATTGAACAAATTGAAAGTTTACAAACTAGATTGAACATTTAGAAATTGCTCAAAAATTTGATGAATTAAAAGTCCAAAGATGACATTGCATATTGGGCCAAAGTTTAGATATTGTTAGTGTTAATTTCACTAATTCAATTACAACATTCGATAACAAAAGTGGGGAATTATTTCTTCAGCTAGATTCATAAATAACTACTATGACTATATAGCCAAGATGTCATCACTCAAAACAACTTCCCAGATGCAAGGTCAAGTCACCTATCAGAAGACTTTGCATGAAACAAGATGTGGCTTAAAGCTGCTCTCAACTGTTATTTGACTCCAACAGTTCAAATATATCTATAGATTCCTATAATAGGCAAAATTGCCACGCTTCAACGTTTATGGATTGTGGAATTGGAATTAAAGCAGGAAATAACAGAACATGTATCATAATCAAAGAAATTTCACTGGCATGATTTTCTTAAGCAGCGGGCACACCTCATCTCCTGGAGAACAGACCGCCAAAACTGCCTGAAGAATGCTCTGTTTGGCACCATTACTAACAACAATCTGATCCGGTGTATATGAGATCCCATTCTCCTCTTACAACAGATATAGAAAGCAAAAATAAGCAAAGCAATAACCAGAAATTGTCATAACTATTGCTTAGGGCTTACTGTCAACCCATTGGTCAGCCCTCTCTGATGCTAATGAACTTAGTAACAAAGAGAAAAACCTTTTAACTTCTGGCAGATCGCTGTACGGAGTTCCAATGTGCCGGCATTTGGTGTATATCTTGTATTACCTTCCAAAATAGCTTTAATTCCAGCCTTAGGAACAAAAGTGAATGAAGCTATTATCAATTCTCTCAGTCTTATAGATATCAGATGATGAAGGGACCTGAAAATTTCTTACATCTGCTATGGCAGAAGGTGTATCAAAATCAGGTTCTCCAATTGCTAAGGAAATAACAGGTACACCAGCCTTTAAGAGAGCAGTCGCCTGGTCAATGATAGCCAACGTTTTCGAAGGCTTCACAGCATTCACTCTTGGACTAAGAGTGAGGTCAACGTCCATTTGTCCTGGACCACCTTGTGCTTTCACCATTGGAGTTAGTCTAGGCGACTTGAATTCCTTAGTATTAACTACACCTCTGGCAAGTGACAAGGATCATCAGCAGTGAAACCGAATGACTCAAGTACGGCAAGATGAAAGTTTTCAAGAGTAAACGTATATTCATATTTGCAGGAGGAGATCCAGAACCAACCACAATCATACAACACAAGGATCAAATCAACTTCGAAATATAACAGAAGATGATTGCGTTTCTACACAAACCCAGAATCAAAACTGGAAATATCCCAGCGAAAAGGACAAGCAAAAGATGAACTAGAGGTACCTGAGGGAGAAATTGGAAGGGAAGGAAACGAACTTAGAGGCACTGCTTGTAATCGAACAGCTAAACCCAAGAGATAGCTGCTTCAGATGAGCACGAGACAGTGAAAAGCCAATGTCAGAGGGAGCACCAGCACTAGCAGCCATGGGAGAATGGAGCGTTGAGCTTGAGCTCGCTGGTGCAGTTGATGGATTTGTCTGCAAATGTGAAGGAAAAGCACCATTTTAATCATATTCGCTCATAAAAAATTTAGAGGAGTTAGTGGGAAAGCGAATCTTAAGTTTTTTACTTATAATTTGGCACCAAATTATTTACTGGATCTTTGCTGAAAATACATCCAATACTTAGTTTAGGTTATCTGTTTACCTTCTGAGCAAGTGATCAGCTTGCTCAGCAGAGGAGCTGACTTTGCAGACTATGAAATTGGGGGACTACTGTTATGAGTTCTCAACCTTTTCAAGCAGTGGCATATTTTGAAATTATGTTTATGGACATGCACGTTTGTTTTTGTTGGGCATTGTGAAAAGTTGGGGCCCGAGGTGTTTCAGCTAATTATTTATTCATGGGAATTGGGATGGGCTAGCACTTGACTGCTTTTTTTCCAAGTAAAATGCATATCACAACTAGGAACCCGGCTAACCGTTCCGTCATTCCCAGAAGATTACAGTGAGCTCTTGGGCACAAGCACTCTTTTGCAGGTAATTTGAAAATGGCAAGTCCATGAATGTGCTGGGCGACCATCGAGAAGTAGACTTGGAAAAATGTTCTATTCAAAGAAGGTTGCAAACCGACCAAAAAAAAAAAGAAGAAGGTTGCAAAGAATCTCCAAACAAAATTAATTAAAAAGATGATATGATAAAGTTTTAGATTGCATTTCGTTGTAGAATAGTAATAGGATATGATAAAATAGGATCAAGAATGCGGGGAATTGTTATCACTTATTTTTTGTCAGGTAAAACATCGAATATCATTTCAGATATAACTATACAAACAAATAAAAATTATAAATCAAAAAGCTACTTAATATCATTAAAAGAAAAAGAACTAGAAATAAAAAACATAGGGAGGGAATTGTGGGTGGCTAAACAAAGCCAGCTACTATTGTCGTGATGGTTGGCTCGATGATGGTGGTTGCTCGTCTGCAGCGACCACCATCATGGTGGTCACATTTGTCGCAATGGTTCCAGGCCACAACTACTACTATGGGATTATATTAATGCTCCCCATCGAATGTAAGTCGCTCCCTTACATTTCCTTGATTCAACTCGGTTATTATACAATGGGCATAAATGTTATTTTGTGTCAGCCAGCTGGAGTGCCAGGTTTCGAACTATTGACTTGTGATATGATGCTATGTTAGAATTTCTAACCCTTAAGCCTAGCAGAGGAGACTGTGTATATAAGACACATTATCACACACATTTAAGTAATGTGGAATCATACTCCGACCCTATCAATTTGCAGTCATAGATTTACGCTTGAAGGACGAGTGTGTGGCTATATTTGCCAACTAGACTCTAAGATGTACCTTAATTTCTGGTTTTTTTATTTGTTTTGGAGCTTTATGGATTGCCTTGTTATGGTGACTTTTGGGATTTCCTATACATTTTTTCATATGTCATTTTGGTAATGAATAGAAATTTCTTTTTACCAAAAAAATAAGATGAAAGTGATTGTAAAGATTCTAGTTACTCTATCTTATTTAGTTGTGCATTGTTTTTCTCTCGTCAAGCATACTTAAATTATTGGAATAGATTATGAAGTATTGTGCTTTTTGGGATGCAACACTCCTACTGTATTAAGATCGCGCATTGAAAACTATAAAAAAAAAAATCAATTACTCTCTCAACAAATGACTAGGATGACTCTTCTGTGGGTGACTCTAAAATTTCTTGCTTTTTTTTCTATAGGACTTTTGAGATCAACATTGCATGCACTATCCTTGAATCAAGAGAAAAGTGTTAGAAAAGTCATAAATTTATTGTATTTGTGCCAATTTAGTTTTAAATCTTTTAAAGATGACAATTTAATCCTAAATCTTTTGACCTTGTGTCAATTCAATCTTTCCGGCCAAAATATTGCCGATAGGAATGTTGGCCGACTTACGTGGTATCGTCGGTGCTGACATGAACAATTTTTAATAATATTTTAATAAATTTTCAATTTATTATTATTATTTATTTCTTCTTCTTTCTTCTTACTTTTTTCTGTGATCAGTGCTAGTCATAGGTGATGGTTGCACGAGCTGGCCTTGACGAGGCTGAGCCTTGACAAGGGTCAGCCTCACCAAATCTAGCCTGGTGAGGTCAACCCTTACTGAGCCTCACCTAGGCGAGGGTGAGCCTTGGTGAGGTTGCCCTAGCTTGGGTGAGGGCTGGCCTCACTAGATTTGGCGAGGAGAGCCTTCACTAGGGCTTCCCTTCGCCAACGCTACCCTCACCCGGTCAATGGTCAGCCTCACCCAAGCCAAATCTAGCGAGGCCAACCCTCGCCAGGGCTCAGCGGCCAAGCAAGGCCAACCCGCCCAACTATGACGGTTGACAAGTCACCGGTAAAAGGAAGAAGAAAGGAGAGGAAAAAAGAAACAAAAAATCAAAAAAATAATTAAAATATTATTAAAAATTATTCATGTCAGCACCGACGGTGCCACATAAGCTAACCAGAGCATCCACATTATCAATATCAAGCCAAAATTAGCCAAAATGACTAAATTGACACTAAGTCAAAAGGTTTATGACTAAATTGGCACAATTAAAAGGTTTATGATTAAATTGTTACCAATGCAATAGACTTTGAGACTTTTTTGACATTTCCCCTTGGATCAAAGGTAAGTCTCTCTTTAGACCTGAGTAAGTCCTTGAACTGCTTTGTCTGAACTTGGGAAGGTAAAATACAGAGGTATTCCCACCTTGTCGGGGAAAAAAATATACAACTTGAAACAAGGGGTGCGAGGCGAATGAGTATTGACATGTTAAAATAAAGAACGTAACTAGGTTGGGTGCCCTTATTGGAGGGACTACTGTTGGCAGCTCTCGTAGGTGGAAACACTCCTAGAGAAGGATAGGCTGGTGAAGACGACTCCAACTTCGATTAATTGTGAGCCTATGACCCTCTAACAAGCCTCAAGTTGGAAACTAAATTGACACTAGTTCATAATGTTTATGATTAAATTGACATAATTAAAAGGTTTAGGACTAAATTGTCTCAAATGCAATAGGTTTAGGGCTTTTCTAATACTTTTCTCCTTGGATCAATGGTAAGTCTCCATAATCTCAAGAAGGATCTTCGGTCCTACCACTGAATAAGTCTGAAGGAATGTCTCGGGACGGATTTGACACAGCATTGCAAGCACGAGATGGAAGCAACATCGCCTCTGGGGCCCCAAAGATTTTCTCAAATCCCACTGGTGGGAGCAAAAATTAACCTAGGAATGGCTTCCACTCGTCACCCATTTGCAGACAATTCTTCTTCGCTCACCCAAAGCCCAGTGCAAAGGAAAAGATAACACAGTTGAATGAATCATCAGGATTCTCTAGTACAAACTAGAGGTGATCAGTTTCAAAGTGGGCAAATTTCAAGCTAGGAAAATGGAACCTACTCTTTTAGAACCGGTGCCCAATTTTTGGAACTTGAAATCTGCCTTGTTTATCCTGGAACAAATCTTGGAACCTATTCTGTTTTTCTAGTTCGGTTTTAGATTCTATATAATAACTTGTTTTTCTTTTATTCCTTTTTTTGTTTTATTTTTTACAGCAAAATATATGAGTAACAAAACAATTCAAAGTAAAAAATGAATGTGGGCGAACAAGTGAAGGCTAATCGGGAGGGGTGCAAGGCTCGAACGAGTGAGGGCAAGCCACAAGCAAGCGAGTTGTGAGTGAGAGAGAGAGAGAGAGAGCATGTCTGGGTAAGGTTAGAGAGAATAGAGAAAAAGAGGGAGATAGAAAAGAAAAAAAAAAAGATGCCAAAAGAAACTAGGCTTTATAGGTTTTATGTAACTAATTCTAAATTCGGTCCGGTTTCCAAATGGTTCCTTGCTCAAAATCGGAAATCAGACCGGTCCAATCCGATTCTCAAATAGAACTGATCCAATTGCTCAGCTCTAGTACAAACTGCTCTAATGCAGCTGTTTGGTTGCTCTGACCGATTAAAACGCTAATGACAGTGGATGGGACGACTCCTGAAGCAGGGGAGACAACGGCGACTGCATGACCTTGAAAGGAGGTTCTTTCAAGAGGATGACTTCGCGTCGTCCGAAGGGTTTTGAACCGCCCGAGTCTCCTCATTTTTTTCAAGTTCGTACTCTCCTCCGATACCCTTCAGAGCGGAAAGCTCGTGAGCATGCCCTCCCTCCCTCCCTTTCTCTTTCTCTCTCTCTCTCTCTCCAAGTGATTCTTGATTTTCTTTTTTATTCTTCTTTGCCCACCAGCTGCTCGATGTATTGCTTGACTGTGAAGGGTCCTCCTTACTGGCTAATTGTGTAACTGAGTTGACAGTTGTATGTGACCAAGTGAGCAAAATACATCCATGCAAGGTGTTTCACTTGCAGGAAAACTGTTCTGTTTTTCAGTGTAGTCTCTGGACTAGTCCTTGGATTGAAACCCGCATGACTTCGACCCATTAGAATATGTTCCTGAGATTTTTTCTTTTTCCTAATTATGTTGAATTTCGTTCAGGAAATGACATTAATTTACCAGAACCAATGTTCAACTGAGAAGAAGTTTCTTGTGAAGGAGAATAGAATTCATGCTATTGCTTGCTCATATGCGAATCATATACTGAAGCTTCTTCTATGTGATTTTGAATTTGAGCAAAATGTAGGGCCGGTAATTCTTTTGCCCCCTTAGAGTAATACTGGTATCCAAGCCCGCAGTGTGACTAATTCCCCGGATGCAGGCAACCCAAGTTACTCTAATTGGGTGGTGTAGGTACTTCTTATCACAAGCTCATTCCTTGTGTCACACTGAGAATTCCTGAACACGGTAATTGCATTTGCATGTTGCATACAAAAAGTTGCTGATGGAGTCGTAGATATTTTTGCGGGGAGCCTGAAAAGAAGTTGTAAAACTTACTTGTTCACTATCTGAATCCAAAAATTTCTGGTGACAGTGTTAACTAAGGTTGTGGTTCACTATGTTATTGAGTCTACTTGTTCTGAGCAAGAACCTTAATATCATAAATTTAAGTGCAAAAATGATTGAACTATTTATTGAATCTGCTTTTTTTTCTTTTGCTCAATAGGAGATACCAAAGAGGTTTCTGCAGAGACATGGTAGTGACCTCCCTGGTTCAGTGTTTCTCAAGGTCCCGAGCAGCACAACAGTTTGGCCAGTGGAGTTGGAGTGGAGTGGTGGCAAGGCTCGGCTTGGCCAAGGTTGGCAGAAGTTCACAGACTATTACTCCATTGGTTTTGGCCAATTCCTAGTTTTCAGATACGAACCGAGCTCTGTCTTCCATGTCATGATCTTTGACATGAGCGCTTCAGAGATTGAATATCCCACCGATCCTGTGATTATGGACAAAACAGAACCAGAATGTGAACTTCCTCTGCTCAAGAAGGAAGAAACTGATGATATCTCAGCCAAAATCTCGGAGGATTGTCAGCCTAGCCCAAAAATTAGGAAAAAATCAAAGTCAGGATTGGCTTCGGCTTCTCGAAAGGTGAACTCTGGTATGGGTAGTGAAAATGATGATTATTCCTATGGACACCAATTTCCTAGTAACATTTGAGTCAGTTCATTGGCTCATATCCTTTCTGAATTGTATTATCTAATTTTGGATTTTAAGATGAAACATTTTTCCTTTTATTAACTATCTGCAGGCATGATCAGAAAGTGTGCAAGCAGAGCAAGCCCTGCTACGCGGGTTGCTCATAGATGTTATGTGCCATGTCCTGCTGCTCTTGAAATGGCACAAGATTTCAAATCGAAGCATCCCATGTTCATACTCGTGGTGTACCCTTGTTATCTTAAAAATTCTTGTGCGGTGAGATTCTTGGTGACCTAGTTTCATCATTGACATTTGCGTAACTCTGAGACATCGTTGTTTCCTCAGTTCATGAAAACATTGGAGAGTACATGTTTTGGGTTATTATTTTTCCTTATCCTCCTACTTAGAATGTTTATATTTTGACATGATCATGGAACCAATTTACTTTGAGAAGGCTAATATCGAATATCGGTTTATAAAACTCTTATGCAGAATGTACCAGTGAAATTTATGCGGACTCATATCAAGAGAAGCATGCAGGTCGTGACACTCAAGCACAAGAAGGATTTGTGGCCGGTGAAGTTGATCAAGTTTCCGAGGGACGGAGGAAAGTTATCTCAAGGTTGGCTCGCATTCGCAAGAGCAACTCTGTGTGAAGGGGATGTCTGTGTGTTCGAACTGACTAAGCAAAGTCCCACCGTGCTTGAAGTCTCCATTTTCAGGAGTTCTGATTACACTTAGAAGTGGTTTATTGCCACCATTATGCTTGGCATCATTTTGGAGAATGATATCAGTAGTGTAATCAACTAGACATACAATGTTACCAAGTTTTTTTAACTTGTTTTTTGTCTCTTTGTGACAACCGATGGATCTGTAAATTGAAATGTCCTAAGAACTAGGCTTTAGCGATGGTGAATGAAAGTGACTGTACAATTTTCTAATGTGCTTTGGAACTGTGCTATGGTGATGGTGAATGAAATTGATTGTAAAGTTTCTAATTACTCTATCTTCTTCAGTTGTACATTGTTTTTCTCTCTTCAATGGATGATTAGGGCAACAAAGGGAAAATATTTGGCGGCTAGAGTCTTTAAGGTTTCCTTTCTAGCAACCATTTATGGCATATGGATGGAGTGCAACCGAAGACGGTTTCAAAACAAGTCAACTGATGTCCATATTATTTTGGCCAACGTGCGTAAAAATGCAAGAGGTAGAGCGACATTAGACATTCTCAGACAAATGTTGTATTGACTACTATGTGGAGACTTCTTACCTCCATGTTCTCAAACTATTTGCACCATTTATAATGCTGGGGGATATCTCTAAGCTGTTGTACTTCACTCAATTTATAATACCGACATTTTATTCCAAAAAAAAAATTATTGGAATAGAGTATGAAGTATAGTGCTTTTGGATACAACGCTCCTACCATATTAAGATCTTGCATTGAAAACTAAAAGAAAAATTCAATTAACCTCTCAACAAATGACTAGGATGACTCTTCAATGGAAACTTTAAATTTTTTTGCTTCATTTTTTTATAAGTCTCTTGAGATAAACATACACTATCCTTGTATCAATGGTAAATCTCCACAATCTCAAGGAGGATTTTCACTCTTGCCACTAAATAAAAGAAAAATAGGTTCTTAGATAAACCTTAAAATCGAATCGAACAAACAGAATAGGATCAAAGATTGATTTCAGTGCAAGCAAAGTAAATTTTAGGTTCCAAAAACTGGGAACCGGTTCTAAGAGGGTAGGTTACAGTTTCTTAGTCTGAAACTTACCTATTTCGAAACCAATCACCTCTTGTTTATACTAGAGTGTCTTGCTCATTCATTCAACTGTGAATGTGAATTGTGTAAGATAAATTTGTGGAAAACCATGATCCCAATAATTGGGATCGAATGCGGAAACGTGTAGAATTGTGTACTAACCTCCAACCATTAATGAAAACAAGAATAGATGCACAGAGCTTGAACGATCGAGAATAGGCACTTCTAGCCAATTGCCCTCTCTACATTGATGGTGTGTTCTCCGATTCACAGATAATTAGAATAATCGGATTTATCATAATACTGTGAGGGTTTGGCTTAGATAACTTATTGATATTCAAATGCCCATATAAATTCTAGTAGATAAAGTATTCCATCAAGACTAGTTCTAGTATATGGGCAATTTCCATAGTTATCAACAATTAGATTTAGATAATAAATATTCTAATGTGGGCAATTTTAAACTGAATGTGGGATCACATTAAAATTATTATAACAAACCGAACCTGGTCATTCGGGTGATATCTTTTCCTTTGCATTGGGCTCTCGGTGAGACACGAAGAATTATGTGCAAATGGGTGACAGGTGGAGGCCATTCCTAGGTTAGCTTTGCTCTTGCCAGTGGGTCTTGAGAAATTTTTCGAGGCCCCAGAGGGGATGCTCTAGTGCCGATGTTGCTTCCATCTCGTGCTTACAATGCTAAATTCGAATCCGTCCTCAAACGTTTCTTCAGACTTATTCAGTGGCAGGAGTGAAGATCCTCCTTGAGATTGTGGAGACTTACCATTGATACGATGACAGTGAATGTCGATCTCAAAATGATGAAAAAGTCGAAATCAGCATCGGCTTCGGCTTCTCAAAAGGCGAAAGCTGGTACATTTGATGAAGATGATTATTCGTATGAACACTGATTTCCTAGTAATATTTGAGACAGTTCATTGGCTCATATATCTCTAGGCGGCATGAAATTTTTTTCCTGTGTTTGCCATTGAACTTAAAGTGTTACACACGTCTGTCTCATAAAATACTTGAAGGTTAGTGCCACAATTCTTCCCAAACTGTTTACTTTTCTTACCATCATTCTTTGTCTACCAACGGGATTAATTTGAACAATGCTAAATATATTCAAATTGATATACTAATAGGATTCGGAATTTTAAATGGACCCACTAATTTAAATAATCACATGCTTTTGCATCATTTAGTAAAGCCATTAGCATGAGAGTCTATCTCTAGTATCACTCCATGATTATATCAGTTTCTTGGAAGGTACACAAAATCAGAAGCTTGGACCTGAGCAGGTCCTTAAAGGGTCAAGCGAGAAGAATCAAGTAGGAGATCTGTCATGGGGTGAGAGATTTTGCAATGTTACCTTCCGTATTTCCTCCTAGATGGGGGGAGAAAAAGATTCACCTAGGAACGTGTTGAGTAGGTCACTACCTATTGGAGAGACCGACGCAATTGTATATATCTTTAGTAGAATATGTGTAGTGGTGAGTGTGTAAAAAGAAAAAGATTAAAAAAAGGGAGGAGGAAACTAAATCAAGAGAGATCGGAAGATAATCAACATGATCTTCCACATCTAGAAAATCAAGGGAGATTGGGAAACAAATCTAAGTCATCTTCCCACATCCAGAAAATCATGAGAGATTAGGAGATAAATTAACGTGATTTTCATATCGTGCAAGTCCAATTGGGGATTCCATTGCTCCTATAAATAGGAGTCCTCAATGGAGAAGAATACACAAAAAGCAAGGCAGTGTAGCATAGCGGAAGAAAGAGTCTTCTTCTTCCAATAGAGCTATCTTTGAGTAAGTTATCCAGTTTGTGAGAGGTTCAGATCCACAAATTGAAGACAGTTAGAGATCCATCATAGGGTGAAGTTGTATCCCATCATTTATTATGGTGGAAGTTTTAAGTGGACTACGGTCTTGTGGCTTTTCCCCTTCGCCTTGAAGGGTTTTCCACATTAAAATTCTAGTGTTATTTACTATTCATCTTTATTGCTTTTATTTGATATTTTATTCTATTTAATTTTCACAGAAATAGTAGTGGCAAAATTATCCGGCCTTCTCCACAAATATTGTTCTTTTTCCCAACAGAACGGAGGGGGTACTTCAGTGATGAAGGTAGATATACATCAATACTACGGTACTTGCTATTGTCGGGTAGAATGATATAGTAGCCTTCCGCGCGCTTGGAGTGTGGAGGTGGTTCCTGTTAAGGAACCTGCTAGGTTGACCAGAGCTTTGCATAGTGTCTTGTAATCGACTTGTCAACCTAATACCCATTGGTTACAACATACTATGTGAATGGGAGTCTTGGTATCTCCAGTATCACTCCATGATTTTATCAGTTTCTTGGAAGGTACACAAAATCAGAAGCCAGCTACTCATAGTGATAAAAAAAAATTTCTTGATTGGACAAATCAAAAGAGATAAGAGGACTTAATTGGCATAGAAATAAATTTCAAAGGTTGAATCGTTTAAACGGTGGAACTTAGAGGACCAAAACTGTGTGATCAGCATTCATCCATTAGTAAGTATCTGCGCGCGATGCACAATTTTTAGATGTAATCTTTTTATCGGAGTCAAATATCTGGAATCAAATACACCTTACTGTTCAAATAAATTCTGCTGATAAACCATAATAGGAGCGAAGGCAAAATTCCAAAAAAATGGCTCGAAGTACCCTAATTTTCTCAAATAAAGGTATGAAATGGACCTTATTTCAAGTAAGGGCCTGAAGTGGCTATAGTAGTTTCAAATAAGGGCCTAAAGTGGCCATGATTATTTCAAATAAGGGCCTTACTTTGTCAGTCACCGGTCGGCTAAATTTTCCAACCGATCAAGGGCATTTTCGTCATTTCTCCTTCTTTTTTTTTTTTTTCTGGTTCTTCTTCCTTGTTGGTGGCTGGCGGCCGGCCACCGGTGATGTCCGCAAAGGGCTGGGCAAGGGTCGCCTCACCCAATCTGGCGAGGGCCACCCTCGCCAGCCATAGGCGGGTGATGTGCAGAGCTTGAGCGATGGGGTCTCGACGAAGATTTAGATGGATGCGGATGGCCCTTGACGGCAGCAGGCGAGGAGCATCGAGCCCTCCCTAGCCACTGGCGAGGCCACCCTCACTAGATTTGGCAAGGGCCGACCCTTGCTGGTGGCCGCGAGGGTTGGCTTGCCCCGACTTACCTAGGGGAGGGCATCCCTCGCCTGTGGTCGGCGAGGGTGGCCCTTGCCAGATTGGGCAAGGCCGACTCTCGCCCAGCCCTCTGTGGGCATCACTGGTGGCTGGCTGGCCGACCTCGGCAACAAGGAAGAAGAACTAAAAAAGAAAAAAGAAAAAAAGGAGAAATGACGAAAATGCCCTTGACTGCTAAAAAGTCCCGCCCTTATTTGAAACAGACATAGCCAGTTTAGACCCTTATTTGAAACAGACATAATTACTTCAGGCCCTTATTTGAAAAAAGTGATGGTACGTCATGTACTTATTTGAAATAAGGTCCACTTCGAGCCATTATTTGAGAAAATCAGGGCACTTCGGGCCCTTTTTTTGAAAATTTCCCCAAGAGCGAATGAAGAAGAGAGAGTGATTAGAAACTTTAGAACCACTTTCATTGCCCAAAAGCACGGTAATTAACAACTACAATGGTTGATTCGACGTCAACAAAGTGCAAAAGGAGAATCAAAACTCCATAAGATTACACTTCTAGCTAATAATACATCTGGACTACTATCATTCTCCAAAAGATCATGCGAATCAGATTACTGGTTGTTGCACTTTTTTTAGTGTAATCAGAACCCTTGCAAATAGAGACTTCCGTCACAGCAACGGTTTCTCTCAACCAGTTCGAACCCGTGAGCGTCTCCTTCTCCCGGAAAAGTTTGCTTTGCGAACACGGATCGACCTTCAGATGATTTCCCAGAGCAGCAGTTCTCTGAATGCTTGAATAACTAGACAAAACATAGTTAGGTGCTTCTCTTTTGCCTTCACAAGAGGGTTGGACAAAGACTTGAGGATTGACTGGTGTACATTATAAGCAAAGAGAAAGGCAAGTTCATCTTTGTTTCTTAAGGAAGCTCATTCTCTCTCCTAACTCAAATAGGCTTCATTAATGAATGTAATTGCATATAGTCCACATTACATGATCCATGCAACTTTTTCCCTTCTACGGTTCCTTGATGGATCAATTTCAATCATAGCTTGTCGTAAATAGCATGAACATATTATACTTTCTAATGCAAATTGTGGCAATATGGACATGAACCACTACTGAGGGATTAATTAGGCTGATTGTCAATTCGGTTTGAATTATCACAAGCTACTGAGGGATGTACCTCAGCTCACTCTCCTCATCACCCAGTAAACCAACCCCAGAGATACGAAAGATTGCCTACAAAAATGAAAAAAAGGCCTCATAAGTTCGCCACGTGGATTCCATCCATTCATCTTCACCCTGTCGATTTGGCCGGCCACTAGAGAGAAAAAAGCGAGAAAAAAGGGTGGTACAAAGCTGTCCCGCAGAACTTTGGTGCGAAACTTGAGGATAGTTGCCCATTTCTCGGCAACTTTTGGAGGTCCATGTTTGGTAGATGAAGTCTCATTAAGGTTGAGCTCAAATTGAGGTTAAGTTTTATCAAGTTCTAAGCTAACACCCATCTAGCTTTCATGGAATTACTCTCATGGTCATTGTGGGCGATGGTGCTTCATATTTATTGTCTTAATGGCAAAGATGCTGAATATCATAACCAACATCCCAGATACGAAACTACACCCAAGAACCTTTTTCTTAAGATGTATTGGGCCTCGTTGATTTCGCCACGAGGCAACCTTTCTAGGGATACATACTACGAATATCCTAAGATGTTGAGGCCTTTAATTGCTCTTAACATTGGACGACTACCTATATGAATACGTTTCCCTTCCGACTTTGATAGGTTCTGTAATCTTTCTATTGATCTCAATGGCAGGTATGTAATAATTAACAAATCCAATTCCCCAAAACCTTACAATAGTTATAACACTAATGATCGTAGATTCTGCAAGCATGACGGAGCGGGTAGGAAAAAAGAAATCACGGAAAATGACACGGGAAATCAGACCGAAAACATAAGAAAGCCGAACAAGGGTTTGGTGATTGACAACCTTATCCTTGAGTGTACGAGATGCCAAGGAATTTACCTCTTTACTCTTTAGCCTGTCTATGGATCCCTCTTGAATCCAAACCCCACTACGCTTGTCGAGATCTTTCACAAACTCTTGATGGAGAGATCGCTCACTTTCGCTGCGTTTGCCTGGAAGTCACTTGCGGCCTTCCTTCGTAAGTGAAGTAACCATTTAGACTGACAAAATTATTGATGAAAGTCCTCGAAGAGGAAAACGCGAGAGAGAGAGAGAGAGAGAGAGAGAGAGAGAGAAAGAGCTCTGCATCACTTTCTACCACGCGTTTATTTCTCCTTCAAGCAATGAACGGGGGAGTGGGGACAGTCACTTCCCCTTGAAAATATCTGCTTCGCCTATAATAATAGCTAACTCATTTTTAATATTGGGCTAATTTACTTTTCAGATATCGTATGCTTTTTTTTCCCGATAACTGTTCTGTGGGCCTTTTTGGGCGAAATTTTGTGGGATTTCACCATTAGTATTGACAGCACAAATTCAATTTTGTTTGTACATAGAGAGGTCGAGTTGTTTCTTAAATTAATTCAACTTTTCTTCTGGGCTCATTAGTTTTTTACGCATATATCGTGCTGAAAAGATTCAATAGTTGCATATGCATGTTCGTATCAAACATGGTTAGGCATTTTAGAAAGTGAGTTGATTAGAGGTGCAAATCAAGCCGCTAACTTGAGCTCGGCTCAATCTTTGCTGTTTGGAGTAGCTTGGGTATCAAGACAAGGAGATTTTGTTCTTCCCTTCTGATTCAAAAGCTACAGAGACGCAATATTATCAAACATGATTGAATGCTTCCCTTGTGCCCAGTTGAGTAAATATTAAAAATGTGGATATTGGAGAACTCATTCTTCTTAAAAATTTAAACAGTCAGGAAATGACGCAATAATAATGTGCGAATAGCATATTAATTGATATTTTGCCTCACGTGTAAGTGTGTACGTTGATTCTTACATGCATGACAGAGGATGTGAATATAACAATACCAAATAGACAAACTTACAATAGTTCCATGTTAAATGTTGAAATATAATGTGGAAACGACAGGATCTTGCAAATTAAGCTAATGCGAAAATGCTAGAGAAATAAACAATGAACAATAAAGGACATCAAAGATTTACATGATTTGGTCCGAATATCGGTACCTACATCCACGGGGAGAGCCACTAACAAATAATCCACTATAATCGGAGAATTAGAGTTACAATTCGCTGAAACGCTCGAGTATTTTTTATATTTAAATTTAAGCCCAAATTTAAAGTGTTTATGAATAAATAACTTAATTGGACGAAATAAACTTATTACACAAATCACCGTATTCGGAGAATTCTTTCATACGATTTCTGTTCAGTGATCACGACTTCTTCCTGTGTGGCTCCTCTCGGCTTAAAAGAAAACCCACGGTTCTTTTCCCCTTATATATCGACGTGGCCACTGTAGGTTAGAGAAGAGAAAAACAAGCCCTTTGATTTTTGTTGTTTTCTCTCACAATGACTTTTATGCCCTTGAATAAGACGAAAGAACAAACTTTTCAACCACACAAGTGAACGCTCTGATCTTCTTTTCTTTTACCCTTGGGCCCACAAACTATCCTTAAAAGAAATACATGAATCGTAGAACACGTTTGCCCATCTTTTGTCCTATAGTGCCAATATGCCATTTCTGCTGAAGATGTCCACAGTAGGAACTAGAAGAGGATTTCCTTTTGCGAGCAATCTTCAATATTATCTCCAACAGTAAAAGATATCTTCATAGTCAAATATGAAAATTTATCCAAGTGAGTCACTTTCCATAAATGGCTCAAACTCGATTTATAATTTAACATTAAAAGATTCAGCTGAGAAATGTGGTGTTGAAAAGACATTATTGTTGGTCGTGAGCGGGATTTTAAAAGGCTCGAGAGAAGACAAGGAAAGGAATTTTCCTTATGACGAAGAGATCTCCTTGTAAGTTCTCTTCATATTCCTTTTTTCTCGAAAAGATAAACTGCATGTATAGCCTCCTGCACTTGGGTGACACAAGGGATGGGGCCAGTGCTAACACTTTTTGCGAGTGTAATCATATCCCCAGACCTTAGATTTTGGTTCCCGCATTTTCCAAGACAACTGTCCTTCTTAAGTTTTCAAATTGAAAACTATGCCGAAAAGAAAAGGCTGCCAATTTGTGTAAAAACGTATCATTGGAGGAGGATGAAGACGATTAATGCAAAAATTACTATCAAATTTTAATACAGAAAACACACAACTCTATTCTATTCTTTGTTTAATTCACTATTTGAGGCTAATTTTAAATTAATTTTTTCGACTAAGTTTAACACTAGATAAAATCTTTTTGTAGCATTTAAAGATGTTGAAATATTGACTTTATCTATAATTAGCCGTTGAAAAAAACATATAGGAGAGCAGAGTGACACGTAAATAATCGATAAGGCTTTTAGGCCTCGCGGCATGATATTTGGCCACGTGGCAACACAATGCCAAATATCATGCCATGAGGCAAGCACGGAGCTAAAGAGAAGTGCCGCATGGCAAGCACAAGAGCGAACAATCTCTTGGCTCCGTCTTTAACTATACATAATAGACTGCACAATTTTAATTGGCTAACTTCTTCGGAATGTCTGTACTTTAAATTGACTTATTTATTCGAAAAGTCAAAATATGTTGGTTGAAGTGTTGTATATTCTTTTATTTCAGGTCCGTGCTAATTTTAATCTTTTATGCAATCTGAGCTTTGTTCTGCATACTTCATGTACATAATAGATTTCTTTTATTGAGCTAAAGAGTCCTGACACAGAGATTTAGCAAATTCTTCATGGAAATTGCATGGAAAATGTGGTTCCTTCTTCACAATGATTCCAACAAAATTGAGATTTTTTAAACATTTTATTCTTGAATGCGTGTCTTTATGGATTTTTTGTGGTATCAACCTGAGTTTCCTGGTATTTTCCAGGAACCGAAATTGCAAAAACCGCTTTGTGTATTGTGAACACAAGAACATGCAGAGTCTATTTGATGTGGAATTTGGCTGTATGCTGACCAATGCATAACAAACGAATTGACTAGACTAAACATACGTCAGTGCTTTCTCCTTTGCCTTCACAAGTGAGTTGGACAAAGACTTGAGAATGGACTTGTGTATATTATAAGCAAAGAGAAAAGACAGATAAATCTTTGTTTCTCAAAGAAGTTCGTTCTCTCTCCTAACTCAAGCAGGCTTGATTGGGTTCGATCTGCCAATATTCTAGTCATATAAGCCTGGTTTATCAAAAATGTTAATCATATAAGTTTCACATGGACCTCACAAAAATTAATTAATGTGATTGCATATGGTCCATAGACCATGATCCATGTAACTGTGTCCCTTCTATGATTCCTTGATGGTACAATTCTTGTCATAGTATATTGTAAGTATGCGCAAGTTATCATATTTTCTAACGCTAACTGTAGTTATATGCAAAAGTTGAAAAGTTTTGAAGAAGTCATGGTTGCGATCCATTATTTTGTGATTTGACAATTACCAGTCCCCTTATAATGCTTTTTCGAAAGATTGTACAAGGATCCGTATAAGGACCAAAGGGTTCTCAATCTCTTCCTTTGTATATTTTCTTCTTTACGTTAGCATAATTTTCTTTCTTATTAATGCCGAGCCCACACCTTAAGTTAATTATGTTTAAATCAACTATTTTTCGCCAATATAAGGAGTTTAATTCAAGTGATGACGGCCCTAATGGATCAATGGCTTTGAGCCTTTGATACCATTGTACTATAACTGCGATTGGTTGTCCAAAATATTCAACCAAACAAAATAAGATATAATATAATGGAATATGATAAGGGATTAAGATTCTATACATTTAGGGAGGTAAATTTACATCTTAAATTTTCTACCTCTAGAACTTGACACATCTCAGGCTCCATTGTGTGGGGTCTAGATTTATTATCCATTTGTCCAGATTGTTTGCAAGCATGCGCACACACGCAAATTTATAAGGTTATCATGTCCTGAACATGTTATCATGTTATTTTCAAAGTAGGCACCATGTTTGAAATCTAACATTACTCCGATTAGACAAGCCTGTGCATGTTATTAGGTCCTGAACATGTTATTATGCTATTTATGACCTGTACCCTTGTGCCTCAACATATTCATGATTATTTGATTTTCTCCGATTAGACAAGCCTTATAGAAAGATTTTTCCAAGCTAAAGAAGAAAAAAGGACTCGATAAATACTCACTGTGACAATACTGACGCGTTGTCCATCTTAGCGCAGTTCATCAAATGCTTTTATTCAATGATAACGAATAATGTGACCAAAATAGTGCAAACGATTTCATGAGAATTTCATTAATATGGAGTTTCTGGAAAATAGATGGTGGACCAAACCATTGAGTTGCCGGAGAGATTGTTGTACCAGGTTAGCATTAATAGGGCTCCTAATTTTTCAATGTCCCTCACCAATGCCGAATAGTGAATGCACGATTTGTTAGGCTTTGTAGTTTCAGAAATGAACAACATTTGGGTAGGGGCAGAAGTTAAATCAGAGATGGGATCGTTCCAGCAACTGCTTGCTGTTGGAAATTTGTGACTGGTAATTGAAAAGCCAACCTGAGCATGCCATCTTATTGATTTGCTCACCAAGATGAATATCCTATACACGTTGCATAACCAGTTACGAGAATGTTACTGCAAGGATTAAGCACTTTATGGGATTCACAAAGATTAATAGTCATATAAATTATGAGGCCAAGTAGACTACTCAGAGGAGGTATGCTAATCAATGATCTACTGATGTACAAAGATGCGTAATAAGCAAATATTAGAATCCCCAGTTGAATTTTCTGATTGGAGATGCGCGACTGTAGTTTTGGGGAGAGATGACGGAATTCCAAGAATGAGAAGAATTTGTATGGAGTCTTCTCTTCTAGGCATCTGAGATTGATGGGCTCGCCTTTGATGCGATGAACTTCTGAAGAGAGTCTGTTATAACTGGCTTCTTCCCATGTTGATCCCTCTCCGCTTGCGGCTGTGCATCTGAAAGCAGAGCTTGAAGAACTGCTGATTATGATGAGATAGATTACATCTTGAGCTGTAGCGTCCGAGTCCATCTCACTGGCCAAAGGAAGCTGCATAAGGGCATTAAAGCAGACACTTACCAAAACTTCAGCGATGCCCAATTGTTGCCGTTTGAACTGCCTGATTATACTGAATAGGACTAATATAATCAAATGAATCCACCCAATACCTTCCTTATTAAATCCCAAAAAAAAGAAAAGAGAGAGATGTTAATGTCTTAGAAAGGTTATTATAAATGATACCCAATGGTAAGTCTGAGTCCTGTTTTATGGAATCGACTATAGAGGCCTTTCTCATTTTATTTTTCTGGGCAACAATAGAAGGTGTTAAATCTACCAATCTCAAGGTCCTAGGTTGGAAGTGATTTACACTATTGGACATCAAAACTTAACTGAGGCTCACCCGTAGATCCAACCCAAAATGCCTTTTACAGTGTTTTCTTCTAAATGTGCTGTGTCAGATGCCGTATGTTCTAAATTGGATCTTCAGCTGCTCAGATTGAATCTGTTTCTAACTCTTTTTTTTCTTTTTTTTAACAATTCTCTGTTCGTATGTAATCTTTCTGATGCATCTTCTCGAAAAGTAAGATTGCCCATATATAGTTCTCTAACAAAGTAATCTCATATATTTCGATCAGTACAACCTGTTTCGGACCATGTCAAAGATGAAATGCTAAAAGCAAGCACAGGCAGATGGATGGAAGTTAAGTTTCTACCTTCCTTGATAATACTTTAAGGATATCCAGTCTATCCTGTATAGAAGAAAAATCACAGAGCAGAAGTCTTCAAGCCTGCCAGGTCTCAGAAGTGCAGCATCAAGTAAGACTGTTATCCTGCTTCACATCAAATGCAACTCGATTAGAACTAAAAGCACATAACTGGAATCCCAAGAAAGAAAAGTGAATTAGAGTTATTAGGAGATAGATGAACCCATGATACCTGAGGAAAACAAAAGACCACCTCATGCGGCAAAGATGTTATATATAAATGAGAATCGCACTATGCTCGATGTCAAAAGACTGAAACGATCAGCAGCAGTTGATGGCTGTTGAAGAGGCTTAAGACCACCTCAATACACTTCTTATATGCTACTTCAGCAACAGAAAAGTAATTCATGCAATCCATCTTTTGTTACCTTCTTTGATACATATTTAGTTTATCCAATACTGTGTATCCGAAGTTAAACAGTTCTAAATCAAGGAGAAGTCATGTCTAACATTTTATAGTCTGCCTTGAAGCTCAGGTCATTACATTGTATCCAGACTAAATGCTTCGTAGAAAATGTTTGTCAAAGCATTCATAATAGCCGTGCAATTTCCAATAGTAGTTTACAGTTAGTGTGCTATTGGAAGAGAGTACTTTATGTTACCATGAAAGACGAAACTATTACCTTGTCCCCGCTAACACAAACACACCGGTTAAAACTCCAACACCATCTAATTCATTGAAAAACTGCACCAATGAATAACATGCCATTAGTGAGTCATACCATCAAATAGATTTCACATGACCACCTTATAAGTGCTATTGAATGTAGGAAACTAAATTGATTGACGACACGGTCAGTGACCCCCATATTATCATGCCCCCTCTTCAGAGCAATGGAATCAAATTCATCGAAAAAAAGAAGCCAAAGTGCTGCAGCTGTTCTGCCTTTGAGAATATATCTAGAACCTGTAATTTTCTAATTGCCGTTACTCTCAAATATTCATAATCTCTTTAGTTTGCCGACAAAATCAATGCCATCAATGTGCAGATACAAAATCCAGTAGAAATTTGATCACCAATTTCAAATTTCTAGTAGAGAAAAGCTTCAAGCATTTTGCATCTTAATCTTTCTCTTAATCAAATGGTCATAGAGGATCCTCTCATTCATGCGTGAGGAGACTCATCAACCATTTTATCTTGGCCACTTCAGTGGTTATATGGGAGGATCCTTGTCGCTGTTGTCGAATACAATATAATTAGAACACCTCGGCAGCAGTGGGAGGATCCTCATTGCTGCAGCTAGTTATCCTATTTCGACTGCTAGCATATTTGAAGGGACCTCTATTAAATGCATACAAAAGCTACAGAAGAAAGCACAAACTTTTAAAATGTCTAGAAATAACAAAGCTTAATACAAGATTGCACAATAAACTTCAATCAACATCAGTGAAGTTGAAAAGAAGCCTCTTACAGCTTGCTCACAAGTACCAATGTATATATTCAACAGCTCAGCCCTTTCACTGATATGGATTGAAGAGAAAAGCTGCTGCTGCAGCACCAACAATGTGTGCCTTGCCAAAGCCCAAACGTCCATGTAAAAGAACATTTGACCATGCCTTGTGCGCAAAAACATTTTCATCAGCAAATGTAAGAATGATAGATACGAAGATCAGATAGGTTTATTTGACAAGTTAACAACAACCACATTTTAGCAGAGAGAGAGAGAGAGATGAGGAAAGGTGTAATAAGTCACCAGAAACAATAAACAAAAGCTACAGCTCAGACACGACCAATGTAATTTAATAAGCTTTCTTTTGAACAAAATCCATGCATAATCTCGCTCACTCACAAGAATGCATTAGGGAAACAAAGGTAGGTAGTTAAGCCATACAATCCCAGGTAATCCCATCATCTCATTGAGATTTTGCAGAGCCGAACCATAAGCTCCCTTCCCTAGATTGTCAATCTGCAAAAAGAGGTTTAGACAGCTTACCATCAAAAGATGACTTTGATGTTACACTTAAAGTAAAGCACTTCATGGAAAAAGGCATTTGGCAACCCACTACATAGATTAGTATTGCTCGTCCATATACTCAATCAGGAAAGACAATCATAAAACAATAATAGGATCCTCTCATATGTTGAGTATGAGGAACAACTCCCTTCTCTAACAAAATAACAAATTCCTCATCCAGCAAGATAAAGTGAATTAAGCAATCAAACAGCATGAAGTATGTGGGAAGCACACTCAAGAATATGAGAGGAATACACGGATCTTTTAAGTTTCAGTCCCCTAACATGTCTACTACTTGACTGACTTACCAAGATCTATAAAATATATTATGTACTTTGATTAAGCTAATTGTGAGGACTGAAAATAAGTACTTCAACACACAAAAGCTAAGGCTAATACTTAGTACATTAAGCCATTGAATGCCTAAGCGGAATAGGATTGTTAGCCAGAAAAAGTTTTCCCGGCAAACAACTTTAAGTTGCTCATATAGATTCCCACCTTTACACCTGAAGACATTTTAATATGAATAGTTGACTGCATTCCAGGACTCTGCATAAATAAATGAAGAAAGCTAATACTTATAGCTGGAGAAGCAGAACTTCAACTTTAAGGATGAAAATTGCAACTATAACCATTGGATCAGATGTGGAGTAAAGCAGACAGTGATCTTTGATTGTGCAGCATCAGATAATCCTAGTTCAATCTCTGGAACTACAGAAAACGAAGATGATATAAAAGGAAGCAACCCAGGATAATGCATTTGCCTAATTTAATTCATCGATGAGTCAGAGTCACCAAATTCCCAGACCCACCTCAAAACAGCAAAGGGAAAAGAAAAAGACGTGTCATCAGCACCACAAATAAGAATTCAAGAATGTAAATGCTTTATTGGGCAAATTGCAACATCTTCCCCAACCGTGTTTGGTAATTTAAGATGGGAGGGAATGAACGAATAGGAAACAAACAGAGAAGAAAAATGTAATTTCCCTCTCTTTTGAGAATGAACATTAAAGGGAGAGAAAATTTGAGTTAGTTGATTGTTGAAAATACCTCTTGTCAAACCAAATTTTGTATACCTTCTCAGTATACCTAACATTATTTAAATAATTTTATGGATCAAAGGGAATAATTATGTTCATTCCTTTTCTCTCCATGATAATCCATAAGAAGTTTCGTTATTGACAAAATGCAGGAACAGAACAAGGCAAGCAAGTCACTTAAATCTTGTAATTAAGAAAAGTATTAGCAAACTCAAGTGCACGCGAATTGGGTGCAAAAAGATGCTATCTGAAATCTTCCCATGCGATAAATCTTATGAAAATGGGAGTGTCTCGAGTGAACGACCCAATGGTCTGCTTTATAAAACTGAAATCCACATTTAAACTAGTTCATAGCCTCTAGCACTGAAATCTAACATGTATGGATAATGCCACAGTTGTGACGAAAAAACATAACAAAAAAACATAACATATTCAACCCCTTCAACTCATGTCAGAGAACATCTCTTTCACATTTCATATCAGGCACAAAGTTGCTCTTTCCTAGCACCAGCAACTGCAGAATGCACAATTCAATGCAACTGAACCTACTCTTCAACAACATGGTGGCTTGACCATATCGACAAGTTTACTCCAATATCAATTGTCTCCCAGCGCAAATTTCACGCATAAATGGCTAAATACTAGAATGGAGAAAGACACTTCACAAATAACACCGTGACTCAAAGACGTGAGGCTTCTCAACTTCAGTTCAGAAGTGACTAGAAAAGCACCACTAACTAAATCACTCATACTGCATTACAGTTATCAACAATTCACTCTTCCGTGAACCAGGCATTAATTCCTTTGTTTCATTCCTCGTAAATCATGACTGTTCTCGAGCGAAATTAAAAAAAACACTCCATAAGGTGAGACCAGTACTCTCAGCCACCTCTGCCTTACGACAAAACCTAGCATTTGTTAGCATCTTTAGCGTGCTTACCATCTAAAAGTTGCCTTCCATTTTATCCTTTTTCTACAAAGCACGTTAGGTGCCGTGAAGCATTTCAACCCCGACGTTATAGTAGGATGAACGAATACAAGAGGTGGTTCCAGAACCAAGATGAAAGATTAGCTAAAGGAAAACTCACAAAACAAGACGCAGCAACATTTAAGTTTCATCTCTAACACATCGAAAGAAAAAAAAAGGACCGTCTACTTAAGAAGCCTCACTAATCCTATGGACTTACTATCATCGACTGTCTTTGCCAATCAAATGATACATACCTTATCCATCTCTATTGAACCTCGGGCAACCACGGACGACGAGTTCACAAGATTTTGGCACACCTAGCACGCTCTCCAGTGATTCACACCGATAGATCCCCAAGCTTTTCAGATTATGTAAATTAGACAGATCAGATTCATTTAAGCTTTTGATGGAATCGCACTCGCAGATCGACAATGCCCGCAATGATTTCAATTCTCCCAAACCATGAATCTCAGTTAGCCGAGGCAACCCGAACAAAGATAACTGCTGGATCTCCTTCAGACCACGTAGAATGGTCAGCGTCTCGAGCAATGGACAGAAGGCCATAAACAATTTCGGTAGCTTTCCAAGGGCCTCGAATCGAATCTCTCCGAGTGTATATCGTCCAATATTCAGGCTCGACAAATTCTCCAAGTTGGAAAAGAGTGACCAATCAATCGGTGACTGGACATCCTCTAAATCCAATTCTCGGAGGCTGGTTGGAAGCCTGGTAAGAGATCGGGAGTCGGCACAACTTACGCAGAGGCGTTGTAGCTGAGAGAGGGAACTGAAATCGGTTGGAGGCAAGGCCATTTTTTCAACGCAGAGGGTCAATTGCCTCAGAGCACGTAATCTCCCGAGCCCCTCTATTTTGGCTTCTTGCACTAATGTTCCCATTATAAAAATCTCAACTAAATTGGTTAAATTTGAGAAGTCGGGGATTGTGGTCAGCGAATCCGATGATAAGTGTAACGCCGTTAGACTCTTTGGGAGCTCCGGCAGCTGTTGAATTGAATTACACTCCCATAAATCAAGTGTTTGGAGATTTGTAAGCTGATTGATGGTTGTAGGCAATTCAGTAAAGCGGCCACCCGATAAGTTTAGAATTTTCAACAAAGATAGTGCCCCAATTTCACTTGGAATTTCCCCCCACCAGTTGTCTAGAGCAGGCATGTAACTCTTCCAGATTTTCCAACATTACTATGGTTTTCGGAAGTTCACTTATATAGCTACCCTTCAATTTTAGTACCTTCAAGTTTTTGAGATTTCCAATACAATCAGGTAAGATCTTGATATTTGATCCTTTCATAACCAACTTGACCAATGAATGGAGCCTCCCAATCGAGTCTGGTAGCTTTTCTAATCCGCAATTTGGGATCTTTAAAAATTTCAACCTTTCTAGGTTTCCAATGGAAAAAGGTAATTGTCTAATGCTTGTCCCTATGACATATAGCTCAAGCAACGATTCCAATTGTCCAATAGAGTCGGGAAGCTTTTGAAGTTCATGGCATAGCAAGATTAGATGCTTCAGCTTCACTAAATTACCAATCGAGTGAGGCAACACTGAGAGTCTCTCAGAATGTATTATTAGCTTTGTTAAAGATTGTAGACCGCCAATGGACTCTGGTAGTGACTCGATATCTGTATATTCTATTTTTAGCTGATCAAGATGCTGTAGACTACCGATGGACTCGTCAATCATACGTAGTTTAGTGCATCCACTGAGAATCAATATCTCCAGTTTCGAGATTTCGGAAAATGGGGGCGTCTTTGTAAGGGATGAACAATTCACGAGTTTTAGGACCTTCAATTGTTTTGCTACCTATAAAGCAATTGAGTTGAAACTCAGAAAAGAGGAAGTGTAAATGTAATGCAAAAGTATGTCGTGAGATCATACCATGATTTGACACCATCCTCCCCACCCGTCAGTAATATTATTCGCAAAAAGCTCCAAAACTGCTAGGTTCTTCATTCCTAAATTGGTAGCTCGGGAATTCCAAAGGGCAATTGCTCCAAGAAAGCCATCTTAACTCGGATAAAACATCCTCAAAGTCTCCTTCCAAGCTTCCACAGTTCATTTGAAGGAACCGAAGGTTGACCAACCTCGTAAATTCTGTACTTTTAAATATGTACCTCACACCAAATTCAAATGTGCAAAGATCAAGCGCTATTATGTTCGCCACTGTGTTCTCCGTTAACTGGAAGATCAAAATGGCAACCAATGAGTACTGAGTTAGATTTAAAAGGTAATGTTACTATTGAATAAATAAAAAAATGTTTAGAGGTAAAAATTACCTTCTTTCTCTGCATTGCATGGAAGGCGTCCTTGGGTGACCACAATCTGCTACCCCTTAACAGTACGTTGCAACTTTTCGGGTGGACGATATCCCTTCCGAGGTCTCTAAGTTGGTCGTGCATCCATAATCTGTCGTAATCCTTGATCTTTATCAGTGACATACGTGTGAGGATCTTGACTTCAATTTCGGTGGGATACCCAAAAATTGCATCCCAATATTTAATTGCAGTTATTTTCTCTTGGTTAATGAAGAAACATGCAATATCAAGAAAAATCTCTTGTTGACAAGAGTCCAATGCCTCATAGCTTATCATCAACTTCTTCTTGACATCCTCGTTCATGACTTTCTTTAACTTACATAGGACGGCTTCCCATGTTCTATGGCATTTTCCACGGAGTGTGGAACCTACGACATCAAGAGCCAATGGAAGTCGTCCAAGCCCATTGACTAACTTATTTGAAATATCTATATAATCAGCCGGAGGCTCAGCACATCCCAAGGCACGCTCACAAAAAAGTTCAAGAGCATTGTGTGAATTCATCTCTGGCATATCATAGAATGAAAATTGTCCACTTCTAGAGGCTTGGACACTATCATCCTCACCTTCCTTTACTAGGAATTCAATATTCCTTGTTGTTATGATGATTCTACTTCCTCCACCAAACCAATTGGGCTCGCCTGCAAGTCTCATGATTTGGTCCCGATTGTCGATGTCATCAAGAACAATGAGGACTTTCTTGTCATGAAACCTCTTCTTGATCATGTCAGCCCCTTCATCAACGGAGGAGAGGTTTATGCAGCTCGGATTGAGAATAATATCGGACAACAATTTCTTTTGTAAGTTTATTATATCATGAGTCCGAACATCTTTAATAAAGCAGCAAGGACCTTGAAATTGAGGGGAGATTTTCCTAAAGACGACATCTGCTAGTGTCGTCTTTCCGATGCCACCCATACCATGAATCACGATAAACCGTACATCCAAAGCTCCTAGATCTAACTTCTTCATAATGTCATCCATTGGGCCCTTAATTCCCACAAAATGATCAGGTCTGTCCGTCTTGTCCATAACAAACTAGAAACCTCTTTGACCGTGAGATTTTTAAGTTCATCTAGGCTGCCACATACATAAGATGCAATCATCTCAAATTAAAAAAACCAAATATATGGAAACCGTGCGTGCATGCATTACGTGGCACTGGAAGGTTATCATCAAGTTCAAAGTAATTTGCTTTTAAAGCAACCAACATAGAAAAAGTGATCATGAGGCTATGAGCCGTTCGAAAACAAAAAACGAGAAAACCAAATTCTTTCAAGGGGAGGAGGCGAAGGAGGGACCTTCATCACAATTGAAAGCTACTACTATCAAGGTTCATTGGTCCAGTAAATGGCGGGAAAAGGTTATTTCATGACTGAGGGTCTAATTAGGGTTCGACTAGAAGTCGCTCCGACATATTGTCACCTATTAATTGCCGAGCACAGTTGGGTTTCAACAGGTTGTGCACCTCGGTTTCATTCCTTTCCCTTCCATTTCAGGGGAAAATGACCAAATCATTCCTAAATCTATTCAACATATGTTAATTCAGTCCTAAACTTTTCAATTTTAATAATATGATCCTAAAACTTTACATGAAATTATAATATAGTCATTTTGACCAATTTCTTTCAGAAATGACTAATGTGGCAATCTACGTAGGACGTCATTTTGAGTAAAATTGTTCACGTTAGCGTGTCACGTAGGATGGCCAATGATTACTGGAGACCACATTAATAATTTTCCGCAACAATTGGCCAAAATGACTACATTGAAATTTTACGCAAAGGTGTATAACTACATTAATAAAATTGAAATGTTTAAGAGTGAATTGGCTTCCGTACAATAAATTTAGAATTGCTTCAATAATTATTCCTCCATTTCGCTTTATACTTTTTTTTCCAGTGGTTGGTTTCTTCTTGTCACACATAGCGAGACCTCTAGAGGTTTGCCTAGATATCAAGTCCTGGGTAAACCCAGTCCTAATCATCTATCTCCTCAAGCACTTGGGATGAGTTTGAAGGTGGCAAAAGAAAAAATCTCACTAAGCAGTTACCTTGAAGAAACCAGAATACTAGCTCAAAAGCATTTTTCTTAACGTACACGAAGAAGAGGAATACTTTCTAGAATATATATCAACCTTAATTTGAGTTACCAACAAACATATCTCCAAATAAGTTACAACTAATCTAAGGTTACCAATTGTTTATTGATAACAATAAACTGTTGGGTACTTTAATCGACATAAATTGGTAAGTAACTCAAATTAGGGTTGGTAATTTAATAACAGAATTCGGAGCCTAGTAACGTAAACTTGCAAATAAAAGTTGGTGAATTATTAACAAATGTTATTATAAAGCTTGGTGATTTTGAAACAAATTTAAATAATGATAAGTGGCTCAAATAAGAATGAGTAACTTAAACTAGTTAGTTTTGACAAAATAAAAAACTTAGACTAGTTAGTAACTTACTTAGAGATTAGTTAATATGGCACTTATGTTAGATTTAGTAATTTGGTACAAGACTTGGTAATTTTGAAATGTGAAGTAAACGATATGTTAAGTTGTACATCGGTAAATGATCTAATAAACTTAGTAAATGACCCAAATAAAAGACGGTAAGCTAAAACTAGTTGGTAAAATAATTGAAAAAGAAGTTGGTAAAACACAAATTAAAATTGGTAATTTCATATAAAAATTGATAACTTTAAAATTTGCAAGGCACGGTTGGGGCATGGTCGGTAATGGGCCTGCCCTTGCCCATTCTCGGGTCCACTCGTTCTTCTTCCTCCATTGGCAATGACGTTGGAGGATATAGTGAGCAGAACAAAAACGGTAAGTATTAATGAAGAAGGATGTTGGTAAGCAGAGAGTAACGACTAGGGTTTGTACAAAACCACCACAAACTAGGGTAGAGAGTAGCTACATATCTCAAGGTAATTAGAGTTGTTAAATTACTCATCCATTTTCTAAAGGTTCCAAGATTTCTCCAACCATAACTATAACTACCCAGAAGTCCCTTAGGTAAATTTTTGGCTAATTATGACATGGGACCATGAATAGTTCCATGGTTAAAGCAAGAGCACGAACCAAAATTTTTTTTTAAACTTTTTACTAGCATAAAGGGTGTTTGACGGTGACAAATTTTAGATCACCTATAGAAGAATGTTCAGTTTAAGGCCGCAGATTTTCCGTATGCACAATTAAGCCACTAGAGGAGCCTATGACTCCTGCCCCACCATGATGAAAATAAAAGCCCAAAATCAATAATCCACCTAAACCTAAGTCAGTCATTTGCAAATTAACTCAGGTTTCCTGTAATCAGAAATAGAACGGAGGATTGAGCCTCTAAGACAGGTAGAGATCTTTTTTATGTTCTTTCGG
Organism: Syzygium grande; assembly: GCA_024733475.1. Lineage (NCBI taxonomy): Eukaryota > Viridiplantae > Streptophyta > Magnoliopsida > Myrtales > Myrtaceae > Syzygium > Syzygium grande. The sequence goes on from JAMXDD010000001.1 coordinate 26,942,712, forward strand.
ATGATGGAATGCAAAGATCTTTGTAGTGTTCGGTCTAGTATATGCAGACCAACTAGAAAAACCATCATACAAAAGCTCCATTAATTTTTGTGTAACTCAGGGGTACGACCGTATTTGACCGATGACCTCAAGGGAAACAGTAGCAAAACATTTGAACTCCTTAAGGCCAAAACCGAATCCACAACGATCGATTCCTCTGCTAAAAGTATTGGAACGTCTTCGTCCCTGGGTCAATCCCAAGGGGGTTCAGCTCCATCATTTCTTCCCCTTGGCCGTAAGTTTTGAAAAAAATATCCCTTAGACTTCCTCTATGTTTCCTGCGCATTTTTTTGTCTCCCTAGAATAACTTCAAACGCTAACAAGTATGAACTAACTATCACCATTAATAGGTCGGAACACATAAAGAAGCTCCTTAACTGAGCTCTCCTATTTCGGGCTGATTCTTCCTCAGCTTTCATTAGTATAACAAAAGAAAAAAAAAATCTAATGTCAAACTCAATCTAATTTTTTAGGCATAAGGTCGAGATACCAGGAGTCCTTAACTTTATGTACAATATGCAATTGAAGCTAAGAAACTTAATTATTATTTTTTTTCACACATATATATGGTCATACTGTTTTATCACAACTTAGATCTTCAGGGATATCTTGGTTGTTTTCCATTATAGATTAATTAATTAAGTTGAAATACCTTAACACTAATTGTTATCAAAACTCGGTATTAAAAATGAAAAGTCAATTTGTGCAAGAAACCTCGCCCTCTAAGCAAAATTCCGGGCTCCCCATTGCGTCAAATCTAACCAAACATTACACATGGTTGGACAGCAGCAAACTGAATCTAATTATTCTTTGAAGGTACAAGAAATCAAAAATGTAAATAAGAAAATAAAGTCAGTGGAGAAGCAAACAATACCCGTGATCTTTTAGATTCCTTCCTCTAATTCTGGCAACCTCTCTTAAAGCCTCCTCCCACTTCTTTGCTAAATCCTTCCCGGAGTTGCTCTCGTGCTTTTGGAGGGCTTTCCGATATAACTTGGTCTTAAGCTTGACATCATCCGCGTCCAACGTCGTAGAAGATAGGGAGGATCACTTTCTCATCGTTATCTCTCGATAACTCCACTATGCGTGCCAGCTCACGGAGGCACCACTTACTTGAAGCGTAGCCTTTGGAGAAAATCGGGATGTAAATTCTGGAGTCATTGATTGCTTGCAAGAGGCCGCCTTCAATCTCTTCACCAAATCGGAGCTCTTTGTTGTCTTTAAAAGCACGGATCCCCATGCGGAACATGTCATTGTAGAGACAATCAGCGATGGTTAAGCGGGTGTCAGATCCTCTGAAGCTCAGGAACACCTCGTAGCCCCTTCCCGATCCATCATCATGACTACTACTTGCCGGAGCTGTCGGAGCCGTCTCTTCTCCCTCCCACTTTCTCTTCATTTCGAGAGGACGATGGAGTATTGATCTCCGAATTGAGTTTGCCCAGTGACTCGGGAAGTTTGAGTCTGATCCTTGCAACAACTTGACAAAGCAACATAGTGAAATTGCTCACTTCCACTGCGTTTGCTTGGAAGTCACCTGCGACCTTCCTTCATAAGCAAACAGAAGCATCCAGGCTAAGTTGAGGAAATAATTGATGAAAGTCGTCGAAAAGGTGGAGGTGGTCTCGGAAATATAAGTTGCGTGTTGATCAATGGTTAGATGTTGGATGTATCTGGACAACTTAAAATGAGTTTCCCTTGCCATTACTTTGGTACTACTCGTCATTTGCCTGGAAGCCACCTGTAGCCTTCCTTCATAAATAAAAGAACCCAAAAAGCCATTCATACTCAGAAACTATTAGCTATTGCAAAAAAGTTACATGAAATTGAATATAGACTAAGATTGCACATTATGATTGCACTTCCATGGTAGATTGAACGATGATAAAATGAAATTGCTCGCCGATTGAAATTGTACACTGAATAAAATTGCACACTAATATTTAAATGAAAGACTGATTTGTCGGGATTTGATTCGTCTCTACTGTTTGTTTATTGGTTGATTCGGGATTGGACTCATATTCATTTAAATGGACGTTGATCTCTTATGGAAATTGCAAAGAAAATGTGGTTCCTCCTTCACATTGATTCCAATAAAGTTGAGATTTTTTTAACATTCTATTCTCGAAATTGTGACTTTTATGATTTTTTTATAATATCAACCTCAATTTCCTGGTATTTTCAGGGCCCGAAATTTCAAAACACGCTTCGCCGGTTGTGCGAGTGAGTTGCCAATCTCCAATCGGAACTTGTTAGTATTGACAGCTTTGTGTGTGTAATTGTGTGAACACACGAATTGTGAGCCCATTTGAGATGTAAATTGTCAATATTCAGACCAATGCATAACGAGCGAATTGATTAGACAAAACATACTTCGGTGCTTTCTCTTTTGCCTTCACAAGAGGGTCGGACAAAGACTTGAGGATTGACTTGTGTACATTATAATCAAAAAAGAAAAGGCAGGCTCATCTTTCTTCTTAAGGAAGTTTCTCTCCTAACTCAAATAAGTTTCGTTAAATTAGGCTTGTCAGTACTCAAATCCCCGTAAAATCGAATCTATCAAAATCATTAGTTGTATAAATTTCACATGGATATCACAAAAATCAATGGATGTGATTGCATCTGATCCAAGGACCATGATCTATGAACTACTTCCCTTCAATGGTTCCTTGATGGATCAATTCCCAGTTATAGCTCGTAGTAAGTATCGTGAACATATTATACTTTCTAATGCAGACTGTGGCAGTATGGACATGAACTACTACTGAGGGATTAATTAGGCCGATTTGATGTCAATTCGATTCGAATTATCACAAGCTCCCGAGGGAATAACCTCAGCTCACACTCCTCATCATCCAGTAAATCAACCCCGGAGGATAAAGTTGACCCGACAAAAATGAAAAAGGACTCATAAAATTGGATCTTCCAACGGACCAAATTGTAAATTTTACTAGTGGCCGACCAGTCTCCTTTATTCAAGAAAAGTTAGCGACTCTAAGTTTGGCACGTGGATTCCACCCATTCATCTTCACCCTTTCGGTTTGGCCGGCCACTAGAGATAAAAAAAGTGAGAAAAAAGAGTGGGACAAAGCTGTCCCGCAGAACTTTGGCGCGAAACTGGAGGATATTCGCACCATTTCTCGGCAACTTTTGGGAGTCCATGTTTGGTAGATGAAGTCTCATGAAGGTTGAGTTCAAATTGAGGTTACGTTTTATCAAGTTTTAAGCTGAAATTCATCTAGCTTTCATGGAATTATTCTGATGGTCCTAGTCCTTTGCGTAGAAATTGATTTTTTAATCAAGTTTATGGTGAGTGTGACACATGCATCCTTACAATACAAGAGCAAACAATCACTTGGCTTCGTCTTTAACTATACATAATAGATTGCGCAATTTTAATTGGCTAACTTCTTCGGAATGCCCGTACTTTAAATTAACTTATTATTCGAAAAGTCAAAAGATGTTAGTTGAAGTGTTGTATATTCTTTTATTTCAGGTCCATGCTAATTTTATACTTTTACGCAATCTGAGCTTTGTTCTGCATACTGCATGTACATAATAGATTCCTTTTTTTGAGCTAAAGAGTCCTGACAGAGAGATTTAGCAAATTCTTCATGGAAATTGCGTGGAAAATGTGGTTCCTTCTTCACAATGATTCCAACAAAATTGAGATTTTTGAAACATTTTATTCTTAAATGCGTGTCTTTATGATTTTTTTTGTGATATCAACTTGAGTTTCCTGGTATTTTCCAGGAATTGAAATTGCAAAACACGTTTTGGGTGATGTGAACACAAGAACATGGAGAGTCTATTTGATGTGGAATTTGGCTGTGTGCTGACCAATGCATAACACAGGAATTGACTAGACAAAACATACACGTCAGTGCTTTCACCTTTGCCTTCGCAAGTGGGTCAGACAAAGACTTGAGAATGGACTTGTGTATATTATAAGCAAAGAGAAAAGATAGATACATGTTTGTTTCTCAAAGAAGTTCGTTCTCTCTCCTAACTCAAGCAGGCTTGATTGGGTTCGATCTGCCAGTATTCGGGTCACATAAGCCTGGTTTATCAAATATGTTAATCATATAAATTTCACATGGATCTCACAAAAATTAATTAATGTGATTGCATATGGTCCTCAGACCATGATCCATGCAACTATTTCCCTTCTATGATTCCTTGATGGTGCAATTCTTGTAATAGTATATTGTAAGTATGCGCAAGTTATCATATTTTCTAACGCTAACTGTAGTTATATGCAAAAGTTGAAAAGTTTTGAAGAAGTCATGGTGTCAATCCATTATTTTGTGATTCGAAAATTACCAGGCCCCTTATAATGCTTTTTCGAAAGATTGTAGAAGTATCCGTATAAGGACCAATGAGTTCTCAATGTCTTCCTTCATATATTTTCTTCTTTTCGTTAGCATAATTTTCTTTCTTATTAATGCCAAGCCCAAACCTTAAGTTAATTATGGTTAAATCAACTATTTTTCGCCGAGGAATTTAATGCAAGTGATGACAGCTCTAATGGATCGATGGCCTTGAGTCTTTAACGCTATTTTACTATAACTGCGATTGGTAGTCCAAAATATCCGACCAAACAAAATAAGATAGAATATAATGGAATATGATAAGGGATTAAGATTCTCTACATTTAGGGAGGTAAATTTACATCTTAAATTTTCTGCCTCTAGAACTTGACACATCTCTAGCTCCATTGTGTGGCATCTAGATTTATTATCCATTTGTCCAGATTGTTCGCAAGCATGCGCACACACGCAAATTTATAAGGTTATCATGTCCTGAACATGTTATCATGTTATTTTCAAGGTGGGCACCGTGTTTGAAATCTAACATTACTCCGATTAGACAAGCTTGTGCATGTTATTAGGTCCTGAATATGTTATTACGTAATTTATAACCTGTATTCTTGTGCCTCAACATATTCATGATTATTTGAGTTTCTCTGATTAGACAAGCCTTATAGAAAGATTCTTCCAAGCCAAAGAAAAAAAACAAGACTTGAGAAAGACTCGCTATGACAATAATGACAAGTTGTGCATCTGAGCACAGTTCATCAAACGCTTTTATTCAATGATAACGACTAATGTGATTGAAATAGTGCAAACGATTTCATGAGAATTTCATTAATATGGAGTTTCTGGAAAATAGATGGTGGACTGTACCGTTGAGCTGCCGGAGAGATTGTTGTACCAGGCTAGCATTAATAGGGCTCATAATTTTTCAATGTCCCTCACCAATGCCAAATAGTGAATGCACGATTTGTTAGGCTTTGTTGTTTCAGAAATGAACAACATTTGGGTAGGGGCAGAAGTTAAATCAAAGATGAAAGGTTTTGAAGTTGGGGTTCCACAGCTTTCGTCGATTTTTGTGAGGGGATAAATTGTCTCCGCACTTTGAATGAGGTGCTTAAAGACAAAGAAGCTGTGGAAATAGCAGCTGCTGTCAAAAGGCAATCTTTTCATCCTAATTTCTTTGATTTTCTAATGCAAAGGGATCGCTCCAGCAACTGCTCACTGTTGGAAATTTGTGACTGGTAATTGAAAAGCCAACCTGAGCATGCCATCGTATTGATTTGCTCACCAAGATGAATATCCTATACACGTTGCATAACCCGTTACGAGAATGTTACTGCAAGGATTAAGCACTTTATGGGATTCACAAAGATTAATAGTCATATAAATTATGAGGCCGAGTAGACTACTCAGAGGAGGTATGCTAATCAATGATCTACTGATGTACAAAGATGCATAATAAGCAACTATCAGAATCCCCAGTTGAATTTTCTGATTGGAGATGCACGACTGTAGTTTTGGGGAGAGATGACAGAATTCCAAGAATGAAAAGAATTTTTATGGAGTCTTCTCTTCTCGGCATCTGAGATCGATGGGCTTGCCTTTGATGCTACGGACTTCTGAAGAGAGTCCGTTATAACTGGCTTCTTCCCATGTTGATCCCTCTCCACTTGCGACTGTGCATCTGAAAGCAGAGCTTGAAGAACTGCTGATTATGATGAGACAGATTACATCTTGAGCTGTAGCGTCCAAGTCCACCTCACTGGCCAAAGGAAGCTACATAACGGCATTAAAGCAGACTCTTAGCAAAACTTCAGCGATGCCCAATTGTTGCCATTTGAACTGCCTGATTATACTGAATAGGACTAATATAATCAAATGAATCCACCCAATACCTTCCTTATTAAATCCCAAAAGAAAAGAGAGATGTCAATGTCTTAGAAAGGTTATTATCAATGATACCCAATGGTAAGTCTGAGTCCTGTTTTATGGAATCAGCTATAGAGGCCTTTTTCATTTTATTTTTCTGAGCAACAACAGAAGGTGTTAAATCTACCAGTCTCAAGGTCCTAGGTTGGAAGTGTTTTACACTATTGGACATCCATACTTACGTGAGCCTCACCTGTAGATCCAACCCAAAATGCCTTTTACAGTGTTTTCTTCTAAATGTGCTGTGTCAGATGCTGTATGTTCTAAACTGGATCTTCAGCTGCTCAGATTGAATCTGTTTCTAACTCTCTTTTTTCTTTTTTTTAACAAGTCTCTGTTCGTATGTAATCTTTCTGATGCATCTTCTCAAAAAGTAAGATTGCCCATATATAGTTCTTTAACAAAGTAATCTCATATATTTCGATCTGTACAACCTGTTTCGGACCATGTCAAAGATGAAATGCTAAAAGCAAGCACAAGCAGATGGATGGAAGCTAAGTTTCTACCTTCCTCGATAAAACTTTAAGGATATCCAGTCTCTCCTGTATAGAAGAAAAATCACAGAACAGAAGTCTTCAAGCCTGCCAGGTCTCAGCAGGGCAGCATCAAGTAAGTTTGTTATCCTGCTTCACATCAAATGCAACTCGATTAGAACTAAAAGCACATAACTGGAATCCCAAGAAAGAAAAGTGAATTAGAGTTATTAGGAGATAGATGAACCCATGATCCCTGAGGAAAACAAAAGAGCACCTCATGCGGCAAAGATGTTATATATAAATGAGAATCGCACTATGCTCGATGTCAAAAGACTGAAACTATCAGCATCAGTTGATGGCTGTTGAAGAGGCTCAAGACCAGCTTAATACACTTCTTGTCAGATACTTCAGCAACTGAAAAGTAATTCATACAATCCCATCTTTTGTTACCTTCTTTGATACATATGTAGTTTATCCAATACTGCGTATCCGAGGTTAAACAGTTCTAAATCAAGGAAAAGTCATGTCTAACATTTTATAGTCTGCCTTGAAGGTCAGGTCATTACATTGTCTCCAGACTAAATGCTTCGTAGAAAATGTTGGTCAAAGCATTTATAATAGCAGTGCAATTTCCAATAGTAGTTTACAGTTAGTGTGCTAATGGAAGAGAGTACTTTATGTTACCATGAAAGACGAAATTATTACCTTGTCCCCTCCAACACCATCTAATTCATTGAAAAACTGCACCAATGAATAACATACCATTAGTGAGTCATACCATCAAATAGATTTCACATGACCACCTTTTAAGTGCTATTGAATGTAGGAAGCTAACTTGATTGATAACACGGTCAGTGACCCCCCGTATTATCATGCCCCCTCTTCGGAGCAATGGAATCAAATTAATCAAAAAAAAGAAGGCAAAGTGCTGCAGCTGTGCTGCCTTCGAGAATATATCCAGAACCTGTAATTTTCTAATTGCCGTTACTCTCAAATATTCATAATCTCTTTAGTTTGCCGACAAAATCAATGCCATCAATGTGCAGATACAAAATCCAGTAGAAATTTGATCACCAATTTCAAATTTCTAGTAGAGAAACGCTTCAAGCATTTTGCATCTTAATCTTTCTCTTAATCAAATGGTCATAGAGGATCCTTTCATTCATGCGTGAGGAGACTCATCAACCGTTTTATCTTGGCCACTTCAGTGGTTATATGGGAGGATCCTTGTCGCTGCTGTTGAATACAATATAATTAGAACACCTCGGCTGCAGCAGGAGGATCCTCATTGCTGCAGCTAGTTATCCTATTTCGACTGCTAGCATACCTGAAGGGACCTCTATTAAATGCATACAAAAGCAACAGAAGAAAGCACAAACTTGTGAAATGTCTAGAAATAACAAAGCTTAATACAAGATTGCACAATGGACTTCAATCAACATCTGTGAAGTTGAAAAGAAGCCTCTTACAGCTTGCTCACAAGTACCAATGTATATGTTCAACAGCTCAGGCCTTTCACTGATATGGATTGAAGAGAAAAGCTGCTGCTGCAGCACCAACAATGTGTGCCTTGCCAAAGCCCAAACGTCCATGTAAAAGAACATTTGACCATGCCTTGTGCGCAAAAACATTTCATCAGCAAATGTAAGAATGATAGACATGAAGATCAAATAGGTTTATTTGACAAGTTAACAATAACCACATTTTAGCAGAGAGAGAGAGAGAGATGAGGAAAGGTGTAATAAGTCACCAGAAACAATAAACAAAAGCTACAGCTCAGACACAACCAATGTAATTCAATAAGCTTTCTGTTGAACAAAATCCATGCATAATCTCGCTCACTCACAAGAATGCATTAGGGAAACAATGGTAGGTAGTTAAGCCCTACAATCCCAGGTAATCCCATCATCTCATTGAGATTTTGCAGAGCCTGACCATAAGCTCCCTTCCCTAGATTGTCAATCTGCAAAAAGAGTTTTAGACAGCTTACCATCAAAAGATGACTTTGATGTTACACATAAAGTAAAGCACTTCATGGAAAAAGACATTTGGCAACCTACTACATAGATTAGTATTGCTCGTCCATATACTCCATCAGGAAAGACAATCATAAAACAATAATAGGATTCTCGCATATGTTGAGTATGAGGAACAACTCCCTTCTCTAACAAAATAACAAATTCCTCATCCAGCAAGATAAAGTGAATTAAGCAATCAAACAGCATGAAGTATGTGGGAAGCACACTCAAGAATATGAGAGGAATCTGCGGATCTTTTAAGTTTCAGTCCCCCAACTTGTCAACTACTTGACTGACTTACCAAGATCTATGAAATATATTATGTACTTTGATTAAGCTAATTGTGAGTACTAAAAATAAGTACTTCAACACACAAAAGCTCAGGTTAATACTTAGTACATTAAGCCATTGAATGCCTAAGCGGAATAGGATTGTTAGCCAAAAAAAGTTTTCCCAGCAAACAACTTTAAGTTGCTCATATAGATTCCCACCTTTACACCTGAAGACATTTTAGCATGAATAGTTGACTGCATTCCAGGACTCTACATAAATAAATGAAGAAAGCTAATAATTATAGCTGGAGAAGCAGAACTTCAACTTTAAGAATGAAAATTGCAACTATAACCGTTGGCATCATATGTGGAGTAAAGCAGACAGTGATCTTTGATTGTGCAGCATCAGATAATCCTAGTTCAATCTCTGGAACTACAGGAAATGAAGATGATATAAAAGGGAGCAACCCAGGTTAATGCATTTGCCTAAATTTAATTCATCCATGAGTCAGAGTCACCAAATTCCCAGACCCACCTCAAAACAGCAAAGGGAAAAGAAAAAGACGTGTCATCAGCACCACAAATAAGAATTCAAGAATGTAAATGCTTTATTGGGCAAATTGCAACATCTTCCCCAACCAGAGAAGAACGAATAGGAAACAAAACAGAGAAGAAAATGTAATTTCCCTCTCTTTTGAGAATGAACATTACAGGGAGAGGAAAATTGAGTCAGTTGATTGTTGAAAATACCTCTTGTCAAACCAAATTCTGTATACCTTCTTAGTATACCTAACATTATTTAAATATTTTTTTATGGATCAAAGGGAATAATTATGTTCATTCCTTTTCTCTCCATGATAACCCATAAGAAGTTTCGTTGTTGACAAAATGCAGGAATAGAACAAGGCCAGCCAGTCACTTAAATCTTGTAATTAAGCAAAGTATTACCAAACTCAAGTGCATGCAAATTGGGTGCAAAAGGATGCTATCTGAAATCTTTCTATGCAACAAATCTTATGAATACGGAGTGTGTCGAATGAACAACCCCATAGTTTGCTTTAGAAAACTGAAATCCACATTTAAATTAGTACATAGCCTCCAACACTGAAAACTAACATGTATGGATAATGCCACAGTTATGACGAAAAAAACATGACATATTACAACCCCTTCAGCTCATGTCAGAGAACATCTCTTTCACATTTTTCTATCTGGCACAAAGTTGCTCTTTCCTAGCACCAGAAGTTGCAGGATGCACAATTCAATGCAACTGAACCTACTCTTCAACGACATGGTGGCTTGACCATATCGACAAGTTTACTCCAATATCAATTGTCTCTCGACGCAAATTTCACGCATAAATGGCTAAATACTAGAATGGAGAAAGATACTTCACAAATCACACCGTGACTCAAGACTTGAGGCTTCTCAACTTCAATTTAGAAGTGACTAGAAAAGCACCTCCAATTCTGTACTAAGGAAGTAACTAAATACTCATACTGTATAACAGGTATCAACAATTGACTCTTTTTGCTAACCAGGCATTAATTCCTATATTTCATTCCTCATAAATCATGATTGTTCTCAAGTGAAATTCAAAACACTCCATAAGGTGAGACCAGTACTCTCAGCCACCTTTGCCTTACGACAAAACCTAGCATTTGTTAGCATCTTTAGTGTGCTTAATATCTAAAAGTTCCCTCCATTTTATCCATTTTTTACTAAGCAAGTTAGGTGCCGTGAAGCATGTCAACCCCGACATTATAACAGGATGAACGAATACAAGAGGAGGTTCCAGAACAAAAACAAAAGGTTAGCTAAAGGATAACTCACAAAACAGGACGCAGCAACATCAAGTTTCATCTCTAACACATCGAAAGAAAAAAGGATCGTCTGCTAAAGAAGCCTCACTAATCCTATGGACTTACTATCATCGACTGTCTTTGCCAATCAAATGATACATACCTTATTCGTCTCTGTTAAACCTCGGGCAACCACTGACGTCGAGAAAACAAGATTTCGGCACACCCAGCACGCTCTCCAGTGATCCACACCCATAGATCCCCAAGCTTTCCAGATTATGTAAATTAGACAGATCAGATTCGTTCAAGCTTTTGATGGAATCGCAATACCAGATGTGCAATGTCTGCAATGATTTCAATTCTCCCAAACCCTGAATCTCAGTTAGCCGAGGCAACCCTTGCAAATATAACTGCTGGATCTCCTTCAAACCAGGCAGAACAGTCAGCGTCTCAAGCAATCGACAGTAGAACATCCACAATTCATTGAATTTCGGTAGCTTTCCAAGGACCTCGAATCGAATCTCTCCGAGCGTATATCCTGCAATAACCAGTCCTGACAAATTCTCCAAGTTTGAGAAGAGTGACCGATCAATCGGTGACTGGACATCCCCTAAATACAATTCTCGGAGGCTGGATGGAAGCCTGGTAAGATATCGGGAGTCGGCACAACTTACGCAGAGGCTTTGTAGCTGAGAGAGGGAACTGAAATCGGTTGGAGGCAAGGCCATTTTTTAAACGCGGAGGGTCAATTGCCTCAGCGCACGTAATCTCCCGAGCCCCTCTATTTGGGCTTCTTGCACTAATGTTCCGATTATAGAAAGCGCAACTAAATTGGTTAAATTTGAGAAGTCGGGGATATTGGTCAGCGAGTTCGATGATAAGCTTAACGCCGTTACGCTCTTTGGAAGCTTCGGCAGCTGTTGAATTGAATGACACTGCCGTAAATTAAGTGTTTGAGATTTGTAAGCTGATTTATGGTTGTTGGCAATCCACTAAAGTAGCCCAAGGATAAGTCCAGAATTTTCAACGAGAATAGTGCCCCAATTTCACTTGGAATTTCCCCCTCCAGTTGTGTAGAGGAGGCATGTAACTCTTCCAGATTTTTCAACATTCCTATGGATTTCAGAAGTTCACTTATATAGCTACCATTCAGATCTAGTACCTTCAAGTTTTTGAGATTTCCAATACAATCGGGTAAGATCCTGATGCTCGATTTTGTCGAGCCAACTTGACCAATGAATGGAGCCTCCCAATCGAGTCTGGTAGCTTTTCTAATTCCCTACTTGAGATCATAAAAATTTTCAACCTTTCTAAGTTTCCAATGGAATGAGGTAATTCTCTAATTCTTGCTTCTATGATATCTAGCACAAGTAGCGACTCCAGTTGTCCAATAGAGTCGGGAAGCTTTTGAAGTTCACAGCATGTCAAGCTTAGATGCTTTAGCTTCACTAAATTACCAATCGAGTGAGGCAACACTAAGAGTCTTTGAGAATATATTCTTAACTCTGTTAAAGATTGTAGACCGCCAATAGACTCTGGTAGTGACTCGATATCTGTATATTCTATTTTTAGCTTATCAAGATGTTGTAGATTGCCGATGGACTCATCAATCCTACGTAGTTTAGCGCATCCTGTGAGAATCAATATCTCCAGTTTCGAGAATGCGGAGAATGGGGGCGTCTTTGTAAGGGACAAACAAGCCACAAGTTTAAAGACCTTCAACTGTTTTGCTACCTATAAAGCAATTGAGTTGAAACTCAGAAAAGAGGAAGAGTAAATGTAATGCAAAAGTCGTGAGATCATACCATGATTTGACACCATCCTCCCCACTCATCAGTAATATTATTCCTAGAAAGCTCAAGAATTGTTAGGTTCTTCATTCCTAAATTGGTAGCTTGGAATTCCAAAGGGCAATTGATCCAAGAGAGCCATCTTAACTCGGAGAAAAGATCCTTAAAGTTTCCTTCCAAGCTTCCACGGTCCAATTGAAGGAACCTAAGGTTGACCAACATTGCAAATTCCTTGCGATTAAAGTTGTACAGCGCACCAGGTTCAGGTGTGGCAAGATTGAGCGCTATTATATTCTTAGTTCCCTAAAAGATAAAAGTAGCAAGTAATGAGTACGTGTCAATTTGACTTGAAGTTAGATTAAAAGGTAATGATACTAATGGATGGACATGAAAACATTTAGAGTTAACAATTACCTTTTTTCCCTGCACTACATGGAAGGCATTCTTGGGTGACCATAATCTACTAGCCCTTAGACGTGTGTTGCAACTTTCCGGGTGGACGATATCCCTTTTGAGGTCTCTAAGTTGGTCGTGCATCCATAATTTATCGTGGTCCATGATCTTTGTCAGGGACATCTGTGTAAGGATCTTGACTTCAATTTCGGTGGGATATCCAAAAACAGCATCCCAATATTTAATTGCAGTTATTTTCTCTTGGTTAATGAAGAAACATGCGATATCAAGAAAAATCTGTTGTTGATTAGGGTCCAATGCCTCGTAGCTTATTATCAACTTCTTCTTGACATCCTTGTTCATCACTTTCTTTAACTTACACAGGACGTCTTCCCATGTTCTATGGCATTTTCCACGGAGTGTGGAACCTACTACATCAAGAGCCAGCGGAAGTCGTCCAAGCGCATTGATTAACTTATTTGAAATATATATGTAATCAACCGGAGGCTCGACACATCCCAAGGCACGCTCACAGAAAAGTTTAAGAGCATTGTGTGAATTCATCTCTGGCATATCATAGAATGAAAATTGTCCACTTCTAGAGGCTTGGACATTATTGTCCTCACCTTCCTTTACCAGGAATTCAATATTCCTTGTTGTTATGATGATTCTACTTCCTCCACCAAACCAAATGGGTTCACCTGCAAGTCTTCTGATTTGTTCCCAGTTGTCAATGTCATCAAGAACAATGATGACTTTCTTGCCATGAGATCTTGTCTTGATCATGTCAGCCACTTCAATGTCAGAGAGGTCCATGCCTCTAAGGTTGAGAATGTCAGACAACAATTTCTTTTGTAAGTTTAATATATCTTGCGTCCGAACATCTTTAAGAAAGCAGCAATGATCCTGAAACTAAGGGGAGATTTGCCTGAAGATGACATCGGCTAGCGTCGTCTTTCCGATGCCACCCATACCATGAATCACAATATACCGTACATCAAAAGCTCCTAGATCTAACTTCTTTATAATGTCATCCATTGGGCCCTTGATTCCCACCAAATGATGAGGCACATCTGTCGGTCTTTTCCATAACAAACTAGTTACCTCTTTGACCGTGAGACTTTTAAGTTCATCTAGGCTGCCACATACGTAAGATTGAATCATCTCAGATTGAAAAACCAAATATATTAAAACCATGCATGCATTATGTGGCACTGGAAGGTTATCATGAAGTTCAAAGTAATTTACTTTTAAAGAAACCAACACGCCAAAAGTGATCATCAATCTGTGAGCTATTTGAAAACAAAAAACCAGAAAAACATATTTCTTCAAGAGGAGGAGGGACCTTATTCACAATTGAAAGCTACTGTTATCAAGGCTCATCGGTCCAGTAAATGGTGGGAAAAGGTTATTTCGTGACTAAGGGTCTCATTGGGCTTCGACTAGAAGTTGCTCTGACATATTGTCACCTAATAATTGCTGTGCACAATTGGGTTTCAACAGGTTGTGCACCTTGGTTTCATTCCATTCCCCTCCATTTGAGGGAAAAATTATCATATCAGTCATGAATCTATTTTACGGATGTCAATTTAGTCCTAAATTTTTAATTATAATAATGTGGTCCTAAAACTTTACACAAAATCTCAATATAGTCATTCGACCAATTTCTGTTGGAAATCACTTATGTGGCAATCTATGTAGGACGTCATTTCGAGTAAAATTGTTCATATTAGTGTGTCACATTAGATGGTCAATAGTGATTTAGACACCACATTAATAATTTCTGATAAAAAAATTGGTCAAAATAATTATATTGGAATTTTGCACAAAAGTTTATGAATATATTGATAAAATTGAAATGTTTAAGAGTGAATTGGTTTCCATACAAAAATTCTGAACCGGTTCAATGATTATGTCTCCATTTCCTTTTATACTTTTTTACACTGGTTGGTTTGTTCTCGTCACACATAGCGAGACCTCTGGAAGTTTGGCTAGATATTAAGTCCTCAGTAAATCCGGTCTTGATCATCTATCTCCTCAAGCACTTGGGTTGAGTTTAAGGTGGCAAAAGAAAAAATCTCACTAAGCAGTTACCTTGACGGAAACAAGAACACTAGCTCAAAGCAATTTTCTTAACGTACCCGAAAATGAGGAACACTTTCTAATATATATCAACCTTAATTTGAGTTTACCAACAAACATATCTCCAAAAAAGTTATTACTAATTTGAAGTTACCAATTCTTTATTGATAACAATAAACTATTGGGTACTTTTTTTTTGGACAGAAGTATTGTGTACTTTAATCGACATAAATTGGTCAGTAACTTAAATTATGGTTGGCAATTTAATAACAGAATTCGTAGCCTAATAACGTAACCTTGCAAGCAAAAAGTTAGTGAATAATTAACAAATGTTGTTATAAGGGTTAGTGATTTTGAAACAAATAATAAATAATGATAAGGACACTAGAAGTGTCAAAGTCAGATACGGCGCCACTTTAGTGCCAAAAGTTTTTTTTCGGATCATTTAAGTGCCACTTAAAAAAAAACGATCACTTAAGTACCAACTCTAATCTGGTTCATCTAAAATCTAACATGGCAATATTTTATTAATTTCTTAGACTTACGTGGCTGCCGGGCATACACAATCAACATATAACCCTTTTAAACGACGTCATCTAAAAAGTTATAAATAGTAATAGCTTAAGTGCCAAATTTTGTTTAAAGTGATCATTTATGCCAATCGTTATAAAACAATCGCTTCAAATTGCCAATCGAATTGTACTACATGATTTTGGATATCAACGTGGACTGGATTTTTAAAAAATTTGCCAAGTCATATGAAAATTTTAATTAAAAATGCCACATAATCAATTTGGCGGAATTAGCACTTAAGTAAATGTTTTTTCTCCGATTTGGCACTTAAGTGATCATTTTTTCTTCGATTTGGCACTTAAATAATCCAAAAAATACTTTTAAGCACTAAAATAAGTCGTTTGTACATAACTTTTGACATTCCTAGTGTTCTTCTCCCAATAAGAATGAGTAACTTAAACTAGTTAGTTTTGACAAAAAAAAAAATTAAACTAGTTAACTTAATTAGAGATTAGTTAATATGACACTTATATTAGAGTTAGTAATTTGGTACAAGACTTGGTAATTTTGAAATGTGTATAAGCGATATGGTAAGTTGTGCAAAAGTTTTTCATTGGTAAACGATCTAATAAACTTAGTAAATGACCCCGATAAAACACGTTAAGCTAAAATTAGTTGGTAAAATAATAAAAAAAGAAGTTGGTAAAACACAAATTAATGTTGGTAATTTCATTTAAAAATTGATAACTTTAAAATTGGGGATGGCACGGGAAATCCGCACCCCACGGAGGGTTGTGTCGGATGAGGCAATGAATTTTGCAGGGCACAGGTTGGGCATGGTCGGTAATGGGCCTGCCTTCCTGTTCTCGAATCCACTCGTTCTTCTTCCTCCAATGGCAATGATCGTTAGAGGATATAGTGAGAAGATTAGAAACAGTAAGGATTTATGAAGAAGGATGTGAGTAAGCAGGGAGTAACGACTTGGGTTTATAGAAAAACTACCACAAACTAGAGTAGAAGCAAGAGAAAGAAACAATTTTTTTTTAACTTTTTACTAGCATAAAGTTGTCATCGACCTAACAAATCGGGTTTTCCGATCTTAGGCTAATGGATTACTAGATCAATTAAATTAACTAACCTAGCTTGAGTTCTCCCAAACTCTACCAATTTGCAACTTAAGTCCAATTGTGAGCATGCAAATATTTTCAATGGAGTCGCCACCAATCATTTAAGGTAGGTTGATTAGAAACCTAAATAAAATAGCGGAGTTTTATTTTATTTTACTGAACCAGAAATTTTGAATTGGGGGACTGACAAATTTTAGATTCCCTCACCTCCTCGGTACCAATTTCAGGAAAAATACCCAATTTGACAATTTTGATAAATCTAGACTTAGAGTTCAAAGGTGCAAAATTTTTTTTATTTTTATTTATTTAAATGAAAGCTAACCTATATGTAATCCGCAAAAAATTGACATCGGTTATTGCAACCTAACATGTAAAACTATGTGTCGCGTGCGAGAACGTGACCTATTTCTAATGACGGGTATATTATTTTTTTTTTTGTTTTTATGATGAAATTCAAAGAAATTAAAAAACTAATTATCTGAGAGCGCAATTTTAAACTAAAGAAATTAACCTATTTTAGGGTAATATTTTTGGTATTTTTATCGAAATTGAAATTAAAATCAAGTAAAAAAAAAAATATTTAAATCTTTCAAATTAAGTTTCCAAGACCGAAGATCAATCCTAAAAATCGAAATACCTGCTATGGAAATAACTCCATCTAAAGCTTAATAGATAGATTTATTTCCACGTCCATCATTTCGGATTAGGAAATTTTCCTAATCGATCACATCTTGAAAAATTTAGATATCTCAAATATTTTTGAATATATTCATAGGATTTTGAAAATTCTAATTCTATCCAAATTTGATAAGTAACAGATATCCAAGATTTAAAAAAAAAGGAAATAAATCCTAATTGAAATAATGCTTATTGTTCAAATATGCAAAGAAGTGCAAAATAAGCAATAAAATATCTAAATTGATTCGGATGAAATATTTAATGTCAAAATCTTTCTAAATTCGAATCATAGGCATACGGATCGGGATACCAGGATTTCCTTAACTTTATGGATGAGCAATTGGCGATGGGTGGACCAAAGGAAAGAAGGACGACGGGCGACAACGATAGCAGCTCGGGGAGCGGCTCAGCTCGTGGTGGTGGTGGCACTCAAGGGAAAAAGTTGTTTACGACTAGAAGTCTTGTTTTGGCCAAGCACCTTTGCAAACTCTCAATATGCAAATCCTTTCGTGAGTCTATATGTCTAAGTTCCACTGAAGACCTTGACCAAACAACCTTCTTTGACCATTTTATATCCCAAAAGCAATAAGAAAGTGACGTCTTCTGCTTGTGTTGAAACCGTGGGTGAATTGCAAGAACATGCCAAAAGTCTACAAGAAAAGAAAAAATAAAACCAGAGCTTTGCAGGACCAGTGTCAGTTATGTGGATCTAGACACGTTGCTGCAGCTTGATGCGGCACAACCGAAGTTACTCGTCGAGAAACCTCGTTGAAAAGACCTGCAAAATACACCCAACGCACAAAGATGTAATCTGAAATTTTTTTGACGGCTTGTTGGTGTTGTCGGCAACGTGATGAGCAGCGGCTAGTATCAGGAATGCTATGCAGGGCTGAGATCTCGGTACAGCAAATGACGCTCAGCGGCTTGGTCGTCAGAGGGCTGGTTCAGCGTTGTTGTGCAAGGACTTTAGTTGATAAAGGCTGCACGGTGAGTACTGGACTGCAGGAACTACCGAGGGTGAGGAACAATGGAGCTCGCTGGAACTCAAAGGTTGCAAGATCTTCGGTGGCCGCGAAATTGCTGGGCTGGTGAGGCACGGGCCTGCGGCTGTGCTGCAAGGAAGGAGGAACGGTGGTTGTTCACCCGTGGAGGAGTTTGCTGGTTGCGGTGGAGTGACGTCGCCGGACGAGGGAGCGACTGGTCTGGTGTGACGATGAAGGTGCAGCCATGAGGAACTCGGCCAAGACCTCTCTCTTTTTCTGTCTCGCACTTTTCTCTCTGAAAATTCTCTCGTGTTTTCTTTCTATTTTTGGTGTGTTCTTCCCTTTCCCCTTCGTGAGAATGTCTGTTACTCTTTTTCTTTCCTTTTGACTTCTCTGTGAGTGCAGAACGTGGAGACGTTTTGCTTCACCCTTGACTGAGACCTCCTTTTCTCACTGTGTGTGTATATCTCCTTGAACGAAGCCACCCACTGATCACGATTTTTTTTCTCTCTGACACCCCTCTCCGTATTCTCAATGGTTTAGATCTCCGAAAAGCTGGACTCTCCCCTAGATAAGTGGGGAAAACTTAGGTTTTCAAGGAAAGTGAACCAATCAAATTTCCTTCATACTTAAAATATTTTATATTCTGGCTCATTTCGTTCACGCCCATGGATGCAAAAAGATATTGACTTGGATATACGCCCTAATATTGACCGGATTCCACTTTCCTGGTAGACTCATATTCATTTAAATGGACGTTGATCTCTTATGGAAATTGCAAAGAAAATGTGGTTCCTCCTTCATTGATTCCAATAAAGTTGAGATTTTTTAACATTCTATTCTCGAAATTGTGACTTTATGATTTTTTATAATATCAACCTCAATTTCTGGTATTTTCAGGGCGAAATTTCAAAACACGCTTAGCGGTTTGTGAAAGTGAGTTGCCAATCTCAATCGGAACTTGTAAGTATTGACAGCTTTGTGTGTGTAATTGTGTGAACACATGAATTGTGAGCCCATTTGAGATGTAAATTGTCAATATTCAGACCAATGCATAACGAGTGAATTGATTAGACAAAAACATACTTGGTGCTTTCTCTTTTGCCTTCACAAGAGGGTCGGACAAAGACTTGAGGATTGACTTGTGTACATTATAATCAAAAAGAAAAGGCAGGCTCATCTTTCTTTCTTAAGGAAGTTTCTCTCCTAACTCAAATAAGTTTCGTTAAATTAGGCTTGTCAAGTACTCAAATCCCGTAAAATCGAATCTATCAAAATCATTAGTTGTATAAATTTCACATGGATATCACAAAAATCAATGGATGTGATTGCATCTGATCCAAGGACCATGATCTATGAACTACTTCCCTTCAATGGTTCCTTGATGGATCAATTCCAGTTATAGCTCGTAGTAAGTATCGTGAACATATTATACTTTCTAATGCAGACTGTGGCAGTATGGACATGAACTACTACTGAGGGATTAATTAGGCCGATTTGATGTCAATTCGATTCGAATTATCACAAGCTCCCGAGGGAATAACCTCAGCTCACACTCCTCATCATCCAGTAAATCAACCCCGGAGGATAAAGTTGACCCGACAAAAATGAAAAAGGACTCATAAAATTGGATCTTCCAACGGACCAAATTGTAAATTTTACTAGTGGCCGACCAGTCTCCTTTATTCAAGAAAAGTTAGCGACTCTAAGTTTGGCACGTGGATTCCACCCATTCATCTTCACCCTTTCGGTTTGGCCGGCCACTAGAGATAAAAAAAGTGAGAAAAAAGAGTGGGACAAAGCTGTCCCGCAGAACTTTGGCGCGAAACTGGAGGATATTCGCACCATTTCTCGGCAACTTTTTGGGAGTCCATGTTTGGTAGATGAAGTCTCATGAAGGTTGAGTTCAAATTGAGGTTACGTTTTATCAAGTTTTAAGCTGAAATTCATCTAGCTTTCATGGAATTATTCTGATGGTCCTAGTCCTTTGCGTAGAAATTGATTTTTTAATCAAGTTTATGGTGAGTGTGACACATGCATCCTTACAATACAAGAGCAAACAATCACTTGGCTTCGTCTTTAACTATACATAATAGATTGCGCAATTTTAATTGGCTAACTTCTTCGGAATGCCCGTACTTTAAATTAACTTATTATTCGAAAAGTCAAAAGATGTTAGTTGAAGTGTTGTATATTCTTTTATTTCAGGTCCATGCTAATTTTATACTTTTACGCAATCTGAGCTTTGTTCTGCATACTGCATGTACATAATAGATTCCTTTTTTTGAGCTAAAGAGTCCTGACAGAGAGATTTAGCAAATTCTTCATGGAAATTGCGTGGAAAATGTGGTTCCTTCTTCACAATGATTCCAACAAAATTGAGATTTTTGAAACATTTTATTCTTAAATGCGTGTCTTTATGATTTTTTTTGTGATATCAACTTGAGTTTCCTGGTATTTTCCAGGAATTGAAATTGCAAAACACGTTTTGGGTGATGTGAACACAAGAACATGGAGAGTCTATTTGATGTGGAATTTGGCTGTGTGCTGACCAATGCATAACACAGGAATTGACTAGACAAAACATACACGTCAGTGCTTTCACCTTGCCTTCGCAAGTGGGTCAGACAAAGACTTGAGAATGGACTTGTGTATATTATAAGCAAAGAGAAAAGATAGATACATGTTTGTTTCTCAAAGAAGTTCGTTCTCTCTCTAACTCAAGCAGGCTTGATTGGGTTCGATCTGCCAGTATTCGGGTCACATAAGCCTGGTTTATCAAATATGTTAATCATATAAATTTCACATGGATCTCACAAAAATTAATTAATGTGATTGCATATGGTCCTCAGACCACGATCCATGCAACTATTTACCTTCTATGATTCCTTGATGGTGCAATTCTTGTAATAGTATATTGTAAGTATGCTAAGTTATCATATTTTCTAACGCTAACTGTAGTTATATGCAAAAGTTGAAAAGTTTTGAAGAAGTCATGGTGTCAATCCATTATTTTGTGATTCGAAAATTACAGGCCCCTTATAATGCTTTTTCGAAAGGTTGTAGAAGTATCCATTATAAGGACCAATGAGTTCTCAATGTCTTCCTTCATATATTTTCTTCTTTTCGTTAGCATAATTTTCTTTCTTATTAATGCCAAGCCCAAAACCTTAAGTTAATTATGGTTAAATCAACTATTTTTCGCCGAGGAATTTAATGCAAGTGATGACAGCTCTAATGGATCGATGGCCTTGAGTCTTTAACGCTATTTTACTATAACTGCGATTGGTAGTCCAAAATATCCGACCAAACAAAATAAGATAGAATATAATGGAATATGATAAGGGATTAAGATTCTCTACATTTAGGGAGGTAAATTTACATCTTAAATTTTCTGCCTCTAGAACTTGACACATCTCTAGCTCCATTGTGTGGCATCTAGATTTATTATCCATTTGTCCAGATTGTTCGCAAGCATGCGCACACACGCAAATTTATAAGGTTATCATGTCCTGAACATGTTATCATGTTATTTTTAAGGTGGGCACCATGTTTGAAATCTAACATTACTCCGATTAGACAAGCTTTGTGCATGTTATTAGGTCCTGAATATGTTATTATGTAATTTACAACCTGTACTCTTGTGCCTCAATATATTCATGACTATTTGAGTCTCTCCGATTAGACAAGCCTTATAGAAAGATTCTTCCAAGCTAAAGAAAAACAAAAGACTCGAGAAAGACTCGCTATGACAATAATGACAAGTTGTGCATCTGAGCACAGTTCATCAAACGCTTTTATTCAATGATAACAAATAATGTGACTAAAATAGTGCAAACGATTTCATGAGAATTTCATTAATATGGAGTTTCTGGAAAACAGATGGTGGACTATATTGTTGAGTTGCCGGAAAGATTGTTGTTCCAGGCTAGCATTAATAGGGCTCATAATTTTCAATGTCCTCACCAATGCCAAATAGTGAATGCACGATTTGTTAGGCTTTGTTGTTTCAGAAATGAACAACATTTGGGTAGGGGCAGAAGTTAAATCAAAGATGAAAGGTTTTGAAGTTGGGGTTCCACAGCTTTCGTCGATTTTTGTGAGGGGATAAATTGTCTCCGCACTTTGAATGAGGTGCTTAAAGACAAAGAAGCTGCGGAAATAGCAGCTGCTGTCAAAAGGCAATCTTTTCATCCTAATTTCTTTGATTTTCTAATGCAAAGGGATCGCTCCAGCAACTGCTCTCACTGTTGGAAATTTGTGACTGGTAATTGAAAAGCCAACCTGAGCATGCCATCGTATTGATTTGCTCACCAAGATGAATATCCTATACACGTTGCATAACCCGTTACGAGAATGTTACTGCAAGGATTAAGCACTTTATGGGATTCACAAAGATTAATAGTCATATAAATTATGAGGCCGAGTAGACTACTCAGAGGAGGTATGCTAATCAATGATCTACTGATGTACAAAGATGCATAATAAGCAACTATCAGAATCCCCAGTTGAATTTTCTGATTGAGATGCACGACTGTAGTTTTGGGGAGAGATGACAGAATTCCAAGAATGAAAAGAATTTGTATGGAGTCTTCTCTTCTCATCATCTGACATCGATGGGCTCGCCTTTGATGCGACGGACTTCTGAAGAGAGTGTTATAACTGGCTTCTTCCCATATTGATCACTCTCTGCTTGCAGCTGTGCATCTGAAAACAGAGCTTGAAGAACTACTGATTATGATTAGATAGATCACATCATGAGCTGTAGCGTCCAAGTCCACCTCACTGGCCAAAGGAAGCTATATAAGGGCATTAAAGCAGACACTTAGCAAAACTTCGGCGATGCCCAACTGTTGCCATTTGAACTGCCTAGTTGTACTAAATAGGACTAATATAATTAAATGAATCCACCCAATATCTTCCTAATTAAATCCCAAAAAGAGAAAAAGAGAGAGATGGCAATGTTTTAGAAAGGTTATTATAAATGATACCCAATAATAAGTCTGAGTCCTGTTTTATGGAATTAGCCAAAGAGGCCTTTTTCATTTTTTTTCTAAGCAACATCAGTAGGTGTAAAATCTACCGGTCCAAAGGTCCAAGGTTGGAAGTGTTTTACACTATTGGACATCCATACTTACGTGAGCCTCACCTGTAGATCCAACCCAAAATGCCTTTTTCAATGTTTTCTTCTAAATGTAACGTGTCAGATGCCGTATGTTGTAAACAGGATCTTCAGCTGCTCAGATTGAATCTGTTTCTAACTCTCTTTTTTTTTTTTTAACAAGTCTCTGTTCAGTATGTAATCTTTCTGATGCATCTTCTCAAAAAGTAAGATTGCCCATATATAGTTCTTTAACAAAGTAATCTCATATATTTCGATCTGTACAACCTGTTTCGGACCATGTCAAAGATGAAATGCTAAAAGCAAGCACAAGCAGATGGATGGAAGCTAAGTTTCTACCTTCCTCGATAAAACTTTAAGGATATCCAGTCTCTCCTGTATAGAAGAAAAATCACAGAACAGAAGTCTTCAAGCCTGCCAGGTCTCAGCAGGGCAGCATCAAGTAAGTCTGTTATCCTGCTTCACATCAAATGCAACTCGATTAGAACTAAAAGCACATAACTGGAATCCCCAGAAAGAAAGGTGAATTAGAGTTATTAGTAGATAGATGAACCCATGATCCTTGAGGAAAACAAAATACAGCCTTATGCTGCGAAGATGTTACATATAAATGAGAAATCACACTATGCTCGATGTCAAAAGACTGAAACCATCAGCATCAGTTCAAGGCTATTGAAGAGGCTTAAGACCAGCTTAATACACTTCTTGTAAGCTACTTCAGCAACTGAAAAGTAATTCATGCAATCCCATCTTTTGTTACCTTCTTTGATACAGATGTAGTTTATCCAATACTGTGTATCCGAGGTTAAACAGTTCTAAATCAAGGAAAAGTCATGTCTAACATTTTATAGTCTGCCTTGAAGGTCAGGTCATTACATTGTCTCCAGACTAAATGCTTCGTAGAAAATGTTGGTCAAAGCATTTATAATAGCAGTGCAATTTCCAATAGTAGTTTACAGTTAGTGTGCTAATGGAAGAGAGTACTTTATGTTACCATGAAAGACGAAATTATTACCTTGTCCCCTCCAACACCATCTAATTCATTGAAAACTGCACCAATGAATAACATACCATTAGTGAGTCATACCATCAAATAGATTTCACATGACCACCTTTTAAGTGCTATTGAATGTAGGAAGCTAACTTGATTGATAACACGGTCAGTGACCCCCCGTATTATCATGCCCCCCTCTTGAGCAATGGAATCAAATTAATCAAAAAAAAGAAGGCAAAGTGCTGCAGCTGTGCTGCCTTCGAGAATATATCCAGAACCTGTAATTTTCTAATTGCCGTTACTCTCAAATATTCATAATCTCTTTAGTTTGCCGACAAAATCAATGCCATCAATGTGCAGATACAAAATCCAGTAGAAATTTGATCACCAATTTCAAATTTCTAGTAGAGAAACGCTTCAAGCATTTTGCATCTTAATCTTTCTCTTAATCAAATGGTCATAGAGGATCCTTTCATTCATGCGTGAGGAGACTCATCAACCGTTTTATCTTGGCCACTTCAGTGGTTATATGGGAGGATCCTTGTCGCTGCTGTTGAATACAATATAATTAGAACACCTCGGCTGCAGCAGGAGGATCCTCATTGCTGCAGCTAGTTATCCTATTTCGACTGCTAGCATACCTGAAGGGACCTCTATTAAATGCATACAAAAGCAACAGAAGAAAGCACAAACTTGTGAAATGTCTAGAAATAACAAAGCTTAATACAAGATTGCACAATGGACTTCAATCAACATCTGTGAAGTTGAAAAGAAGCCTCTTACAGCTTGCTCACAAGTACCAATGTATATGTTCAACAGCTCAGGCCTTTCACTGATATGGATTGAAGAGAAAAGCTGCTGCTGCAGCACCAACAATGTGTGCCTTGCCAAAGCCCAAACGTCCATGTAAAAGAACATTTGACCATGCCTTGTGCGCAAAAACATTTCATCAGCAAATGTAAGAATGATAGACATGAAGATCAAATAGGTTTATTTGACAAGTTAACAATAACCACATTTTAGCAGAGAGAGAGAGAGAGATGAGGAAAGGTGTAATAAGTCACCAGAAACAATAAACAAAAGCTACAGCTCAGACACAACCAATGTAATTCAATAAGCTTTCTGTTGAACAAAATCCATGCATAATCTCGCTCACTCACAAGAATGCATTAGGGAAACAATGGTAGGTAGTTAAGCCCTACAATCCCAGGTAATCCCATCATCTCATTGAGATTTTGCAGAGCCTGACCATAAGCTCCCTTCCCTAGATTGTCAATCTGCAAAAAGAGTTTTAGACAGCTTACCATCAAAAGATGACTTTGATGTTACACATAAAGTAAAGCACTTCATGGAAAAAGACATTTGGCAACCTACTACATAGATTAGTATTGCTCGTCCATATACTCCATCAGGAAAGACAATCATAAAACAATAATAGGATTCTCGTGATATGTTGAGTATGAGGAACAACTCCCTTCTCTAACAAAATAACAAATTCCTCATCCAGCAAGATAAAGTGAATTAAGCAATCAAACAGCATGAAGTATGTGGGAAGCACACTCAAGAATATGAGAGGAATCCATGCATCATTTAAGTTTCAGTCCCCAACTTGTCAACTACTTGACTGACTTACCAAGATCTATGAAATATATTATGTACTTTGATTAAGCTAATTGTGAGTACTAAAAATAAGTACTTCAACACACAAAAGCTCAGGTTAATACTTAGTACATTAAGCCATTGAATGCCTAAGCGGAATAGGATTGTTAGCCAAAAAAAGTTTTCCCAGCAAACAACTTTAAGTTGCTCATATAGATTCCCACCTTTACACCTGAAGACATTTTAGCATGAATAGTTGACTGCATTCCAGGACTCTACATAAATAAATGAAGAAAGCTAATAATTATAGCTGGAGAAGCAGAACTTCAACTTTAAGAATGAAAATTGCAACTATAACCGTTGGCATCAGATGTGGAGTAAAGCAGACAGTGATCTTTGATTGTGCAGCATCAGATAATCCTAGTTCAATCTCTGGAACTACAGGAAATGAAGATGATATAAAAGGAGCAACCCAGGTTAATGCATTTGCCTAAATTTAATTCATCCATGAGTCAGAGTCACCAAATTCCCAGACCCACCTCAAAACAGCAAAGGGAAAAGAAAAAGACGTGTCATCAGCACCACAAATAAGAATTCAAGAATGTAAATGCTTTATTGGGCAAATTGCAACATCTTCCCCAACCAGAGAAGAACGAATAGGAAACAAACAGAGAAGAAAAATGTAATTTCCCTCTCTTTTGAGAATGAACATTACAGGGAGAGGAAAATTGAGTCAGTTGATTGTTGAAAATACCTCTTGTCAAACCAAATTCTGTATACCTTCTTAGTATACCTAACATTATTTAAATATTTTTTTATGGATCAAAGGGAATAATTATGTTCATTCCTTTTCTCTCCATGATAACCCATAAGAAGTTTCGTTGTTGACAAAATGCAGGAATAGAACAAGGCCAGCCAGTCACTTAAATCTTGTAATTAAGCAAAGTATTACCAAACTCAAGTGCATGCAAATTGGGTGCAAAAGGATGCTATCTGAAATCTTTCTATGCAACAAATCTTATGAATACGGGAGTGTGTCGAATGAACAACCCCATAGTTTGCTTTAGAAAACTGAAATCCACATTTAAATTAGTACATAGCCTCCAACACTGAAAACTAACATGTATGGATAATGCCACAGTTATGACGAAAAAACATGACATATTACAACCCCTTCAGCTCATGTCAGAGAACATCTCTTTCACATTTTTCTATCTGGCACAAAGTTGCTCTTTCCTAGCACCAGAAGTTGCAGGATGCACAATTCAATGCAACTGAACCTACTCTTCAACGACATGGTGGCTTGACCATATCGACAAGTTTACTCCAATATCAATTGTCTCTCGACGCAAATTTCACGCATAAATGGCTAAATACTAGAATGGAGAAAGATACTTCACAAATCACACCGTGACTCAAGACTTGAGGCTTCTCAACTTCAATTTAGAAGTGACTAGAAAAGCACCTCCAATTCTGTACTAAGGAAGTAACTAAATACTCATACTGTATAACAGGTATCAACAATTGACTCTTTTGCTAACCAGGCATTAATTCCTATATTTCATTCCTCATAAATCATGATTGTTCTCAAGTGAAATTCAAAACACTCCATAAGGTGAGACCAGTACTCTCAGCCACCTTTGCCTTACGACAAAACCTAGCATTTGTTAGCATCTTTAGTGTGCTTAATATCTAAAAGTTCCCCTCCATTTTATCCATTTTTTACTAAGCAAGTTAGGTGCCGTGAAGCATGTCAACCCCGACATTATAACAGGATGAACGAATACAAGAGGAGGTTCCAGAACAAAAACAAAAGGTTAGCTAAAGGATAACTCACAAAACAGGACGCAGCAACATCAAGTTTCATCTCTAACACATCGAAAGAAAAAAGGATCGTCTGCTAAAGAAGCCTCACTAATCCTATGGACTTACTATCATCGACTGTCTTTGCCAATCAAATGATACATACCTTATTCGTCTCTGTTAAACCTCGGGCAACCACTGACGTCGAGAAAACAAGATTTCGGCACAAGCACACGCTCTCCAGTGATCCACACCCATAGATCCCCAAGCTTTCCAGATTATGTAAATTAGACAGATCAGATTCGTTCAAGCTTTTGATGGAATCGCAATACCAGATGTGCAATGTCTGCAATGATTTCAATTCTCCCAAACCCTGAATCTCAGTTAGCCGAGGCAACCCTTGCAAATATAACTGCTGGATCTCCTTCAAACCAGGCAGAACAGTCAGCGTCTCAAGCAATCGACAGTAGAACATCCACAATTCATTGAATTTCGGTAGCTTTCCAAGGACCTCGAATCGAATCTCTCCGAGCGTATATCCTGCAATAACCAGTCCTGACAAATTCTCCAAGTTTGAGAAGAGTGACCGATCAATCGGTGACTGGACATCCCCTAAATACAATTCTCGGAGGCTGGATGGAAGCCTGGTAAGAGATCGGGAGTCGGCACAACTTACGCAGAGGCTTTGTAGCTGAGAGAGGGAACTGAAATCGGTTGGAGGCAAGGCCATTTTTTAAACGCGGAGGGTCAATTGCCTCAGCGCACGTAATCTCCCGAGCCCCTCTATTTGGGCTTCTTGCACTAATGTTCCGATTATAGAAAGCGCAACTAAATTGGTTAAATTTGAGAAGTCGGGGATATTGGTCAGCGAGTTCGATGATAAGCTTAACGCCGTTACGCTCTTTGGAAGCTTCGGCAGCTGTTGAATTGAATGACACTGCCGTAAATTAAGTGTTTGGAGATTTGTAAGCTGATTTATGGTTGTTGGCAATCCACTAAAGTAGCCCAAGGATAAGTCCAGAATTTTCAACGAGAATAGTGCCCCAATTTCACTTGGAATTTCCCCCTCCAGTTGTGTAGAGGAGGCATGTAACTCTTCCAGATTTTTCAACATTCCTATGGATTTCAGAAGTTCACTTATATAGCTACCATTCAGATCTAGTACCTTCAAGTTTTTGAGATTTCCAATACAGTCAGGTAAGATCCTGATGCTCGATTTTGTCAGAGCCAACTTGACCAATGAATGGAGCCTCCCAATCGAGTCTGGTAGCTTTTCTAATTCCCTACTTGAGATCATAAAAATTTTCAACCTTTCTAAGTTTCCAATGGAATGAGGTAATTCTCTAATTCTTGCTTCTATGATATCTAGCACAA
Organism: Syzygium grande; assembly: GCA_024733475.1. Lineage (NCBI taxonomy): Eukaryota > Viridiplantae > Streptophyta > Magnoliopsida > Myrtales > Myrtaceae > Syzygium > Syzygium grande. The sequence continues at coordinate 26,972,022 of JAMXDD010000001.1, forward strand.
GTAGCGACTCCAGTTGTCCAATAGAGTCGGGAAGCTTTTGAAGTTCACAGCATGTCAAGCTTAGATGCTTTAGCTTCACTAAATTACCAATCGAGTGAGGCAACACTAAGAGTCTTTGAGAATATATTCTTAACTCTGTTAAAGATTGTAGACCGCCAATAGACTCGGTAGTGACTCGATATATCTGTATATTCTATTTTTAGCTTATCAAGATGTTGTAGATTGCCGATGGACTCATCAATCCTACGTAGTTTAGCGCATCCTGTGAGAATCAATATCTCCAGTTTCGAGAATGCGGAGAATGGGGGCGTCTTTGTAAGGGACAAACAAGCCACAAGTTTAAAGACCTTCAACTGTTTTGCTACCTATAAAGCAATTGAGTTGAAACTCAGAAAAGAGGAAGAGTAAATGTAATGCAAAAGTCGTGAGATCATACCATGATTTGACACCATCCTCCCCACTCATCAGTAATATTATTCCTAGAAAGCTCAAGAATTGTTAGGTTCTTCATTCCTAAATTGGTAGCTTGGAATTCCAAAGGGCAATTGATCCAAGAGAGCCATCTTAACTCGGAGAAAAGATCCTTAAAGTTTCCTTCCAAGCTTCCACGGTCCAATTGAAGGAACCTAAGGTTGACCAACATTGCAAATTCCTTGCGATTAAAGTTGTACAACGCACCAGGTTCAGGTGTGGCAAGATTGAGCGCTATTATATTCTTAGTTCCCTAAAAGATAAAAGTAGCAAGTAATGAGTACGTGTCAATTTGACTTGAAGTTAGATTAAAAGGTAATGATACTAATGGATGGACATGAAAACATTTAGAGTTAACAATTACCTTTTTTCCCTGCACTACATGGAAGGCATTCTTGGGTGACCATAATCTACTAGCCCTTAGACGTGTGTTGCAACTTTCCGGGTGGACGATATCCCTTTTGAGGTCTCTAAGTTGGTCGTGCATCCATAATTTATCGTGGTCCATGATCTTTGTCAGGGACATCTGTGTAAGGATCTTGACTTCAATTTCGGTGGGATATCCAAAAACAGCATCCCAATATTTAATTGCAGTTATTTTCTCTTGGTTAATGAAGAAACATGCGATATCAAGAAAAATCTGTTGTTGATTAGGGTCCAATGCCTCGTAGCTTATTATCAACTTCTTCTTGACATCCTTGTTCATCACTTTCTTTAACTTACACAGGACGTCTTCCCATGTTCTATGGCATTTTCCACGGAGTGTGGAACCTACTACATCAAGAGCCAGCGGAAGTCGTCCAAGCGCATTGATTAACTTATTTGAAATATATATGTAATCAACCGGAGGCTCGACACATCCCAAGGCACGCTCACAGAAAAGTTTAAGAGCATTGTGTGAATTCATCTCTGGCATATCATAGAATGAAAATTGTCCACTTCTAGAGGCTTGGACATTATTGTCCTCACCTTCCTTTACCAGGAATTCAATATTCCTTGTTGTTATGATGATTCTACTTCCTCCACCAAACCAAATGGGTTCACCTGCAAGTCTTCTGATTTGTTCCCAGTTGTCAATGTCATCAAGAACAATGATGACTTTCTTGCCATGAGATCTTGTCTTGATCATGTCAGCCACTTCAATGTCAGAGAGGTCCATGCCTCTAAGGTTGAGAATGTCAGACAACAATTTCTTTTGTAAGTTTAATATATCTTGCGTCCGAACATCTTTAAGAAAGCAGCAATGATCCTGAAACTAAGGGGAGATTTGCCTGAAGATGACATCGGCTAGCGTCGTCTTTCCGATGCCACCCATACCATGAATCACAATATACCGTACATCAAAAGCTCCTAGATCTAACTTCTTTATAATGTCATCCATTGGGCCCTTGATTCCCACCAAATGATGAGGCACATCTGTCGGTCTTTTCCATAACAAACTAGTTACCTCTTTGACCGTGAGACTTTTAAGTTCATCTAGGCTGCCACATACGTAAGATTGAATCATCTCAGATTGAAAAACCAAATATATTAAAACCATGCATGCATTATGTGGCACTGGAAGGTTATCATGAAGTTCAAAGTAATTTACTTTTAAAGAAACCAACACGCCAAAAGTGATCATCAATCTGTGAGCTATTTGAAAACAAAAAACCAGAAAAACATATTTCTTCAAGAGGAGGAGGGACCTTATTCACAATTGAAAGCTACTGTTATCAAGGCTCATCGGTCCAGTAAATGGTGGGAAAAGGTTATTTCGTGACTAAGGGTCTCATTGGGCTTCGACTAGAAGTTGCTCTGACATATTGTCACCTAATAATTGCTGTGCACAATTGGGTTTCAACAGGTTGTGCACCTTGGTTTCATTCCATTCCCCTCCATTTGAGGGAAAAATTATCATATCAGTCATGAATCTATTTTACGGATGTCAATTTAGTCCTAAATTTTTTAATTATAATAATGTGGTCCTAAAACTTTACACAAAATCTCAATATAGTCATTCCGACCAATTTCTGTTGGAAATCACTTATGTGGCAATCTATGTAGGACGTCATTTCGAGTAAAATTGTTCATATTAGTGTGTCACATTAGATGGTCAGTAGTGACGAGACACCACATTAATAATTTCTGACAAAAAAATTGGTCAAAATAATTATATTGGAATTTTGCACAAAAGTTTATGAATATATTGATAAAATTGAAATGTTTAAGAGTGAATTGGTTTCCATACAAAAAATTCTGAACCGGTTCAATGATTATGTCTCCATTTCCTTTTATACTTTTTTACACTGGTTGGTTTGTTCTCGTCACACATAGCGAGACCTCTGGAAGTTTGGCTAGATATTAAGTCCTCAGTAAATCCGGTCTTGATCATCTATCTCCTCAAGCACTTGGGTTGAGTTTAAGGTGGCAAAAGAAAAAATCTCACTAAGCAGTTACCTTGACGGAAACAAGAACACTAGCTCAAAGCAATTTTCTTAACGTACCCGAAAATGAGGAACACTTTCTAATATATATCAACCTTAATTTGAGTTTACCAACAAACATATCTCCAAAAAAGTTATTACTAATTTGAAGTTACCAATTCTTTATTGATAACAATAAACTATTGGGTACTTTTTTTTTGGACAGAAGTATTGTGTACTTTAATCGACATAAATTGGTCAGTAACTTAAATTATGGTTGGCAATTTAATAACAGAATTCGTAGCCTAATAACGTAACCTTGCAAGCAAAAGTTAGTGAATAATTAACAAATGTTGTTATAAGGGTTAGTGATTTTGAAACAAATAATAAATAATGATAAGGACACTAGAAGTGTCAAAGCTGTATATGGCGCTCACTTTAGTGCCAAAAGTTTTTTTTTCGGATCATTTAAGTGCCACTTAAAAAAAAACGATCACTTAAGTACCAACTCTAATCTGGTTCATCGAAAATCTAACATGGCAATATTTTATTAATTTCTTAGACTTACGTGGCTCGCCGGCATACACAATCAACATATAACCCTTAAACGACGTCATCTAAAAGTTATAAATAGTAATAGCTTAAGTGCCAAATTTTGTTTAAAGTGATCATTTAAGTGCCAATCGTTATAAAACAATCGCTTCAGTGCCAATCGAATTGTACTACATGATTTTGGATATCAACGTGGACTGGATTTTTTAAAAAAATTTGCCAAGTCATATGAAAAATTTTAATTAAAAATGCCACATAATCAATTTGGCCGGAATTAGCACTTAAGTAAATGTTTTTTTCTCCGATTTGGCACTTAAGTGATCATTTTTTCTTCGATTTGGCACTTAAATAATCCAAAAAAAATACTTTTGGCACTAAAATAAGCGCTGTACATAACTTTTGACATTCCTAGTGTTCTTCTCCCAATAAGAATGAGTAACTTAAACTAGTTAGTTTTGACCAAAAAAAATTAAACTAGTTAACTTAATTAGAGATTAGTTAATATGACACTTATATTAGAGTTAGTAATTTGGTACAAGACTTGGTAATTTTGAAATGTGTATAAGCGATATGGTAAGTTGTGCAAAAGTTTTTCATTGGTAAACGATCTAATAAACTTAGTAAATGACCCCGATAAAACACGTTAAGCTAAAATTAGTTGGTAAAATAATAAAAAAAGAAGTTGGTAAAACACAAATTAATGTTGGTAATTTCATTTAAAAATTGATAACTTTAAAATTGGGGATGGGCACGGGAAATCCGCACCCCACGGAGGGTTGTGTCGGATGAGGCAATGAATTTTGCAGGGCACAGGTTGGGCATGGTCGGTAATGGGCCTGCCTTCCCTGTTCTCGAATCCACTCGTTCTTCTTCCTCCAATGGCAATGATCGTTAGAGGATATAGTGAGAAGATTAGAAACAGTAAGGATTTATGAAGAAGGATGTGAGTAAGCAGGGAGTAACGACTTGGGTTTATAGAAAAACTACCACAAACTAGAGTAGAAGCAAGAGAAAGAAACAATTTTTTTTTTTAACTTTTTACTAGCATAAAGTTGTCGCGACCTAACAAATCGGGTTTTCCGATCTTAGGCTAATGGATTACTAGATCAATTAAATTAACTAACCTAGCTTGAGTTCTCCCAAACTCTACCAATTTGCAACTTAAGTCCAATTGTGAGCATGCAAATATTTTCAATGGGAGTCGCCACTAATCATTTAAGGTAGGTTGATTAGAAACCTAAATAAAATAACGGGAGTACTATTTTATTTCTGCGAACCAGAAATTTTGAATTCGGGGACTTGGTTACGCTAGATTCCCTAACGCCCTCTCGGTACCAATTTCAGGAAAAATACCCAATTTGACAATTTTGATAAATCTAGACTTAGAGTTCAAAGGTGCAAAATTTTTTTATTTTTATTTATTTAAATGAAAGCTAACCTATATGTAATGACGTGCAAAAATTGACATGCGGTTATTGCAACCTAACATGCAAACTATGTGTCGTGCGACAACGTGACCTATTTCTAATGACGGGTATATTATTTTTTTTTTGGTTTTTATGATGAAATTCGAAATTAAAAAAAACTAATTATCTGAGCGTGCAATTTTAAACTAAAGAAATTAACCTATTTTAGGGTAATATTTTTGGTATTTTTTTATCGAAATTCGAAATTAAAATCAAGTAAAAAAAAATATAACCGCTAAATCTTTCAAATTAAGTTTCGATATGAAGCCTGACAGATCAATCCTAAAATTCGAAATACCTGCTATGGAAATAACTCCATCTAAAGCTTAATAGATAGATTTATTTCCACGTGTGCGGTTGCGGATTAGGAAATTTTCCTAATCGATCACATCTTGAAAAATTTAGATATCTCAAATATTTTTGAATATATTCATAGGATTTTGAAAATTCTAATTCTATCCAAATTTGATAAGTAACAGATATCCAAGATTTAAAAAAAAAGGAAATAAATCCTAATTGAAATAATGCTTATTGTTCAAATATGCAAAGAAGTGCAAAATAAGCAATAAAATATCTAAATTGATTCGGATGAGATATTTACCTAAATGCACAAATAACTTTCTAAATTCGAATCACCGACGGATCGGGATTGCGGATGGGACAAACGGCGGGATGAGCGGCGATGGGTGGACCAGCAGCAAGGACGACGGCGACAACGATAGCAGCTCGGGGAGCGGCTCAGCTCGTGGTGGTGGTGGCACTCAAGGGAAAAAGTGACTTACGACTAGAAGTCTTGTTTTGGCCAAGCACTCTTTGCAAACTCTCAATATGCAAATCCTTTCGTGAGTCTATATGTCTAAGTCTCCACTGAAGACCTTGACCAAACAACCTTCTTTGACCATTTTTATATCCCAAAAGCAATAAGAAAGTGACGTCTTCTGCTTGTGTTGAAACCGTGGGGTAATTGCAAGAACATGCCAAAAAGTCTGCAAGAAAAAAAATAAAAACCAGAGCTTTGCAGGACCAGTGTCAGTTATGTGGATCTAGACACGTTGCTGCAGCTTGATGCGGCACAACCGAAGTTACTCGTCGTGAGAAACTCGTTGAAAAGACCTGCAAAATACACCCAACGCACAAAGATGTAATCTGAAATTTTTTTTTGACGGCTTGTTGGTGTTGTCGGCAACGTGATGAGCAGCGGCTAGTATCAGGAATGCTATGCAGGGCTGAGATCTCGGTACAGCAAATGACGCTCAGCGGCTTGGTCGTCAGAGGGCTGGTTCAGCGTTGTTGTGCAAGGACTTCTAGTTGATAAAGGCTGCACGGTGAGTACTGGACTGCAGGAACTACCGAGGGTGAGGAACAATGGAGCTCGCTGGAACTCAAAGGTTGCAAGATCTTCGGTGGCCGCGAAATTGCTGGGCTGGTGAGGCACGGGCCTGCGGCTGTGCTGCAAGGAAGGAGGAACGGTGGTTGTTCACCTCGTGGAGGAGTTTGCTGGTTGCGGTGAGTGACGTCGCCGGACGAGGGAGCGACTGGTCTGGTGTGACGATGAAGGTGCAGCCATGAGGAACTCGGCCAAGACCTCTCTCTTTTTCTGTCTCGCACTTTTCTCTCTGAAAATTCTCTCGTGTTTTCTTTCTATTTTTTGGTGTGTTCTTCCCTTTTCCCCTTCGTGAGAATGTCTGTTACTCTTTTCTTTCCTTTTGACTTCTCTGTGAGTGCAGAACGTGGAGACGTTTTGCTCTACCCCTTGACCGAGACCTCCCTTTTCTCACTGTGTGTGTATATCTCCTTGAACGAAGCCACCCACTGATCACGATTTTTTTTCTCTCTGACACCCCTCTCTCCGTATTCTCCCTTTTTCTCTCCGAAAAAGCCCCTCTCTCCCCCTAGATAAGTGGGGAAAACTTAGGTTTTCAAGGAAAGTGAACCAATCAAATTTCCTCATACTTAAAATATTTTATATTCTGGCTCTTTTCGTTCACGCCCATGGATGCAAGATATTGACTAGGATATACGCCCCTATATTGACCGGATTCCACTTTCCTTTCCTTCTTTGACCGAGACCTTCCCCCTTCTCACGATTTGTTTCTTTTTTTGCGTGTCAACGTCCAGAGAATGTATATTTCTTCACTGATTTCTTGCGGAACGAGTGAATATTTTTCTTCCTTTTTCTCTCAATCAAATATTCTCTTCAATTTCGTTGACCGAATTCTTCCAATGATTGATGGGCCATGTCAAATTTTCATTACCGCGGGCTTAGTTCAATTAAGCTCAAAATCATTTCAATCAAGTCCATCCGCTATTGGTCTAATGCAAATTATATGGGCCTAATTAACTATGGAATGCTCCTAATATATATATGCAATTTAACTAAATAAAATTTTTTTCTAGGGACCGAGATCGATCCCTAATTTTTATGCAATTAAGCACTAAATGATGTGCCGAAATTTAGGTGTCAACAAAAGTGTGTCCAACATTGACAAATTATGGATCACCCGTAGAAGAATGTTCACTTTAAAGCCGCAGATTTTGGCTATGCATTATTGGCCACTAGAGGAGCCTATGACCCCTGCCCCACTACGATGAAAGTGAAAGCCCAAAATCGATAATCCACCTAAACCTAAGTCAGTACTTTACAAACTAATCAAGGTTTCCTCTAATCAGAAATAGACCGGAGGATTGAGCCTCTAAGACATGTAGAGATCGTTTTTATGTTCTTTTGAATAATGGCATGCAAAGGTATTTGTAGTGCCCGGTCTTGTCTATTCAGAACAACTAGAAAGACCATCATACAAAAGCTCCATTATTTTTGTGTAACTCCGGGGTATTACCGTATTTGACCGATGACCTTAAGGGAAACAGTAGCAAAACGTATGAACTCCCTAAAGGCCAAAAGCGAATCTACAACGATCGGTTCCTCAGCTAAAAGCATGGGAACGTCCTCGTCACTTGGTCAATCCCAAAGGGGGTCAGCTCCATCATTACTTCCCTTTGGCAGTAAGTATTTGAAAAAAATATCCCATAGACTTCCTCTATGTTTCCTGCGCATTTTTTCGTTTCCCTAGAGTACATCATACACTAACAAGTATGAACTAACTATAACCATTAAGAGCTCGGAAAACATAAAGAAGCTTCTTACTGAGCCTCTTATTTTGAGCCGATTCTTCCTCAGATTTCATTAGTATAACAAAAGGAAAAAATATCTAATATCAAACTCAATCTAATTTTTCAGGCAAACATCATAGACATAAGGTCGAGAAAATTGTACCAGTAGTTCTTGACTTTATGTACCGAATGCAATTGAAGTTAAGAAACTTGAATTTTTTTTTATTTTTCATACACATATGGTCATACTATTGTATCACATCTTAGATCTTCATGGATATCGTGTTTTTTTGCCATTATATATTAATTAATTAAGCTTTTTTTGGGTAAAGGATTAATTAATTAAGTTGATATACCTTAAAACTAATTGTTATCAAAACTTGGTATTAAAAATGAAAAGTCAATTTGTGCAAGAAACGCCCTCTGAGCAAAATTTCTGGCTCCCTCATTGCATCAAATCCAACCAAACATTACATAACGTTGGACAGCAGAAAACTGAATCTAATTATTTTTTGAAGGAACGAGAAATTGAAAACGTCAACAAGAAAGTAAAGTCAACGGAGAAGTAAACAATACCCGTGATCTTTTAGATTCATTCCACTAATTCTGGCAGCCTCTCTTAAAGCCTCCTCCCACTGCTTTGCTAAAACCTTCCCATAGTCGCTCTCATGCTTTTGGAGGGCTTTCTGATATAACTCGGTCTTAAGCTTAACGTCATCCGCATCCACGTCGGAGAAGATAGGGAGGATCACTTTTTCATCATTATCTCTCGATAACTCTACTATGTGTGCCAGCTCACGAAAGCACCACTTACTGGAAGCATAGTCTTTGGAGAAAATTGGGATGTAAATTCTAGAGTCATTGATTGCTTGCAAGAGACCGCCTTCAATCTCTTCACCAAATCGGAGCTCTTCATTGTCTTTAAAAGTGCGGATCCCCGCGCGGATCATGTCATTGTAGAGACAATCGGCAATGGTTAAGCGGGTGTTGGGTCCTCTGAAGCTCAGGAACACCTCGTAGCCCCTCCCCGATCCGTCATCACAGTTACTACTTGCCAGAGCTGTCTCTTCTCCCTCCCACTTTCCTTTCATTCCTGGAGGAAGATGGAGTGATGGATCTCCAAATTGAGTCCACCTGATTACTCGGGAAGTTTGAGTCTGATCCTTGCAACAACTTGACGAAGCAATAGAGAGAGATCGCTCACTTCGTCTGCGTTTGCTTGGAAATCACCGGCGACCTTCCTTCATAAGCAAACAAAAGCATTCAGGCTAGGTTGAGGAAATAATTGATGAAAGTCGTCGAAGAGGAGGAGGTGGTCTTGGAAATATAAGTTGCGTGTTGATGAACAATTAAACGGTGCATGTAGCTGGACAACTTAAAATGACCATTACTTTGGTACTATGCGCCATTTGCCTGAAGCCACCTGCAACCTTCCTTCATATATAAAAAAACCCAAAAGGTCATTTATACTCAGAAATTATTAGCTATTGTGATAAAGTTACAAGAAATTGAATATAGACTAAGATTGAATGTTATGATTGCACTTCCATGGTAGATTGAACGATGACAAAATAAAATTGCTCGCCGATTGAAATTGTACACCGAATAAAATTGCACTGATATTTAAATCAAATGCTGATTTGTCAGGATTTGATTCGTTTCTATCATCTGTTTATTGGTTGATTTGGCATTGGACTCATATTCGCTTGATTGGACGTTGGTCTCTTATGGAAATTGCGAAGAAAATGTGGTTCCTCCTTCACATTGATTCCAACAAAGTTGAGATTTTTCAAAAATTTTATTCTCTGACTTTAATTATTTTTTATAATATAAACCTCAGTTTCCCGGTATTTTTCAGGGCCCAAAATTTCAAGACGCACTTTGCCAGTCTTGCAAGTGGGTTGAAACCTGTAAGTATTGACATCTTTGTGTGTGTACTTGTGTGAACACACGAATTGCGAGCCTATTTGAGGTGCAATTTGTCAATGTGTAGACCAATGCAGAACGGGTGAATTGACTAGACAAAACAAATTTCGGGGCTTTCTCCTTTGCCTTCACAAGAGGGTCGGACAAAGACTTGAGGACTGACTTGTGTACATTATAAGCAAAGAGAAAAGGCAGGTTCATCTTTGTTTCTTAAGGAAGTTCATTCTCTCTCCTAACTCAAATAGGCTTCATTAGATTAGACTTGTCAGTACCCAGATCCCCATAAAACCAGGTCTATCAAAATCATTAGTTATATAAATTTCACATATATATCACAAAAATCAATGGATGTGATTGCACATGATCCATGTACCATGATCCATGCAACTACTTCCCTTCTATGGTTCCTTGATGGATCAATTCCGGTCAGAGCTTGACGTAAGTATCATGAACGTATTCTACTTTCTAATGCGAACTATGGCAATATGGACATGAACTACTATTGAGGGATTCATGAGGCTGATCGATGTCAATTCAGTTTGAATTATCATAAGCTACTGAGGGATTTACCTCAGCTCACTCTCCTCATCACCCAGTAAATCAATCCCAGAGATCCGAAAGATTGCCTACGCATCTAAGATCGAGTTGACCCGACAAAAATGAAAAAAAGGACTCATAAAATTGGATCCTCCAACAGACCAAATTGTAAATTTTACTAGTGGCCGACCACTCTCCTCTCTGCAAGAAAAGTTAACGACTCTAAGTTTGGCACGTGGATTCCATCCACTCATCTTCACCCTTTCGGTTTGGCCGGCCGCTAGAGAGAAAAAAGGGTGGGACAAAGGTGTCCCGCGGAACTTTGGTGCGAAACTTGAGGATATTTGCACCATTTCTCGGCAACTTTTGGAGGTCCATGTTTGGTAGATGAAGTCTCATTAAGGTTGAGTTCAAATTGAGGTTAACTTTTATCAAGTTCTAAGCTGAAATTCATCTAGCTTTCATGGAATTATTCTCATGGTCATTGTGGGCGATGGTGCTTCATACTTATTGTCTTAATGGCAAAGATGCTGAATATCATAACCAACATCCCAGATACGGATCTATATCCAAGAACCTTTTTCTTAAGATGTATTGGGCCTCGTCGGTTGATTTCGCCATGAGGCAACCTTTCTAGGGATACATACTACAAATATCCTAAAATGTTGAGGCCTTTAATTGCTCTTAACTTTGGACGACTACCTATATAAATACGTTTTATCCCATCTGGCTTTGACCGGCTCCATAATCTTTCTATTAATCTTAATGGCAGGTATGTAATAAGTAACAAATCCAGTTCCCCAAAACCTTACAATAGTAATAACACTAATGATCGTAGATTCTGCACAAGCATGACAGAGCGGGTAGGAAAAAAGGAATCATGGAGAATGAAACAGGAAATCAGATCGAAAACATAAAAAAGTCGAATAAGGGTTTGGTGATTGACAACCTTATCCTCGAGTGTACGAGATGCCAGGGAATTTACCTCTTTACTGTTTAGCATGTCCGTGGATCGCTCTTGAATCCACACCCCACTACGCTTGTCGAGATCTTTCACATTCTCTTGATAAAGCAACGGAGAGAGATCACTCACTTTCGCTACGTTTGCCTGGAAGTCACCTACGGCCTTCCTTCGTAAGTGAAGAAACCATTAGACTGACAAAATTATTGATGAAAGTCTTCGAAGAGGAAAATGCGGAGAGAGAGTCGAAGAGGAAAACGCGGAGAGAGAGAGAGAGAGAGAGAGACAGAGAGAGAGCCAGAATGTTCCGACATTGCCAATGGAAACTAAATTCATGGAACATCGACAAAGAGGGCGCGGCCGAGATCATGGAAGAGGGCCGCCCCGGCCATGTGCGACGTTCGATGGTTCGGTTCCAACGTACCGAGGGATCGTCCAGTCGATAAAGATGCAAACTCTCTTCGATCCCACGCGAGGAAGGGACGAGTTCAAGCCACGAAGATGCAACCTTTTATCAGATCAAAGCGTGGCAATCTCCTGGTAACGCGAGGAATCTAGAAATCAAACGTGGGATTGTCTGCCCCTACTCTGTGTCACAAAGCCATAAAGGGGACGCTTGGGTGCACGGCGTCGGTGTATGGGAAGGCAAGAACGTGAAGTGTTGCCGGTGAGAACGTGGGACATGTGATGAAAAGATGACAAAGTGAAGAAGGATTGTCGACCCCGACCACACATTTATTTTGTCCTTCAAGCTATGAATGGGGGGAGTGGGGACAATTGCTTGCCCTAGAAAATATCTGCTTCGCCTATAAGAATAACTAATTCATTTTTAATATTAGGTTAATTTTTTTTGTCAAAATATTGGGTTAATTTACTTTTTCAAATATTGGATGCTTTTTTTTTTCCCGATAACTCTTCTGTGGGCCTTTTTGGGCGAAATTTTGTGGGATTTCACCGTAAGTATGGACAGCACAAATTCAATTTTGTTAGTACATAGAGAGGTCGAGTTACTCCTTAAATAATTCAACATTTGTTCTGGGCTCATTAGTATTTTTATGCATATATCATGTTGAAAAGATCTAACAACCCCAGGCAGGATCTCCTTGCAGTAGAGCCTCATTAAGCCTTTTTAAGGATTTACTCAGGTCCGAACATTTATTCTGGATTCATTAGTTTTTTATACACATATCATGTTGAAAAGATCTAATAGTTGCATATGCATGTTCGTATCGAACATGATTATGCATTTTAGCAAGTGAGTTAATTAAGGGTGCAAATCAAGCTGCTTACTTGAGCTCAACTCAATCTTTGCTGTTTCGAGTAACCTGGGTATCAAAATAGGGAGATTTTGTTCTTCTCTTCTGATTCAAAATCTATAGAGATGCAATACCATCAAACATGATTGAATGCTTCCCTAGTGCCCAGATGAGTAAATATAAAAAATGTGGATGTTAGAGAAATCATTCCTCTGAAAAATTTAATCAACAGTCAGGAAACGGCGCAATAATGTACAAATAGCATATTAATTGATATTTTGCCTCACGTGTAAGCGTGTACATTGATTCTTACATGCATGACATAGGATGTGAATATAACAACACCAAATAGACAACTTACAATAGTTCCATGTTAAATGTTGAAATATAATGCGGAAATAACAGAATTTTACAAATTAAGTCAATGCGAAAATGTCAGAAAAATAAACGAGGAACAATAAAGGACATCAAAGATTTATATGGTTCGGTCCGAATATTAATACTTACATCCACGAGGAGAGCCAGTAACAAATAATTCACTATAATCGGAGAATCAGAGTTACAATTCACTGAAACGCTCGAATATTTCCCATACCTAAATTTAAGCCCAAATTCAAAGTGTTTATAAATAAATAACTTAATTAGACGAAATAAACTCACTACACATATCACCGTATTCGGAAAATTCCTTCGTACGGTTTCTGTTCGGCGATAGCGACTTCTTCTTGTGTGGCTCTTCATGGCTTAAAAGAAAAACCCACGGTTCTTTTCCTTATATATCCACGCGGCCACTGTAGGTTAGAGAAGAGAAGAACAAAACCCTTGTTTTTAGTTGTTTTCTCTCACAATGACCTTTATGCCCTTGGACAAGATAAAAGAACAAACTCTTCAACTGCACAAGTGAATGCTCTGATCTTCTTTTCTTTTACCCTTTGGCACACCAACTACCCATAAAAGAAATACATGAATTGTAGAATATATGTGCCCATCTTTTGTCCTGTAGTGCCAATACACCCTTCTTTTTGCTGAAGACGTCCACTGTACGTACTAGAAGATGATTTCCTTTTGCGAGCAATCTTGAATATTATCTCTAACAGTAAAGATATCTTCACAGTCAAATATGGAAATTTATGCAACTGAGTCACATTATGTAAACTGCTCAAATTCGAGTCATAACTTAACATTAAAAGATTCAGCTGAGAAATGTGATGTTTAAAAGACATTGTTGTTGGTCCTAAGTGGGATTTTAAAAGGCTCGAGGGGAGACAGGAGAAGGAACTTTCCGATATGATAGAAGGATCTCCCTGTAAATTCTCTTCGTATTCCTTTTCTCTCGAAAAGACAAATAGCAGGCATATCGATGACACAAGAGATGGGGTCTTAGCTAACACTTTCTGGACATATAATCATATCTCTAGACCTTAGATTTTGGTTCCCGCATTTTTCCAGAACAGCTGTCCTTCTTAAATTATCAAATTGAAAAAATGCAAAAAATAACACTGTTTGCATATGTTAGAGCTACGCCGAAGAGAAAAGGCTACCAATTTGTGTAAAAACGTATCATTGGAGGAGGATGAAGACGATTAATGCAAAAATTACTATCAAATTTTAATACAGAAAACACACAACTCTATTCTATTCTTTGTTTAATTCAATATTTTAGGCTAAGTTTAAATTAATTTTTTCGACTAAGTTTAACACTAGATTAAATTTTTTCGTGGCATTTAAAGATGTTGAAATATTGACTTTATCTATAATTAGCCGTTGAAAATAACATAGAGGAGTGCACAATGACATGTAAATAATTGATAAGGTTATTAGGCCACGTGGCAACACAGTGCCAAATATCATGCCACGAGGCAAGCATGGAACTAAAGAGAAGTGCCGCATGGCAAGCACAGGAGCGAACAATCTCTTGGCTCCATCTTTCACTATACATAATAGATTGTGCAATTTTAATTGGCTAACTTCTTCGGAATGTCTATACTTTAAATTGACTTATTTATTCGAAAAGTCAAAAGATGTTGGTTGAAGTGTTGTATATTCTTTTATTTCAGGTCCATGCTAATTTTATACTTTTACGCAATCTGAGCTTTGTTCTGCATACTACATGTACATAATAGATTCCTTTTATTGAGCTAAAGAGTCCTGACAGAGGGATTTAGCAAATTCTTCATGGAAATTGCGTAGAAAATATGGTTCCTTCTTCACATTGATTCCAACAAAATTGAGATTTTTGAATCATTTTATTCTTGAATGTGTGTCTTTATGATTTTTTTTGTAATATCAACCTGAGTTTCCTAGTATTTTCCAGGAACCGAAATTGCCAAACACGCTTTGTGTAATGTGAACACAAGAACATGCAGAGTCTATTTGACGTGGAATTTGGCTGTGTGCTGACCAATGCATAACAAACAAATTGACTAGATAAAACATACGTCAGTGCTTTCTCCTTTGCCTTCACAAGTGGGTCGAACAAAGACTTGAGAATGGACTTGTGTATACTATAAGCAAAGAGAAAAGACAGATACATCTTTGTTTCTCAAAGAAGTTCGTTCTCTCTTCTAACTCAAGCAAGCTCGATTGGCTTCGATTTGCCAATATTCAGGTCACATAATCCTGGTTCATAAAAAATGTTAATCATATAAGTTTCACATGGGCCTCGCAAAAATTTATTAATGTGATTGCATATGGTCCACAGACCATGTAATAGCCTGAATTTTGACGTAATTCCCGGGATCAATAAAATTGATATTATTTCGCATTTCATTTTAGTAAGTCTCGCCCAGAGCTGATCACTCTCGGGATACTAACCAATAGGGTATGACTAACTAGAAAATGGTACGTGGACCAGGGACCCCATCTTGAATTGGACACCGATCATGAGAAATGATAAGAGATTGTTTTGGGCCAACGCGGGCCGATCTTAGGAAAAAGTGACGGATGTGGTTTGGCCAAGGCCAACGTTGTGCAATCAAATCGCAGGGTGATTTTGCATGACTGAAAGTACATGTGGCCAACCAATCCTCAACTTGAACCGAACGATCGTGACCTCTGAGACTAGTGATGATTTCTCATTCTCTCAATGATTGAGACCATCGTGACTCGGATAACCCTAGGTCGATACGCGTATGTTCTAAACAGCCGCCCGTTAGTGAGAGACCCTGAAACTTAAAACCGAGCGAGTTTTAATCACGAAATTGGGCCCGAATTTCGATGTCGATTTTCGAAGGCTTAAGAGACTATTTTTGGGAATCTGACGTCATATTACGCTGGCCACACATGTTTGGAGTCAGTACGTGTAAAAATTGAAATTTCGATCCGAGGGTGAAAAATTACGATTTTGCCCCTGTGGGTGCCGGTGTTGGATTTTGAGGCCGTTTGATATTATTTTTCGAAGCCGACGCTATTTTTAGGTGGCCACACATACCAGGAGTCGTTTTGGACAAAAATTGGAATTTCAACAAAAATTAGAAAAATAATATTATTTTATTCCCGGAACTTCGCAGTCGATTTTTGAGGACTTAGAAAGTGAATTTCGCGATTCCGACGCTATATTATGTTGGCCACGCACATATGGAACACGTATGTACGAAAATTGAAATTTTGCCCCGGGACCGGAAAATTACGATTTTGCCCCTAGGCCTATTTTTGGGTATTCCAATTTTTGGGAATTTTGGAAATTGAATTTGGGGATTAAGTGTGGATAAATATCAGCTCCAAAATATTGGACAAAAACGCCCTTATATATTTTGGTTTGGAAGAATGTGGACCAAGTGTTTTAGGGGCAAAATTGGAATTAAGAAAAAAATTAGTCAAACCTTGAACCAAATATTTAATTGTTTCTCTCCTCTCTCTCTCTCCTCATTCCCTCTCTTCTCACGGCAGGCCCCCCAACAGAGAACTCTCTCCCTCACCAAAAATCCTCTCCTCTCTTTCTCGGCCTTGGATCGCCGATCACCGCCGAGAGACCATTACCGCTGCCGTGTGCTGCCGTGAGCCGTCGGCCAGCCGTTCCATGTTCTCACTCTAGTCGAGTTAGTCTAGAGTTTGGTAAGTCGCTCCCTAAACCTCACCTAGGACGTTGGGTATTTTTCGGACTCGTTTGGGTGCGGTTTAGGGTGATTAGAGGTTGATTAAGGTGTTGATCATGGTTATTGGTGGTTGATCATGGCTATTGGTGGCTGAGTATGGCTGTTAGTGGTTGTTGCGGGTTAGATTAGATGTCGGGAAATGAGTTTTGGCGGTTGGAATTCGGTAGAAATCGGTTCGGGTTTGAATGCGTGAGGTTCGGGATGAATCGCGGATTCGCGGTTACTGTACCCACCCGGTTTGCTATTTTTGTAGAGAATTTTGTGTGCCGAATTTGAGGAAGATTTCTTCATGAAAGTTGTTTTCAACATCTTGAGGTATAACATACTTTAATTTGGGAATTTTTGAAAATCATTTGAGGCTATTCGGAAGTCCATCTTTGGACCGAAATAAAACTGCCCAATTTACTGTTCACTCGACCTTTTGGACTGTTCGAATTTTTATAAATTTTTCTAGGCCTATTTTCAAAATATTTCCTACACAGAAATTGTTGGGGACATTTGTGGCTATGACATATAAAAATTTCAAGTCTTTGCAAGGTGATTTGGGTATTGAAAGAAATATATTTTGAGGACAAAACGGTCTGTTGGAGCGAGTTGATTTTTGTCTGACTTCAAGTGACCAAAAGAGGCGTTTATATTTGGAACTGAGTTTCGAGTTCTTCACGGAAAATGTTCAGCAAGATGTTTTACGTAACGTGTCCAAATTTCATAATTTTTAGAGTTGTTTTACTATTTCTTTCAAATAGATTTCTATAACTACGCAACTGCTCAGTTTAGACCCGATTTTATATATTCTCGGTTTCTCTCTCTCGAGAATTATTCGGTGTTATCGTGGCATTTTTACGGGTAGTTTGATGCTTGAATAAGCTCGCATGTGTGATTGTGTGGCTGAGAGGTGTGGTGGCGTGATTGCACATCGAGTTCGCGTGTCAAGCTTGGGTGTTTGTGTGGTGTTCACGTGATGAAGATGGAGATGGGTAATTGTGAAAAGTGTGTGCGAGATGTGAATTTGTGTGTGACCGTGTGGATGTGTGGCCGTGTGATACGTGTGGAGAGTGTGGAACGAAGGTACGGAAATGTAGGATTGATGGGAAAAGTAATACCCTGAGGCGTGTTCGTTTACACGGGGTAAGGTCCGTCCTGAGGTGTGTTCGTTTACGCGGGACGATGCCGTCCTTGACGAGGTGACGATGCCCGGCCCGACGGGGTGACGATGCTTGACGTGGTTAGAAGACCATTGGCCTGATGCGTTTTACACGGGCGCGGTAGAAGGAAAGTGTGTGTAGGATTCTGTCCTGAGGCGTGTTCATTTACGTGGGACGATGCCGTCCCTGACGAGGTGACGATGCCGTCCCTGACGAGGTGACAATGCCCGGCCCGACAGGGTGTCGATGCCTGACGAGGTCAGAAGACCGTTAGCCTGATGCGTTTTACGCGGGCGCGATAGTGGTAGAAAGGTTGAGAACGAGCGAAATTTGGCTTGACATGTGAGGATTGTGAAAGTGATGCATGGTGGGAATTAGTGTGCGAGTGTGTTTGTATCGCGTGATGCAGTGCGCGATTATGGGGTAAAATCTGCTAGGCATGGTATGGGATGTGCCCAATTAGGTTTTGCTTTATAATCGAGGCACGCGCGCGGCTGTGATGTATTGCCATGGTATGGTTGGTGCGTGTATTGATATGTGGAAAGTGTGTGATGGCATTTGTACAAGAATTGTACGTTGGGATTGTGGGCTAGCGTGCATGGTATGTATGCAGAGAGTCCAGGTTTGTGTGAATGTTTTATTGCTGGTTGTGTGGTTGTTTGGTTGCGCGTTTGGATGTGTTTGGAATTACGTGATAGCCTAGGTGGGGCTTAGGTTGTGACTTATTGAGATGTGATCTCATGGTTGTTTCAACCAAACCACTTCAAAGCCCCCGCCTGAATGTCGAGATTGAGGTCGACTTGGAGTCGTCGGGTGAGCAGACAGCTGCGGAGGATTCAGGTGGTGATGCCGAAGACAGTGAGTCAGAGTGGACGCCTTCGAGACAGCGTAAGGAATAGTTCTAGGAGGTCGATGTGCCCCATTTTTGGATAGTGCTGACCTAGAGAGCTGATCTTGATATTTTGGTGGTTTTGAGTTTATAGTTCGGTGTGCTTATAAATTATTTTGTGGTTTGTATTGGCGGATGGTGTAAATATTTGGAAGTGTAATATATGCTTGGTGATTTGACAATTTGTTTCTTCCTCGTGTTCTCCAATTTTAATGTCCAGGAATTTTTATTACTTCCGTCGCGATTTAACTCTGATGGATCGTTGGGTCGGCGACGTTATTCCTGGGACGTCGCACTCTTCTGACTGAGGAGAGGGATGTCGCGGGCTCGATGGGGTTCGAGGCGTGACAAACCATGATCCATACAGCTATTTCCCTTCTATGATTCCTTGATGGTACAATTCTTGTAACAGTATATTGTAAGTATGCGCAAGTTATCATATTTTCTAACGCTAACTTAGTTATATGCAAAAGTTGAAAAGTTTTGAAGAAGTCATGGTGGCAATCCATTATTTTGTGATTCGAAAATTACCAGCCGCCTTATAATGTTTTTTGAAAGATTGTAGAAGTATCCGTATACGGACCAATGAGTTCTCAATGTCTTCTGTCACACCTCGAACCCATCGAGCCCGCGACATCCCTCTCCTCGGTCGGAAGAGTGCGACGTCCCAGGAATAACGTTGCCAACCCAACGATCCATCAGAGTTAAATCGCGACGGAAGTAATCAAAAATCTCGGACATTAAAATTGGAGAACACCAGGAAGAAACAAATCGTCAAACCACCAAGTATATATTACACTTCCAGATATTTACATCATCCGCCAATACAAACCACAAAATAATTTATAAGCACATTGAACTATAAACTCCAGACCACCGAAATATTAAGATCAGCTCTCTAGGTCAGCACTATCCAAAAATGGGGCGCATCCTCGTCCTAGAACTATTCCTTACGCCATCTCAAGGCGACCACTCGACTCATTGTCCTCGGCATCACCACCTGAATCCTCCATGAACTGTCTGCTCACCGATGACTCCGAGTCGACCTCAATCAAGACATTCAAGGGGGCTTTGAAGTGGTTTGGTTGAAACAACCATGAGATCACATCTCAATAAGTCACAACCTAAGCCCCACCTAGGCTATCACGTAATTCCAGACACATCTAAACGCGCAACCAAACAACCACACAACCAGCAATTAAACATTCACACATACTTGGACTCTCTGCATACGCACCATGCACGTTAGCCCACAATCCCAACATACAATTCTTGCACACATGCCATCACACACTTTCCACATATCAATGCACACGCCAATCATACCACAGCAATACATCACAACCGTGCGCGTGCCTCGATTATAAAGCAAAACCCACTTGGGCACGTCCCATATCATGCCTAGCAAATTTTACCCTATAATCGCACACTGCATCATGCGATACAAACACACTCGCACACTAACTCACCCCATGCATCACTTGCACAATCCTCACATGTCAAGCCAAATCCCACTCGTTCTCAACCTTTCCACCACTACCGCGTCCACGTAAAACGCATAAGGCCAATGGTCTTCTGACCTCGTCAGGCATCGACACCCCGTCGGGCCGGGCATCGTCACCTTGTCAGGGACGACATCGTCCCGCGTAAATGTACACGCCTCATGACGGAATCCTACACACACTTTCCTTCTACCACGCTCGCGTAAAACGCATCAGGCCAATGGTCTTCTGACCACGTCAGGCATCGTCACCCCGTCGGGCCGGGCATCGTCACCTCGTCAGGGACGGCATCGTCCCGCGTAAACGAACACGCCTCAGGACGAACCTTACCCCGTGTAAACGAACACACCTCAGGGTATTACTTTTCTCATCATCCTACATTTCCCGTAACTTCATTCCACACTCTCCACACGTATCATACGGCCACACATACACACGGTCACACACAAATTCACATCTCGCACATGCTTTTCACAATTACCCACCCTCATCACGCTAACATCACACAAACGCCCAAGCTTAGCACGCGAACTCAATGCGCAATTACGCCACCACACCTCACAGCCACACAAGTACACATACGAGCTCATTCAAGCATCAAACTACCCGTCAAAATGCCACGATAACACCGAATAATTCTCGAGAGAGAGAGAAAAACCGAGAATATGTAAAATCGGGTCAAAACTGGGCAGTTTACACAGTGAACAAAATCCCACTAAAATAAATAGTAAACGAACTCCAAAAATTCTAAATTTTGGATATGTCATAAAAAACATCTTGATTAACATTTCTTATGAAGAACACGAAATCCGGTTCAATCTGCAACCATGCCGTTTTATCCCTTGAAATCAGACCAAAATCAGTTCGCTCAAACAGACCGTTTTGTCCTCAAAATACGTTTATTTCAACACCCAAATCACTTTGAAAAGCTTTGAAATTTTTATATGTTATATCCACAAGTGTCCCCAACAACTTTTATGAAGGAAGTATTTTTAAAATATGCCTGGAAAAATTTATAAAAATTCGAACAGACCCAAAGGTGGACTTCCGAATGGCTTTAAATGATTTCCAAAAATTTCCAAATTAAATTATGTTATACCTCAAGATATTGGGAACAACTTTCATGAATAAAAATTTCTCAAATTCGGCCCACAAAATTCTCTACAAAAATAGCAAACTAGGCGGATACAGTAACCGCGAATCCGCGATTCACCCCGAACCTCACGGATTCAAACCCGAACCGATTTCTACCGAATTCCAACCGCCAAAACTCATTTCCTGACGTCTAATCCAACCCGCAACAACCATTAACAGCCATACTCAGCCACCAATAGTCATGATCATTCACCAATAACCATAATCAACACCTTAATCAACCTCTAAATCCCCTAAACCACACCCGAATGAGTCCGAAAATACCCGACGTCCTAAATAGGGATTAGATTGCGACTTACCGGACTCTAGATTAACTCGGCTAGAGCGGGAAGGTGGAACGGCTGGCCGGCGGCTCACGGCGGCGGCAACGATCTCCCAGCGGTGATCGGCGATCCAAGGCCAAGAAAGAGAGGAGAGGATTTTTGGTGAGGGAGAGAGGGAGAGAGTTCTCTGTTGGGGGTGGGGGCTGCCGTGAGAAGAGAGGGAATGAGGAGAGAGAGAGAGGAGAGAAACAATTAAATATTTGGTCTAAGGTTTGACCAATTTTTTTCTTAATTCCAATTTTGCCCCTAAAACACTTGGTCCACATTCTTCCAAACCAAAATATCTAAGGGCGTTTTTGTCCAACATTTTGGGGCTGATATTTATCCACACTTAATCCCCAAATTCAATTTCCAAAATTCCCAAAATTCGGAATACCCAAAAATAGGCCTAGGGGACAAAATCGTAATTTTTCGGTCCCGGGGCGAAATTCCAATTTTCGCACATACGTGTTCCATATGTGCGTGGCCAACATAATGTGGCATCGGAATCGCGAAATTCACTTTCTAAGTTCTCGAAAATCGACTGCGAAGTTCCAGGAATAAAATAATATTATTTTTTCAATTTTTGTCGAAATTCCAATTTTTGTCCAAAACGACTCCCGGTATGCGTGGCCACCCAAAAATGGCGTCAGCCTCGCAAAATAACCTCAAACGGCCTCAAAATCCAACACCGGCACCTACAGGGGAAAAATCGTAATTTTTCACCGCTGGACCCAAATTTCAATTTTTACACGTACTAACTCCAAACATATGTGGCCAGCGTAATATGACGTCAGATTCCCAAAAATAGTCTCTTAAGCCTTCGAAAATTGACATCAAAATCCAGGCCCAATTTCATGATTAAAACTCGCTCGGTTTCAAGTTTCAGGGTCTCTTACTAACAGGCGGCTGTTTAGAACATACGCGTATCGACCTAGGGTTATCCGAGTTACGATGGTCTCGATAATTGAGAGAATGAAAAATTATCACTAGTCCCAAAGGTCACGATCGCTCGGCTCAAGTTCAGGACTGGTTGGCTACGTGTACTTTCAGTCATGCAGAATCACCTGCGATCTGATTGCACAACGTTGGCCTTGGCCAAATCACATCCGTCACTTTTTCCTAAGATCGGCCCGCGTTGGCCCAAAACAATCTCTTATCATTTTTCATAATCGATGTCCAATTCACGATCGGGTCCCTGATCCACGTACCATTTTCTAGTTAGCCATACCCTATTGGTTAGTATCCCGAGAGTGATCAGCTCTGGGCGAGACTTACTAAAATGAAATGCGAAATAATATCAGTTTTATTGATCCCGGAATTACATTGAAATTCGGGCTGTTACATCTTCCTTTATATATTTTCTTCTTTTCGTTAGCATAATTTTCTTTCTCATTAATGCCAAGCCCAAACTTTAAATTAATTATGGTTAAATCGAATATTTTTCGCCAAGGTATTTAATCCAAGTGATGACGGCTCTAATGGATCGATGGCCTTGAGCCTTTAACGCTATTTTACTATAACTGCGATTGGTTGTCCAAAATATTTGACCAAACAAAATAAGATAGAATATAATGGAATATGATAAGAGATTAAGATTCTCTACATTTAGGGAGGTAAATTTACATCTTAAATTTTCTGCCTCTAGAACTTGACACATCTCTAGCTCCATTGTGTGGCATCTAGATTTATTATCCATTTGTCCAGATTGCTCGCAAGTGTGCGCACACACGCAAATTTATAAGGTTATCATGTCCTGAACATGTTATCATGTTATTTTCAAGGTGGGCACCGTGTTTGAAATCTAACATTACTCCGATTGGACAAGCTTGTGCATGTTATTAGGTCCTGAATATGTTATTACGTAATTTATAACCTGTACTCTTGTGCCTCAACATATTCATGATTATTTGAGTTTCTCTGATTAGACAAGCCTTATAGAAAGATTCTTCCAAGCCAAAGAAAAAAAACAAGACTCGAGAAAGACTCACTGTGACAATACTGACAAGTTGTGCATTTGAGCACAGTTCATCAAATGCTTTTATTCAATGATAACGAATAATGTGATTGAAATAGTGCAAATGATTTCATGATAATTCATTACTATGGAATTTCTGGAAAATAGATGGTGGACCGTACCGTTGAGTTGCCAGAGAGATTGTTGTACCAGGCTAGCATTAATAGGGCTCATAATTTTTCAATGTCCCTCACCAATGCCAAATACTGAATGCACGATTTGTTAGGTTTTGTAGTTTCAGAAATGAACAACATTTGGGTAGGGGCAGAAGTCAACAGAAGGTGTTAAATCTACCAGTCTCAAGGTCCTACGTTGGAAGTGATTTACACTATTGGACATCTAAACTTGCCTGAGGCTCACCTGTAGATCCAACCCAAAATGCCTTTTACAGTGTTCTCTTCTAAATGTGCTGTGTCAGGAGGTGCCGTATGTTCTAAACTGGATCTTCAGCTGCTCAGATTGAATCTATTTCTAACTCCCTTTTTTTCTTTTTTTTTTAACAATTCTCTATTCGTATGTAATCTTTCTGATGCATCTTCTCGAAAAGTAAGATTGCGGATATATAGTTCTTTAACAAAGTAATCTCATATATTTCGATCTGTACAACCTGTTTCGGACCATGTCAAAGATGAAATGCTAAAAGCAAGCACAGGCAGATGGATGGAAGCTAAGTTTCTACCTTCCTTGATAAAACTTTAAGGATATCCAGTCTCTCCTGTATAGAAGAAAAATCACAGAGCAGAAGTCTTCAAGCCTTCCAGGTCTCAGAAGTGTAGCATCAAGCAAGTCTGTTATCCTGCTTCACATCAAATGCAACTCGATTAGAACTAAAAGCATATAACTGGAATCCCAAGAAAGAAAAGTGAATTAGAGTTATTAGGAGATAGATGAACTCATGTTCACTGAGGAAAACAAAAGACCACCTCATCCGGCAAAGATGTTATATATAAATGAGAATTGCACTATGCTCGATGTCAAAAGACTAAAACGATTAGCATCAGTTGATGGCTGTTGAAGAGGCTCAAGACCAGCTTAATACACTTCTTGTAAGCTATTTCAGCAACTGAAAAGTAATTCATGCAATCCCATCTTTTGTTACCTTCTTTGATACATATGTAGTTTATCCAATATTATGTATCTGAAGTTAAACAGTTCTAAATCAAGGAAAAGTTATGTCTAGCATTTTATAGTCTACCTCAAAGGTCAGGTCATTACATTGTCTCCATACTAAATGCTTCGTAGAATATGTTTGTCAAAGCATTTATAATAGCCGTGCAATTTCCAATAGTAGTTTATGGTTAGCGTGCTATTGGAAGAGAGTACTTTATGTTACCATGAAAGACGAAATTATTACCTTGTCCCTGTTAACACAAACACACCGGTTAAAACTCCAACACCATCTAATTCATTGAAAAATTGCACCAATGAATAACACACCATTAGTGAGTCATACCATCAAATAGATTTCACATGACCACCTAATAAGTGCTATTGAATGTAGTAAACTAACTTGATTGACGACACGGTCAGTTACCCCTGTATTATCATGCCCCCTCTTCTGAGTGATGGAATCAAATTCATCGAAAAAAAGAAGGCAAAGTGCTACAGCTGTGCTACCTTCAAGAATATATCCAGAACCTGCAATTTTCTAATTGCGGTTATTCTCAAATATTCATAATCTCTTTAGTTTGCCAACAAAATCAATGCCATCAATGTGCAGATACAAAATCCAGTAGAAATTTGATCACCAATTTCAAATTTCTAGTAGAGAAAAGCTTCAAGCATTTTACATCTTAATCTTTCTCAAAATCAAATGGTCATAGAGGATCCTCTCATTCATGCGTGATGAGACTCATCAACCGTTTATCTTGGCCACTTCAGTGGTTATATGGGAGGATCCTTGTCGCTGTTGTTGAATAGAATATAATTAGAATACCTCGGCTGCAGTGGGAGGATCCTCATTGCTGCAGCCAGTTATCCTATTTCGACTGCTAGCATACATGAAGGGACCGTTATTAAATGCATACAAAAGCAACAGAAGAAAGCACAAACTTGAGAAATGTCTAGAAATAACAAAGCTTAATACAAGATTGCACAATGGACTTCAATCAACATCGGTGAAGTTGAAAAGAAGCCTCTTACAGCTTGCTCACAAGTACCAATGTATATATTCAACAGCTCAGCCCTTTCACTGATATGGATTGAAGAGAAAAGCTGCTGCTGCAACACCAACAATGTGTGCCTTGCCAAAGCCCAAACGTCCATGTAAAAGAACATTTGACCATGCCTTGTGTGCAAAAACATTTCATCAGCAAATGGAAGAATGATAGACACGAAGATCAAATAGATAGGTTTATCTAACAAGTTAACAATAACCACATTTTAGTAGAGAGAGAGAGATGAGGAAAGGAGAAATAAGTCACCATAAACAATAAACAAAAGCTACAGCTCAGACACAACAAATGCAATTTAATAAGCTTTCTCTTGAACAAAATCAATGCATAATCTCGCTCACTCACAAGAATGCATTAGGGAAACAATGGTAGGTAGCTAAGCCCTACAATCCCAAGTAATCCCATCGTCTCACTGAGATTTTGCAGAGCCTGACCATAAGCTCCCTTCCCCAGATTGTCAATCTGCAAAAGAGGTTTAGATAGCTTACCATCAAAAGATGACTTTGATGTTACACATAAAGCAAAGCACTTCTTCGACCAAAAAAAAAAAAAAAAAGCACTTCATGGAAAAAGACATTTGGCAACCTACTACATAGATTAGTATTGCTCGTTCATATACTCAATCAGGAAAGACAATCATAAAACAATAATAGGATCCTCGCATATGTTGAGTATGAGGAACAACTCCCTTCTCTAACGAAATAATAAATTCCTCATCCAGCAAGATAAAGTGAATTAAGCAATCAAACAGCATGAAGTATGTGGGAAGCACACTCAAGAATGAGAGAAATACATGGATCTTTTAAGTTTCAGTCCCCAACATGTCTACTACTTGACTGACTTACCAAGATCTATAAAATATATTATGTACTTTGATTAAGCTAATTGTGAGGACTGAAAATAAGTACTTCAACACACAAAAGCTAAGGTTAGTACTTAGTACAATAAGCCATTGAATGCCTAAGCGGAATAGGATTGTTAGCCAGAAAAAGTTTTCCGCAAACAACTTTAAGTTGCTCATATAGATTCCCACCTTTACACCTTAAGGCATTTTAGCATGAATAGTTGACTGCTTTCTAGGACTCTGCATAAATAAATGAAGAAAGCTAAGACTTATAGCTGGAGAAGCAGAACTTCAACTTTAAGAATGAAAATTGCAACTATAACCATTGGCAGCAGATGTGGAGTAAAGCAGACGGTGATCTTTGATTGTGCAGCGTCAGATAATCCTAGTTCAATCTCTGGAACTACAGAAAACAATGATGATACAAAAGGGAGCAACGCAGGTTTATGCATTTGCCTAATTTAATTCATCGATGAGTCAGAGTCACCAAATTCCTAGACCCAGCTCAAAACAGCAAAGGGAAAAGAAAAAGACGTGTCATCAGCACCAAAAATAAGAATTCAAGAATGTAAATGCTTTATTGGGCAAATCGCAACATCTTCCCCAACCAGAGAAGAACGAATAGGAAACAAACAGAGAAGAAAAATGTAATTTCCTCTCTTTTGAGAATGAACATTAAAGGGAGAGAATAATTGAGTTAGTTGATTGTTGAAAATACCTCTTGTCAAACCAAATTTTGTATACCTTCTTAGTATACCTAACATTCTTTTAATATTTTTATGGATCAAAGGGAATAATTATGTTCATCCCTTTTCTCTCCATGATAACCCATAAGAAGTTTCGTTATTTACAAAATCCTGTAACAAAACAAGGCAAGCCAGTCACTTAAATCTGGTAATTAAGCAAAATTTTAGCAAACTCAAGTGCATGCAAATTGGGTGCAAAAAGATGCTATCTGAAATCTTCCCATGCAATAAATCTTATGAAAATGGGAGTGTCTCGAATGAACAACCCAATGGTCTGCTTTATAAAACTGAAATCCACATTTAAACTAGCACATAGCCTCTAACACTAGAAACTAACATGTATGGATAATGCCACAGTTATGATGAAAAAAACATAACATGTTACAACCCCTTCAGCTCATGTCAGAGAACATCTCTTTCGCATTTTCCTATCGGGCACAAAGTTGCTCTTTCCTAGCACCAGAAACTGCAGAATGCACAATTCAATGCAACTGAACCTACTCTTCAACGACAAGGTGGCTTGACTATAACTTGAGTTTACTCCAATATCAATTGTCTCCCATCGCAAATTTCATGCATAAATGGCCTAGATACTAGAATGGAGAAAGATACTTCACAAATCACACCGTGACTCAAGACTTAAGGCTTCTCAACTTCAATTTGGAAGTGACTAGAAAAGCACCTCCAATTCTCCATGAAGAGTAACTAAATACTCATACTGCATAACAGGTATCAACAATTGACTCTTTTGCTAACCAGGCATTAATTCCTATATTCATTCCTCATAAATCATGATTGTTCTCAAGTGAAATTCAAAACACTCCACAAGGCGAGACTAGTACTCTCAACCACCTCTGCCTTACAACAAAACCTAGCATTTGTAAGCATCTTCAACTTGCTTACTATCTAAAAGTTCCTTCCATTTTATCCGTTTTTACTAAGCAAGTTAGGTGCCATGAAGCATGTCAACCTTGACATTAAAACAGGATGAACAAATACAAGAGGTGGTTCCGGAACAAAGACGAAAGATTAGCTAAAGGAAAACTCACAAAACAGGACGCAGCAACATTAAGTTCATCTCTAACGCATCGAAAGCCAAAAAGAAGGACCGTCTACTCAAGAAGCCTCACTAATCCTATGGACTTACTATCATCGACTGTCTTTGCCAATCAAATGATACATACCTTATCCGTCTCTGTTAAACCTCGGCAACCACTGACGTCGAGAACACAAGATTTCGGCACACCCAGCACGCTCTCCAGTGATCCACACCCATAGATCCCCAAGCTTTCCAGATTATGTAAATTAGACAGATCAGATTCGTTCAAGCTTTTGATGGAATCGCAATACCAGATGTGCAATGTCTGCAATGATTTCAATTCTCCCAAACCCTGAATCTCAGTTAGCCGAGGCAACCCTTGCAAATATAACTGCTGGATCTCCTTCAGACCAGGCAGAACAGTCAGCGTCTCAAGCAATGGACAGTAGAACATCCACAATTCATTGAATTTCGGTAGCTTTCCAAGGACCTCGAATCGAATCTCTCCGAGCGTATATCCTCTAATATTCAGGCTTGACAAATTCTCCAAGTTGGAAAAGAGTGACCAATCAATCGGTGACTGGACATCCCCTAAATCCAATTCTCGAAGGCTGGATGGAAGACTGGTAAGAGATCGAGAGTCGGCACAACTTACCGAGAGGCGTTGTAGCTGAGAGAAGGAACTGAAATCGGTTGGAGGCAAGGCCATTTTGTCAACGCGGAGGGTCAATTGCCTCAGAGCACGTAATCTCCCAAGCCCCTCTATTTTGGCTTCTTGCACTAATGTTCCGATTATAGAAAGCTCAACTAAATTGGTTAAATTTGAGAAGTCCGGGATTGTGGTCAGCGAATCCGATGATAAGCATAACGCCATTACACACTTTGGAAGCTCCGGCAGCTATTGAATTGAATGACATGCCTGTAAATCAAGTGTTTGGAGATTTGTGAGCTGATTGATGGTTGTTGGCAATCCACTAAAGTGGCGACAGGATAAGTTTAGAATTTTCAATGAGGATAGTGCCCCAATTTCACTTGGAATTTCCCCCTCTAGTTGTCTAGAGGAGACGTGTAACTCTTCTAGATTTTCCAACATTCCTATGGTTTTCAGAAGTTCACTTATATGGCCACCATTCAGAATGAGAACGAACTAGTACACTCAAGTTTTTGAGATTTCCAATACAATCAGGTAAGATCCTGATGTTTGATCCTGTTAGAACCAACGTGACCAATGAATGGAGCCTCCCAATTAAGTCTGGTAGCTTTTCTAATCCTGGGACCATAAAAAATTTTAACCTTTCTAGGTTTCTAATGGAATGAGGTAATTCTCTAATACTTGTCCATGTGACATCTAGCTTAAGCAGCGACTCCAGTTGTCCAATAGAGTTGGGAAGCTTTTGAAGTTCACGGCATGTCAAGATTAGATGCTTCAGCTTCACTAAATTACCAATTGAGTGAGGCAACACTGAGAATTTCTGAGAATATATTATTAGCTTTGTTAAAGATTGTAGACCGCCAATGGACTCTGGAAGTGACTCAATAGCTGTATGTTTTATTTCTAGCTGATCAAGATGCTGTAGATTGCCGATGGACTCGTCAATCATACTTAAATTGGTGATCTCATAAGAATCAATATCTCTAGTTCCAAGATTGCAGAGAACGGGGGCGGCTTTGTAAGGGACGAACAATCCACGAGTTCTAGGACCTTCAATTGTTTTGCTACCTATAAAGCAATTGAGTTGAAACTCAGAAAACAGGAAGAGTCAATGTAATCCAAAAGTATGTCGAAAGATCATACCATGATTTGACACCATCCTCCCTACTCGTAAGTAATATTATTCCTAGAAAGCTTAAGAACCGTTAGGTTCTTCATTCCTAAATTGGTAGCTTGGAATTCCAAAGGGCAATTGCTCCAAGAGAGCCATCTTAACTCGGAGAAAAGATCCTTAAAGTTTCCTTCTAAGCTTCCATGGTCCAATTGAAGGAACCTAAGGTTGACCAACATTGCAAATTCCTTGAATTTAAGTTTGTACATCGCATCAGGTTCATGTATGTCAAGATTGAGCACCACTATGTTCTCCGTTAATTGGAAGATCAAAATGGCAACCAATGAGTACTAAGTTAGATTGAAAAGGTAATGTTACTATTTGAATAAATAGAAAAACATTTAGAGTTAAAAATTACCTTCTTTCTCTGAACTGCATGGAAGGCGTCCTTGGGCAACCACAATCTGCTACCCCTTAAAAGTATGTTGCAACTTTTCGGGTGGACAATATCCCTTCCAAGATCTCTAAGTTGGTCGTGCATCCATAATCTATCGTAATCCCTGATCTTTATCAACGACATACGTGTGAGGATCTTGACTTCAATTTCGGTGGGATACCCAAAAACCGCGTCCCAATATTTAATTGCAAATATTTTCTCTTGGTTAATGAAGAAACATGTGATATCAAGAAAAATCTCTTGTTGATAAGAGTCCAATGCCTCATAGCTTATCATCAACTTCTTCTTGACATCGTCATTCATAACTTTCTTTAACTTACATAGGATGTCTTCCCATGTTCTATGGCATTTTCCACGGAGTGTGGAACCTATGACATCAAGAGCCAACGGAAGTCGTCCAAGCACATTGACTAACTTATTTGAAATATCTATGTAATCAGCTGGAGGCTCGGCACATCCCGAGGCACGCTCACAGAAAAGTTTAAGAGCAATGTGTGAATTCATCTCTGGCATATCATAGAATGAAAATTGTTCGCTTCTAGAGGCTTGGACACTATCATCCTCACCTTCCTTTACCAGGAATCCAATATTCCTTGTTGTTATGATGATTCTACTTCCTCCACCAAACCAATTGGGCTCGCCTACAAGTCTCATAATTTGGTCCTGATTGTCAATGTCATCAAGAACAATGAGGACTTTCTTGTCACGAAACCTCGTCTTGATCATGTCAGCCCCTTCGTTAATGAAGGAGAGGTTTATGCAGCTCAGATTGAGAATATCATACAACAATTTCTTTTGTAAGTTTATTATATCATGAGTCCGAACATCTTTTGTCACGCCCCGTACCCCACTGGAACGCAACATCCCGTCACGGTCGATTATGGTGCAACGCTCCCAAGAAGCATTGCCGACCCAACGCCCAATCAGAGATCAAACACATGCGGAAGCAACGTATATAATTAAATATATACACCCGTACAATATAATACATGAGACCAAGACAGAACAACCAAATAGCAATCAAGCACCTCAGAAAATATATATACACTGGTATTACCAACGAAAACCTTTTTACAATGTTCACTACAACTAAAAAAAGAAACACCAACAGCTGGGAATAACCAAACAGCCACTTCTCCGTTCTTCTCTGTCTCCATCAGGGTGCATGCTCAACGACCGCTGGACAAAATGCGGTATTCCAAAAAGAGGTGGTGACCTCGGCGTCCTATTGTTGGGGATCTGAAAATGTGGGTTATTACAACCATGAGATAAATCTCAGCGAGTATAACCCCTAAACCTAGTTTAGGTTAATATGCAATCTCCTGACCGATAGCACAAAACAACATTGCAGTCCAACTCATAAATAAACTCCGATCTAGGCCCTCTCGCCCAGATCACTTACCTGGCTGACCCTACAGGTTATTCACAATAATCATATAATCAAATCACGTACCCAATCACTCGATTCACGCGTATGTCAAACGCATGCTCATACTCAATAGTGATAATATCGTGTGTCATTCATCGAGTCTCGCATGCTCGCATTCTGGCCAACGCATTCTTATGCATGCAAATGTCCACGTTCATATCTCGGCTCACTAGCCCACACCTTTAGTTTTGGGACTTTCTCAATTTATCATTTAATATGACCCGCGTAAAATGCGCCAGGTCTCTTTATTTAATCACAACCCGTGGCCA
Organism: Syzygium grande; assembly: GCA_024733475.1. NCBI lineage: Eukaryota > Viridiplantae > Streptophyta > Magnoliopsida > Myrtales > Myrtaceae > Syzygium > Syzygium grande. Next base: position 27,004,532 of record JAMXDD010000001.1, read on the forward strand.
GCGTTAAAGCGCATCAACTAGCCCGTGTCTCTAGCCCGCATCAAAGCGCGCGTGGTAGCAACACCGATCTCCTCTGAAGCAGGCCAGCGTAAAACATCGGGATGGTCGTCTTCCGGACATACCGGGCATCGTCCCGCATAACACACATCAGGACGGCACACCCCGCGTAACACGCATCAAGGCGAAATGTGATCACACGAACATACAGTCAATTATTATCTGAACCTCGCGTAACACGCATCAGGGCATTTAGGTGATCAAATGCTCATGGCATGCACGCATTCTCGCACAATTCATCACACACCTCATTCCCGGCATTCACCATGCGTGACCATGCAATGCAGTATAATGCACCATGAGCATCAAATATAATTAGGCACTCAGTCAATTTCATGTCGCAACAATTGCTCATTGGCCAATTAATACCGTGCGGCCCAATTTCATAATGGATGATTCCATAGTATTCAATAATCCAATCAAGCCATTAAATGGCCAATCACACTCCGCACGAGTCGGCCACGCAGTCACGTGACATGGCATTATTCAAATTTCCCAATAATTGTGTACCGAATCAACAAGCTAATCAGCCCGGGCATACCCGGCAGTCCAATCACATAATCCCGACTAATCAGAATTAGTCAATAATTATCTCTAATAATCCCACTAATTTTTCTTGAATTTATTCTACCAATTGGTCCTCAATCCGGTCGGAAAAATTTTATACGGGTTTAGAAACGATACTACCTAAACCGGTCCGGACTACTGATTCAAATGCAAGGGGCGGGGGCGGTGGCCGGATAATACCTAGACAATGGGTCCTAAGTTAGAAAATAAAAATGCACAATCGGTCCAATCCGGGTTTAGAAAATATACTCACCTAGGCGGGGCAGTGGCGAGAAGATGGCGACGCGCGGGCGCTGCATGAGCAGTAAATCCGCACGGGTCGGTAAAAAGCATAACTTCCGTGATGATACTGTACAACTTTGGGTTGGGTAGACGCATTTGGCCGTGCTGGTCGGCTGGGTGGCGACGGTGCGGCAATCGGAGCTCCGGCGAAGCTCCGGCGAGGTTCCGAAGCGGCGGCGGTGTAAACCCAGGAGAGAAAAAGAAGGAAAAAGAGAGGGAAAAGGAAAGAGGAAGGGCTGGACAGAGGCTTTAGGGTTGGGGTCAAATGGTGGGTCGGTGGCGATGCCCCGGTGGCCGGCGACAAGCTCCGGCGAGCCAAAAATCAAGAGAGAAAATGGAGAAAAAGAGAGGAAAATGGAAGAGAAGCTGTTGTTGGGGCTGATCCTCGGCGTGAGGAAGGATCGAGGAGAGAGAAAGGTCCAACTTGGTCAAATAAAGCAGCCACGTGTAGCGATCCGTCGGTTTTGACTAAAAACGCCCCTAATCTAACGGTTCTAATTCAATCCTATAAAAAATGAGGGTAAAATGTTCAATGGCCCCAATAATGCAGCCGATAATCGATAATTATCCTAAAATTTTCCCAAAAAAAATTCGAAATTAATACCGCCTAGGGGCAAAATTGTCTATCAATTCTGAAGTTTCGGGAATAAAATAATATTATTTTTCAATTTTGTTGAAATTCAATTTTTGACCGAAACCACTCTAAATGTGTGGATGCCCCAAAATGACCTTGGCGCGAAAAAATAACCTCAAAGCGGCCTCCGAATCTAATCCCGGTGCCCACAGGGGCAAAACCGTAATTTTCCCTAATTTTCGTCGAAATTCCAATTTCTGGCTAGATTAGTCCCAAATGTGTGTGGCCACACCAAAGCGACATTGGTCTTGAAAATAATCGTAAGCGTCCATAAAATTTCGTCGAAGTTCGAGTCAATCTCGCGATCAAATTTGCTCATTTTAAAATTCTAGAGCCTCTCACTATCGGTATTTGTTTAGGTATTACAGCGTTTTGACCTAGGGTTATCCGAATCGTAATGGCCTTGATTTTTCGAGAGAGTGCGAGGAATTATCACTAGTACCGGAGGTCTCGGTCATTTAGGTTAGTTCGGGAATCGATCGCCATGTGTACTCTCGATCATGCGAAATCACCCGCGATCCGATCATACATCATTGGCGAATCGAATCCGTCACCTTCCTAAGATCGGTCCACGTTGGTCCAAAATATTCCCTCGGCGTTCTTGAAGTCCGTGCCTAACTTCATGATCGGGTCCCCGGTTCACGTTCCTATTCCTATTTAGCCTTTCCCATAAGGTTAGTATCCCGTGATTGATCAGGTCCGGGCCAGACTTTCTAAAATTAAATGAGAAATAATTTACACTTTATTGATCTCGAAAATGGGTCGAAATTCAGGATGTTACAATTCTTCCCCCTTACAAAAATTTCGTCCTCGAAATTTGTAATCTATCCTTATTTACTTATACAACTGGAGGTGTTGACGTCTCATGGCCTCTTTGCTTTCCCATGTGGCACCTTCCGTTCTATGGTGCTCCCAGAAAACTTTGATCATTGGGATCGTTTTGTTTCTCAGCACACGTTCTTTCCGATCCTCGATCCTAACGGGTCTTTCCACATACAACACTCTGTCGTCCACGTCTATCTCCTCGTACCTTAGAACATGGGTCGGATCTGGTTCATACTTCATCAACATTGACACGTGGAATACATTGTGTACTTGGGACAAGTTAGGCGGCAAGGCAAGCCCGGTAAGCCATATCACCAATCTTTTCAGAATCTCAAATGGTCCGACATACCTTGGACTGAGTTTTTCCTTTCTTACGAATCAAGATAATCTCTTCATAGGCGACACTTTGAGGAACACATGATCTCCGACTTGAAATTCCAAGGGTCGTCGCCTCCGATCTGCATAATTTTTCTGGCGACTTTGTGCCGTTTTCGACCTTTCTCGAATAATTTCGATAGCCTCCTCAGTTTGCTGAACTAACTTTGGACCCGTAATACTTCGTTCACTAATTTCGTCCCAACACACTGGTGTCCTACATGCCTTGCCATATAAGGCCTCAAGCGGTGCCATCCCAATGCTTTCTTTGATAACTATTATTATAGGCAAATTCCACCAAGTGTAACTGTTCCTCCCATTTGCTTTGGAAATCTATTACACAAGCTCTCAACATATCCTCCAGGGTCTGAATGGTCCTTTCAGACTGGCCATCTGTCTGTGGATGGTATGCCGTACTCAACTGTAACTTCGTTCCTAAGGCCGTTTGCAAACTTTTCCAGAAGTCGGCCGTAAATCTCGAATCACGGTCCGAAGTGATCGTTATCGGTACTCCATGCAACCTCACGATCTGTCTCACATACAGGTCTATGTATGTTTCCAACTCGTAGTCCTTTCGCACAGCCAGAAAGTGCGCTGATTTAGTAAGCCGATCTACTATCACTCATATAGAGTCGTGCCCTCTCTAACTTCTCGGTAATCCCGTTACGAAATCCATTGTGATATGTTTCCATTTCCATTCAGGGATTTCTAATGGTATAATAGTCCTCCGGGCTTGCAATGCTGTGCCTTCACTTGTTGGCACGCCAAACACTTGGCCACATGCCTGGCCACATCAACCTTCATTCCATTCTATCAATAATGTTATCGCAAGTCCTGACACACTTTAGTGCTACTCGGGTGGACATTATATTTACTATGGAAATTTCCATTCAAAATTTTTTTTTCTCCTCAAGTTTCGCCTTATCGGGTACACGCAATCATTCCTAGAACCTCAAGATTTATATCCTCGAATACATGGAAATCCGATTTCCGCTTATTGGCATCCATCTCAACGACTCTTTTGAATCTTGTGAGCCACAGATTGCCATTCCTTGTTCAGGGCCTAACTTTCTAAACTAATCCTTAAGGTGGTCAGTAGATTCAATATTTGGTTCACCTTAAATTTAACTTCCGAGTCCTTGAGCTTTGTCCGACAAGGCTCACTCTCTAACTCACCATATCGCCATCACGACTCACGACTTAACATATCCATTACTCGTCTAGCCCTTCCATGGCGACACCAGTCATCGCAATCAATTCTCCGTCGTGCATCAGATAAATCATCTCGTACGGTCTCAACTGGAGCGACGCATATGCTACAACTCTACTGTGTTACGTCAATGCACACTCCCAAGTTTTCTTAATAAAGCATCACTATAGACCTCGAATCCTCCCGGTCCAAGTTGAATATTCAATACCGGGGCAATTATCAACCTACGCTTCAGCTCTTGGGAACTCCGTTTCCTCTAATCATTCCATTCAGACTAGTATCCTTCTCGATTAGTCGTGCCCAGAACGCAGTCATTGACAAAAAATTCCTCCACAAAACGCCGATGATTGTCGACCACATCTCGACACTTCAAACCTCAGTTATCGGCATCAGTCCTGGCCACTTAGTTATTACCTCGACCTTAGTCGGGTCCGCGAAAGTTCCATCTTTCGAGATTATACGTTTATGGGACGCGACTCCATCGAGCCAAAGTTTGCACTTGTCACACCTAGCGTGGAGTGCGTGTTCTCTCTCAAGGTTCGCAACACCTCAGTTAGACTTGCTTCTTGCTTCTAGGCTCCTCGAGTCTCCCAAATCATCATCAACGAAAATCATTACAAACTAATTTCATAATTCTTGGAACACTCGATTCATTAGGTCCACTGAAGCAACAAAGCATCCTCTAGACCAATGGGCATTACTATGAATGCATGGTGCCCATACCTCGTCTGTTAAACCATCGTAATTATATCTCCCTTTCATATCCTTAACTGAAAATTCCAGTCCGTAATACAATCTTAGGAACATTTTTCTTTCGGAGTCTCCATTGGTGACGTCAAGTCCGTGGTTCAATCTCGGAGAACACTGTGGTCCTTATAGTTGATTAGATAAATCATCGATCCTCGGCAGTAGGTACTTACTATTTACTATTGACTGGTTCAACTGCCGGTAGTTTACGTATCATCTCGATGTTCCGTCCGTTTTCTTCATACACAATATAGGAACTCCCCATGGGGGCATACTAGGGGCGGATAAAATTTTACCCACAGGTCCTTACATTTGGACTTTCAATTCCTTTAATTTCCAACAAGGACATTCAATACTATCTCCTCGAAATTAGTTCCACTCTGGGGCCAATTCTTTCATGATTCCACTTCCCGTTCTAGTGACAACCCAGTAGTTTCTAATGAAAGACCTCGGAGGTTACACACCTCATTTATTCTTCTAACTTTAGTTCCGTCACGATCGGGTCAACCATGCCCACTAAGCGTCCTTCACAACCTTCATCTGACATCTAATCATCTCAAGCAAGAGCATCCAAGGAATCGAGATTCCACCTCGACTTTCCTAAAATCCAAACCTAGGACATCCATTCGGACTAAACTGGATTACCCTATAGTCATAATTCATTACGGCTTTCTGCCTTACAAATCGTCCCGTATCAATTTTCACGACAAAATCGTACATGGCCAATACTACCAAGTCAACACTCCTTTCTCTACTATCAATTACTGTCTCACAGTTAAGACACCTCAACGACACCATCACCTTATCATTCGAGGAATCGTCACACCAAACGTGACTCAAGTACAATAGACTCAATCCTATCCAGTTTAACTAGTTGTTCTGACTCCCACTTTTGATGCAAGTCTTAGGACGGCTCGTTTGACGGTTCGGCTTTCTGATATCCTTTCTAACCGATGGGACGAATCATCGGTTTCCCGCCATTTGCCTCTTCTTGAAGCAGTGGTTATTCTTAATTTGAGCAAATCACTATCCATAAGTGATTGCACTTTTCAACTGATCTCGCTCTATCACTTGAGCTCATTCATACACTTCCTTATCATTCCTGATATTCCGTGAGAACAATAGGCTTTGGAGATCTGACTTCAGTCCATCTCAGAATTTTCGAACCTAGTCCTGTGGATTCTTAACCAGCCAAGTAAACTCAATTTCATATCATTCCACGGTCATCTGCCCCTGGGAAGTCACATAAACTCCGTTAGTTCCCTTTCTTGGGCACTTTTCGGGGAAATATTTTTCCATAGAATTTCTCAATAACATGGTCCAAGTTTGGATTGTACTCATCGAGGATATCCTATCCCTAGTGGTCTTCCACTCATACTTTGTGTCCATTTACAGTTAGTACACTGCCAATATTACTTTCTCAGCCTCGGTGTACCCCAACATGTCAAGGCTTTCTCAACTTCCGCTACCCATTTCGGTGCAGCCTCGGGGTCACTCTTACTATTGAATTCAAGAAAGTTCAACTCGGTAGTCATTCCATCAATTAGTGCACTTGTCTATTGACCACTACTTGCACTTGGCCTAACTGGCATTATTCCCATTCACAGCAGCAATCGCTGCAACCTTAACAACCTGGGCAATAACAACGCTCCTTTCCTGAGCTTGCCTACCCACATATTCCCCCTTTCCTATAGAGCCTGAGTTACAACCTCTAATATTAGGTTTCGGTTTCATGGCCTATAGCTTTTCGACTACTCTTGGGCTTCCTTACCCCTCATTTTGTCATTCTTGCAATCTCCGATCACCTACCTTTTTAGCCCCTAAGGGATTAGAGACTTAAACCAATCTAACCGGTCTAAGGTCCTAGGCAGGTATCAAAAAACAGTTAAGCAACCAGCATGCGGCCTAACACAAACAACACAAGACCTCCAACAAAAAGGTACACGTACTCACCTTAGGTCCTGCCGCACATGCATTTCACGGGTCAAATCACACCAAGCAACCAAGACACAAACAGTCAGGAGATGCATGTAGCACACGAGGTCACCCTATTGGCTACCCATGGTCTCATCGCTCCTTATCACTCCAGGTATCGACTAATTGGAATTGAGCTGACCTTGCTCTGATACCAATTCAAGAGGGGATGTCACGCCCCGTACCCCATTGGAATGCAATATCCCATCACGGTCGATTATGGTGCAACGCTCCCAGGAAGCATTGCCAACCCAACGCCCAATCAGAGATCAAGCACATGCGAAAGCAACGTATATAATTAAATATATACACCCGTACAATATAATACATGAGACCAAGGTAAAACAACCAAATAGCAATCAAGCACCTTAGAAAATATATATACACTGATATTACCAACGAAAACCTTTTTACAATGTTCACTACAACAAAAAAGAAACACCAATAGCTGGGAATAACCAAACAGCCCTTCTCCGTTCTTCTCTGTCTCCACCGAGGTGTATGCTCAACGACCGCTGGACAAATGCGGTATTCCAAAAAGAGGTGGTGACCTCAAGGCCCTATTGTTGGGGATCTGAAAATGTGGGTTATTACAACCATGAGATAAATCTCGCCGAGTATAACCCCTAAACCTAGTTTAGGTTAACATGCAAATCTCGACTAACAGCACAAAACAACATTGCAGTCCAACTCATAAATAAACTCCGATCTAGGCCCTCTGGCCCAGATCACTTACCTGGCTGACCCTACAGGTTATTCACAATAATCATATAATCAAATCACGTACCCAATCACTCGATTCACGCGTATGTCAAACGCATGCTCATACTCAATAGTGATAATATCGTGTGTCATTCATCGAGTCTCGCATGCTCGCATTCTGGCCAACGCATTCTTATGCATGCAAATGTCCACGTTCATATCTCGGCTCACTAGCCCACACTCGCCCACTGGGACTTTCTCAATTTATCATTTAATATGACCCGCGTAAAATGCATCAGGTCTCTTTATTTAATCACAACACTCCGTGGCCCGCGTTAAAACGCATCAACTAGCCCAGTGTCTCTAGCCCGCATCAAAACGCATCAGGCGCAACACCGATCTCCTCACAAACCAGAGCCCGCGTAAAACGCATCAGGATGGTCGTCTTCCGGACATACCGGGCATCGTCCCGCGTAACACGCATCACGACGGCACACCCCGCGTAACACGCATCAAGGCGAAATGTGATCACACGAACATACATCCAATTATTATCTGAACCCCGCGTAACACGCATCAGAGCATTAAGGTGATCACATGCTCATGGCATGCACATTTTCTCGCACAATTCATCACACGCCTCATTCCTGGCATTCACCATGCGTAACCATGCAATGCAGTATAATGCACCATGAGCATCAAATATAATTAGGCATTCAGTCAATTTCATGTCGCAACAATTGCTCATTGGCCAATTAATACCGTGCGGCCCAATTTCATAATGGATGATTCCATAGTATTCAATAATCCAATCAAGCCATTAAATGGCCAATCACACTCCGCACGAGTCGGCCACGCAGTCACGTGACATGGCATTATTCAAATTTCCCAATAATTGTGTACCGAATCAACAAGCTAATCAGCCCGGGCATACCCGGCAGTCCAATCACATAATCCCCGACTAATCAGAATTAGTCCAATAATTATCTCTAATAATCCCACTAATTTTTCTTGAATTTATTCTACCAATTGGTCCTCAATCCAGTCCGAATTTTATACCGATACTACCTAAACCGGTCCAGACTACACTGATAATACCTAGACCAGTCCAGAAAAATGCACAATCAGTCCTAATCCGGGTTTAGAAAATATACTCACCTAATTCTGGACCATGGTGGCGGGAACAGTGAAACCGGTGACGATCACTAATGAACAATGCACGGGTCGGTAAATGTAAGAATCAGTAATGGACACCGTATAACCCGGGTTGGACAGTAGACGCACGGTCGCGGCTGGTCACTGGCAGGGACATGACGGGCGGGTAATCCTGAGGGCTCCTGAAGGTCCCATGAGAAGTAAGCAAAACCCGTGAGAGAAAAAAGAAGGAAAAAGAGAGGGAAAAGGAAAGAGGAAGGGCTGGACAGAGGTGAGGCTCTGGGTTTGGGACCGTGGTGGTTGACCATGGCACGGCGGCTCTGGCGATGGTGGCGTCGGGCGACAAGCTCCGGCGAGCCAAAAATCAAGAGAGAAAATGGAGAAAAAGAGAGGAAAATGGAAGAGAAGCTGTTGTTGGGGCTGATCTGAACGTGAGGAAGGGCTGAGGAGAGAGAAAACAGTCCCAACTTGGTCAAATAAAGCAGCCCAAAGTGCCACGTGTCGCCGATCCGTCGGTTTTGACTAAAACGCCCCTAATCTAACGATTCTAATTCAATCCTATCCAAAAAATGAGGGGTAAAATGTTCAATGGCCCCAATAATGCAGCCGATAACCCTGATAATTATCCTAAAATTTTCCCAAAAAAATTCGAAATTAATACCGGCCTAGGGGCAAAATTGTCTTTCCGGTCCTGGGGCGAAATTTCAATTTTTACACATACGCGTTCCATATGTGTGTGGCCAACATAATATGGCGCCGGATTCGCGAAATTCACTTTTTAAGCCCTCGGAAATCAATTACGAAGTTTCGGGAATAAAATAATATTATTTTTTCAATTTTTGTTGAAATTCCAATTTTTGACCGAAACCACTCTAAATGTGTGTGGATGCCCCAAAATGACCTTGGCCGCGAAAAATAACCTCAAACGGCCTCCGAATCTAATCCCGGTGCCCACAGGGGCAAAACCGTAATTTTCCCTAATTTTCGTCGAAATTCCAATTTCTGGCTAGATTAGTCCCAAATGTGTGTGGCCACACCAAAACGACATTGGTCTTGAAAAATAATCGTAAACGTCCATAAAATTTCGACGTCGAAGTTCGAGTCCAATCTCGCGATCAAATTTGCTCATTTTAAAATTCTAGAGCCTCTCACTATCAGGCGGCTGTTTAGGTATTACGCGTTTTGACTTAGGGTTATCCGAATCGTAATGGCCTTGATTTTCGAGAGAGTGCGAGGAATTATCACTAGTACCGGAGGTCTCGGTCATTTAGGTTAGTTCGGGAATCGTTCGCCATGTGTACTCTCGATCATGCGAAATCACCCGCGATCCGATCATACATCATTGGCCGAATCGAATCCGTCACCTTCCTAAGATCGGTCCACGTTGGTCCAAAATATTCCCTCGGCGTTCTTCGAAGTCCGTGCCTAACTCGCGATCGGGTTCCCGGTTCACGTTCCTATTCCTATTTAGCCTTTCCCATAAGGTTAGTATCCCGTGATTGATCAGGTCCGGGCCAGACTTTCTAAAATTAAATGAGAAATAATTTACACTTTATTGATCTCGAAAATGGGTCGAAATTCAGGATGTTACAATTCTTCCCCCTTACAAAAATTTCGTCCTCGAAATTTGTAATCTATCCTTATTTACTTATACAACTGGAGGTGTTGACGTCTCATGGCCTCTTTGCTTTCCCATGTGGCACCTTCCGTTCTATGGTGCTCCCAGAAAACTTTGATCATTGGGATCGTTTTGTTTCTCGCACACGTTCTTTCCGATCCTCGATCCTAACGGGTCTTTCCACATACAACACTCTGTCGTCCACGTCTATCTCCTCGTACCTTAGAACATGGGTCGGATCTGGTTCATACTTCATCAACATTGACACGTGGAATACATTGTGTACTTGGGACAAGTTAGGCGGCAAGGCAAGCCGGTAAGCCATATCACCAATCTTTTTCAGAATCTCAAATGGTCCGACATACCTTGGACTGAGTTTTCCTTTCTTACCGAATCAAGATAATCTCTTCATAGGCGACACTTTGAGGAACACATGATCTCCGACTTGAAATTCCAAGGGTCGTCGCCTCCGATCTGCATAATTTTTCTGGCGACTTTGTGCCGTTTTCGACCTTTCTCGAATAATTTCGATAGCCTCCTCAGTTTGCTGAACTAACTTTGGACCCGTAATACTTCGTTCACTAATTTCGTCCCAACACACTGGTGTCCTACATGCCTTGCCATATAAGGCCTCAAACGGTGCCATCTGAATGCTCTGCTGATAACTATTATTATAGGCAAATTCCACCAAGTGTAACTGTTCCTCCCATTTGCTTTGGAAATCTATTACACAAGCTCTCAACATATCCTCCAGTGGTGCGAATGGTCCTTTGGGATCGCGGCCATCCGTCTACGTGGATGGTACTGTCACTCAATCAGTAACCGTTCCTAAGGCCGCTTTTGCAAACTTTTCCGAAGTCGGCCGTAAATCTCGAATCACGGTCCGAAGTGATGGTTATCGGTACTCCATGCAACCTCACGATCATCTCACATACGTGTCTATGTATGTTTCCAACTCGTAGTCCTTTCGCCGCGACGAGAAAGTCTTGGCCCGATTTAGTAAGCCGATCTACTATCACTCATATAGAGTCGTGCCCTCTCTAACTTCTCGGTAATCCCGTTACGAAATCCATTGTGATATGTTTCCATTTCCATTCAGGGATTTCTAATGGTCGCAATAGTCCTCCGGGCTTGCAATGCTGTGCCTTCACTTGTTGGCACGCCAAACACTTGGCCACATGCCTGGCCACATCAACCTTCATTCCATTCTATCAATAATGTTATCGCAAGTCCTGACACACTTTAGTGCTACTCGGGTGGACATTATATTTACTATGGAAATTTCCATTCAAAATTTTTTTTTCTCCTCAAGTTTCGCCTTATCGGGTACACGCAATCATTCCTAGAACCTCAAGATTTATATCCTCGAATACATGGAAATCCGATTTCCGCTTATTGGCATCCATCTCAACGACTCTTTTGAATCTTGTGAGCCACTGATTGCCATTCCTTGTTCTGGGCCTAACTTTCTAAACTAATCCTTAAGGTGGTCAGTAGATTCAATATTTGGTTCACCTTAAATTTAACTTCCGAGTCCTTGAGCCTGTCCGACAAGGCTCACTCTCTAACCACCATATACGCCATCCCTGACTCACGACTTAACATATCCATTACTCGTCTAGCCCTTCCATGGCGACACCAGTCATCGCAATCAATTCTCCGTCGTGCATCAGATAAATCATCTCGTACGGTCTCAACTGGAGCGACGCATATGCTACAACTCTACTGTGTTACGTCAATGCACACTCCCAAGTTTTCTTAATAAAGCATCACTATAGACCTCGAATCCTCCCGGTCCAAGTTGAATATTCAATACCGGGGCAATTATCAACCTACGCTTCAGCTCTTGGGAACTCCGTTTCCTCTAATCATTCCATTCAGACTAGTATCCTTCTCGATTAGTCGTGCCCAGAGCACAGTCATTGACAAAAAATTCCTCCACAAAACATCGATGATTGTCAGCCACATCTACGACACTTCAAACCTCAGTTATCGGCATCAGTCCTGGCCACTTAGTTATTACCTCGACCTTAGTCGGGTCCGCGAAAGTTCCATCTTTCGAGATTATACGTTTATGGGACGCGACTCCATCGAGCCAAAGTTTGCACTTGTCACACCTAGCGTGGAGTGCGTGTTCTCTCTCAAGGTTCGCAACACCTCAGTTAGACTTGCTTCTTGCTTCTAGGCTCCTCGAGTCTCCCAAATCATCATCAACGAAAATCATTACAAACTAATTTCATAATTCTTGGAACACTCGATTCATTAGGTCCACAGAAGCAACAAAGCATCCTCTAGACCAATGGGCATTACTATGAATGCATGGTGCCCATACCTCGTCTGTTAAACCATCGTAATTATATCTCCCTTTCATATCCTTAACTGAAAATTCCAGTCCGTAATACAATCTTAGGAACATTTTTCTTTCGGAGTCTCCATTGGTGACGTCAAGTCCGTGGTTCAATCTCGGAGAACACTGTGGTCCTTATAGTTGATTAGATAAATCATCGATCCTCGGCAGTAGGTACTTACTATTTACTATTGACTGGTTCAACTGCCGGTAGTTTACGTATCATCTCGATGTTCCGTCCGTTTTCTTCATACACAATATAGGAACTCCCCATGGGGGCATACTAGGGCGGATAAAATTTTACCCACAGGTCCTTACATTTGGACTTTCAATTCCTTTAATTTCCAACAAGGACATTCAATACTATCTCCTCGAAATTAGTTCCACTCTGGGGCCAATTCTTTCATGATTCCACTTCCCGTTCTAGTGACAACCCAGTAGTTTCTAATGAAAGACCTCGGAGGTTACACACCTCATTTATTCTTCTAACTTTAGTTCCGTCACGATCGGGTCAACCATGCCCACTAAGCGTCCTTCACAACCTTCATCTGACATCTAATCATCTCAAGCAAGAGCATCCAAGGAATCGAGATTCCACCTCGACTTTCCTAAAATCCAAACCTAGGACATCCATTCGGACTAAACTGGATTACCCTATAGTCATAATTCATTACGGCTTTCTGCCTTACAAATCGTCCCGTATCAATTTTCACGACAAAATCGTACATGGCCAATACTACCAAGTCAACACTCCTTTCTCTACTATCAATTACTGTCTCACAGTTAAGACACCTCAACGACACCATCACCTTATCATTCGAGGAATCGTCACACCAAACGTGACTCAAGTACAATAGACTCAATCCTATCGGTTTAACTAGTTGTTCGACTCCCACTTTTGATGCAAGTCTTAGGACGGCTCGTTTGACGGTTCGGCTTTCTGATATCCTTTCTAACCGATGGGACGAATCATCGGTTTCCCGCCATTTGCCTCTTCTTGAAGCAGTGGTTATTCTTAATTTGAGCAAATCACTATCCATAAGTGATTGCACTTTTCAACTGATCTCGCTCTATCACTTGAGCTCATTCATACACTTCCTTATCATTCCTGATATTCCGTGAGAACAATAGGCTTTGGAGATCTGACTTCAGTCCATCTCAGAATTTTCGAACCTAGTCCTGTGGATTCTTAACCAGCCAAGTAAACTCAATTTCATATCATTCCACAGTCATCTGCCCTCGGCGAAGTCACATAAACTCCGTTAGTTCCCTTTCTTGGGCACTTTTCGGGGAAATATTTTTCCATAGAATTTCTCAATAACATGGTCCAAGTTTGGATTGTACTCATCGAGGATATCCTATCCCTAGTGGTCTTCCACTCATACTTTGTGTCCATTTACAGTTAGTACACTGCCAATATTACTTTCTCAGCCTCGGTGTACCCCAACATGTCAAGGCTTTCTCAACTTCCGCTACCCATTTCGGTGCAGCCTCGGGGTCACTCTTACTATTGAATTCAAGAAAGTTCAACTCGAGTAGTCATTCCATCAATTAGTGCACTTGTCTATTGACCACTACTTGCACTTGGCCTAACTGGCATTATTCCCATTCACAGCAGCAATCGCTGCAACCTTAACAACCTGGGCAATAACAACGCTCCTTTCCTGAGCTTGCCTACCCACATATTCCCCCTTTCCTATAGAGCCTGAGTTACAACCTCTAATATTAGGTTTCGGTTTCATGGCCTATAGCACTCGACTACTCTTGGGCTTCCTTACCCCTCATTTTGTCATTCTTGCAATCTCACTGATCACCTACCTGCTGTAGCCCCCTAAGGGATTAGAGACTTAAACCAATCTAACCGGTCTAAGGTCCTAGGCAGGTATCAAAAAACAGTTAAGCAACCAGCATGCGGCCTAACACAAACAACACAAGACCTCCAACAAAAAGGTACACGTACTCACCTTAGGTCCTGCCGCACATGCATTTCACGGGTCAAATCACACCAAGCAACCAAGACACAAAAACAATGAGATGCATGTAGCACACGAGGTCACCCTATTGGCTACCCATGGTCTCATCGCTCCTTATCACCTGTATCGACTAATTGGAATTGAGCTGACCTTGCTCTGATACCAATTCAAGAGGGGATGTCACGCCCCGTACCCCATTGGAATGCAATATCCCATCACGGTCGATTATGGTGCAACGCTCCCAGGAAGCATTGCCAACCCAACGCCCAATCAGAGATCAAGCACATGCGAAAGCAACGTATATAATTAAATATATACACCCGTACAATATAATACATGAGACCAAGGTAAAACAACCAAATAGCAATCAAGCACCTTAGAAAATATATATACACTGATATTACCAACGAAAACCTTTTTACAATGTTCACTACAACAAAAAAAGAAACACCAATAGCTGGGAATAACCAAACAGCCACTTCTCCGTTCTTCTCTGTCTCCACCGAGGTGTATGCTCAACGACCGCCGGACAAAATGCGGTATTCCAAAAAGAGGTGGTGACCTCGGCGTCCTACTGTTGGGGGTCTGAAAATGTGGGTTATTACAACCGTGAGACGAATCTCAGCGAGTATAACCCCTAAACCTAGGTTAGGCTAACATGCAATCTCCTGACTAACAGCACAAAACAACATTGCAGTCCAACTCATAAATAAACTCCGATCTAGGTCCTCTCGCCCAGATCACTTACCTGGCTGACCCTACAGGTTATTCACAATAATCATATAATCAAATCACATACCCAATCACTCGATTCACGCGTACATCAAACGCATGCTCATACTCAATAGTGATAATATCGCGTGTCATTCACCGAGTCCCGCAGCTCGCATTCTGGCCCACGCATTCTTATGCATACAAATGTCCACATTCATGTCTCGGCTCACTAGCCCACACTCGCCCACTGCGACTTTCTCAATTTATTATTTAATATGACCTACGTAAAACGCATCAGGTCTCTTTATTTAATCACAACACTTCGTGGCCCGCGTTAAAACGCATCAACTCGCCCAGTGTCTCTAGCCCGCGTCAAAACGCATCAGGCGCAACACCGATCTCCTCACAAACCAGAGCCCGCGTAAAATGCATCAGGATGGTCGTCTTCCGGACGCATCGGCATCGCCCCGTAACACGATCAGACGGCACACCTGAACACATCGGGGTAAATGTGATCACACGAACGTACATCCAATTATTATCTGAACCCCGCGAAACACGCATCAGAGCATTAAGGTGATCACATGCTCATGGCATGCACATTTTCTCGCACAATTCATCACACGCCTCATTCCTGGCATTCACCATGCGTAACCATGCAATGCAGTATAATGCACCATGAGCATCAAATATAATTAGGCATTCAGTCAATTTCATGTCGCAACAATTGCTCATTGGCCAATTAATACCGTGCGACCCAATTTCATAATGGATGATTCAATAGTATTCAATAATCCAATCAAGCCATTAAATGGCCAATCACACTCTGCACGAGTCGGCCACGCAGGCACGCGACATGGCATTATTCAAATTTCTCAACAATTGTGTACCGAATCAACAAGCCAATTAGCCCGGGCATACCCGGTAGTCCTATCACATAATCCCCGACTAATCAGAATTAGTCCAATAATTATCTCTAATTATCCCACTAATTTTTCTTGAATTTATTCTACCAATTGGTCCTCAATCCAGTCCGAATTTTATACCGATACTACCTAAACTGGTCCAAATTACACTGATAATACTTAGGCCAGTTTAGAAAAACGCACAATCAGTCATAATCCGGGTTTAGTAAATATTCTCACCTAATCGACAGAAGGAAAAGAGAGGGAAAAGGAAAGAGGAAGGGCTGGACAGAGGTGAGGTCCGGGGTCGGGGATGTGGTGGTGGTTGGACGGCGGGCACGGCGGGTCGGCGGCGCGGCGGCGCCCGTGGCCGGTGACAAGCTCCGACGAGCCAAAAATCAAGAGAGAAAATGGAGAAAAAGAAAGGAAATTGGAAGAGAAGCTGCTGTTGGGGCTGATCTGAACGTGAGGGAGGGCTGAGGAGAGAGAAAACAATCCAACTTGGTCAAATAAAGCAGCCCAAAGTGCCACGTGTCGCCGATCCGTCGGTTTTGACCAAAACCCCCCTAATCTAACGGTTCTAATTCAATCCTATCCAAAAAGTGAGGGGTAAAATGGTCAATGGCCCCAATAATGCAGCCGATAACCCTGGTAATTATTCTAAAATTTTTTCAAAAAAAATTCGGAATTAATACTTGCCCAGGGGCAAAATCGTCATTTTTCCGGTACTGGGGCGAAATTCCAATTTTTGCACATACGCGTTCCATATGTGTGTGGCCAACATAATATGGCGTTGGATTCGCGAAATTCACTTTTTAAGCCCTCAGAAATTGACTGCGAAGTTTCGCGAATAAAATAATATTATTTTTCTAATTTTTGTCGAAATTCCAATTTTTGACCGAAACCACTCTAAATGTGTGTGGATGCCCCAAAATGACTTCGGCCGCGAAAAATAACCTCAAACGGCCTCCGAATCCAGTCCTGGTGCCCACAGGAGCAAAACCGTAATTTTCCTTAATTTTCGTCGAAATTCCAATTTCTGGCTAGATTAGTCCCAAATGTGTGTGGCCACACCAAAACGACGTTGGTCTTGAAAAATAATCGTAAACGTCCACAAAATTTCGACGTCGAAGTTCGGGTCCAATCTCGCGATCAAATTTGCTCATTTTAAAATTCTAGAGCCTCTCACTAACGGGCGGCTATTTAGGTATTACGCGTATCGACCTAGGTTTGTCCGAATCGTAATAGCCTCAATTTTCGAGAGAGCGCGAGGAATTATCACTAGTACCGGAGGTCTCGGTCATTTAGGTTAGTTCGGGAATCGTTCGCCATGTGTACTCCTGGTCATGCGAAATCACCCGCGATCCGATCGTACATCATTGGCTGAATCAAATCCGTCACCTTCCTAAGATCGGTCCACGTTGGTCCAAAATATTCCCTTGGCATTCTTCGAAGTCCGTGCCTAAGTCGCGATCGGGTCCCCGGTCCACGTGCCTATTCCTATTTAGCCTTTCCCATAAGGTTAGTATCCTGTGATTGATCAGGTCCGGGCGAGACTTTCTAAAATTAAATGAGAAATAATTTACACTTTATTGATCTCGAAAATGAATTGAAATTCAGGATGTTACATCTTTAACAAAGCAACAATGACCTTGAAATTGAGGAGAGATTTGCCTAAAGACGACATCGGCTAGTGTCGTCTTTCCGATACCACCCATAACATGAATCACGATAAAACATACATCCAAAGCTCCTAGATCTAACTTCTTCATAATGTCATCCATTGGGCCCTCAATTCCCACAAAATGATCAGGCACGTCTATCCGTCTTGTCCATAACAAACTAGAAACCTCTTTGACCGTGAGATTTTTAAGTTCATCTAGGCTGCCACTTACGTAAGATGCAATCATCTCAAATTAAAAAACCAAATATAAGGAAACCACGAATGCATTACGTGGCACTAGAAGGTTATCATCAAGTTCAAAGTAATTTGTTTTTAAAGCAACCAACACAGAAAAAGTGATCATGAAGCTGTGAGCCGTTTGAAAACAAAAAACCAGAAAACCAGATTCTTTCAAGGGGAGGAGGCGGAGGAGGGACCTTCATCATAATTGAAAGCTACTATTATCAAGGTTCATTGATCCAATAAATGGTGGGAAAAGGTTATTTCATGACTGAGGGTCTAATTAGGCTTCGTCTAGAAGTCGCTCCAACATATTGTTGCCTAATAATTGCCGCGTGCAGTTGGGTTTCAACAAGTTGTGCACCTCGATTTCATTCCTTTCCCTTCCATTTCAAGGGAAAATGACCAAATCATTCCCAAATCTATTCCACATATGCTAATTTAGTTCTAAACTTTTAATTTTAATAATGTGGTTTTAAAACTTTACATGAAATTATAATATAGTCATTCTGACCAATTTATTTCGGAAATGACTAATGTGGCAATCTACATAGGACGTCATTTTGAGTAAAATTGTTCACATTAGCATGTCACGTAAGATGGCCAATGATTACTAGAGACCACATTAATAATTTTCCGCAACAATTGGCCAAAATGATTATATTGAAATTTTACGCAAAGGTTTATAACTACATTGATAAAATTGAAATGTTTAAGAGTGAATTGGCTTCCGCATAATAAATTTAGAATTGCTTCGATAATTATTCCTCCATTTCACTTTATACTTTTTTTCCAATGGTTGGTTTCTTCTTGTCACACATAACGAGACCTCTAGAGGTTTGCCTAGATATCAAGTCCTGGGTAAACCCGGTCCTAATCATCTATCTCCTCAAGCACTTGGGATGAGTTTGAAGGTGGCAAAAGAAAAAATCTCACTAAGCAGTTACCTTGAAGAAACAAGAATACTAGCTCAAAAGCATTTTTCTTAACGTACACGAAGATGAGGAATACTTTCTAGAATATATATCAACCTAAATTTGAGTTACCAACAAACATATCTCCAAATAAGTTACAACTAATCTAAGGTTACCAATTCTTTATTGATAACAATAAACTATTTGGTACTTTAATCGACATAAATTGGTAAGTAACTCAAATTAGGGTTGGTAATTTAATAACAGAATTCGGAGCCTAATAACGTAAACTTACAAATAAAAGTTGGTGAATTATTAACAAATGTTATTATAAAGATTGGTGATTTTGAAACAAATTTAAATAATGATAAGTGGCTCAAATAAGAATGAGTAACTTAAACTAGTTAGTTTTGACAAAATAAAAAACTTAGACTAGTTAGTAACTTGCTTAGAGATTAGTTAATACGACACTTATATTAGAGTTAGTAATTTGGTACAAGACTTGGTAATTTTGAAATGTGAAGTAAATGATATGTTAAGTTGTACAAAAGTTGTGCATCGGTAAATGATGTAATAAACTTAGAAAATGACCCAAATAAAAGACGGTAAGCTAAAACTAGTTGGCAAAATAATTGAAAAAGAAGTTGGTAAAACACAAATTAAAATTGGTAATTTCATATAATAATTGAAAACTTTAAAATTTGCACGGCACGGGTTGGGCATGGTCAGTAATGGGCCTGCCCTTCCCCATTCTCGGATCCACCCGTTCTTCCTCCATTGGCAACGATGTTGGCGGATATAGTGAGCACAACAGAAACGGTAAGTATTAATGAAGAAGGATGTTGGTAAGCAGAGAGTAACGACTAGAGTTTGTAGAAAAACCACCACAAACTAGGGTCGAGAGTAGCTACATATCTCAAGGTAATTAGAATTGTTAAATTACTCATCCATTTTCTAAAGGTTCCAAGATTTCTCTAACCATAACTATAACTACCCAGAAGTCCCTTAGGTGAATTTTTGGCTAATTAAGACCTGGGGCCATGAATAGTTCCAAGGTTAAAGCAAGAGCACGAACCAATTTTTTTTTTTTTTTTAACTTTTTACTACTATAAAGGGTGTTTGACGGTGACAAATTTTAGATCACCTATAGAAGAATGTTCAGTTTAAGGCCACAGATTTTCCGTATGCACAATTAAGCCACTAGAGGAGCCTATGACTCCTGCCCCACCACGATGAAAGTAAAAGCCCAAAATCGATAATCCACCTAAACCCAAGTCAGTCCTCTGCAAATTAACTCAGGTATCCTGTAATCAGAAATAGAACGGAGGATTGAGCCTCCAAGACAGGTAGAGATCATTTTTATGTACTTTCGGATACTAGCATGCAAAGATCTCTGTAGTGTTCAGTCTTGTATATTCAGACCAACTAGAAAAACCATCATACAAAAGCTCCATTAATTTTTGTGTAACTCAGGGGTATGACCGTATTTGACCGATGACCTCAAGGGAAACAGTAGCAAAACAATGAACTCCTTAAGGCTAAAACCGAATCCACAACGATCGATTCCTCTGCTAAAAGTATTGGAACGTCTTCGTCCCTGGGTCAATCCCAAGGGGGTTCAGCTCCATCGTTTCTTCCCCTTGGCCATAAGTTTTTGAAAAAACATATCCCTTAGACTTCCTCTATGTTTCCTGCGCATTCTTTCGTCTCCCTAGAGTACTTCAAACACTAACAAGTATGAACTAACTATCACCATTAATAGGTCGGAACACATAAAGAAGCTCCTTAACTGCGCTCTCCTAGTTTGGGCCGATTCTTCCTCAGCTTTCATTAGTATAACGAAAGAAAAAAAAATCTAATGTCAAACTCAATCTAATTTTCTAGGCAAACATCATAGGCATAAGGTCGAGATACCAGGAGTCCTTAACTTTATGTACAGTATGCAATTGAAGCTAAGAAACTTAATTTTTTTTTAATTTTTCACACATATATGGTCATACTTTTTTATCACATCTTAGATCTTCTAGGATATCTTCGTTGTTTTCCATTATAGATTAATTAATTAAGTTGAAATACCTTAACACTAATTGTTATCAAAACTCAGTATTAAAAATGAAAAGTCAATTTGTGGAAGAAACCTCGCCCTCTAAGCAAAATTCCGGGCTCCCTCATTGCGTCAAATCCAACCAAACATTACACAAGGTTGGACAGCAGCAAACTGAATATAATTATTCTTTGAAGGAACAAGAAATCGAAAATGTCAATAAGAAAATAAAGTCAATGGAGAAGCAAACAATACCCGTGATCTTTTAGATTCCTTTCTCTAATCCTAGCAACCTCTCTTAAAACCTCCTCCCACTTCTTTGCTAGATCCTTCCCGGAGTTGCTCTCGTGCTTTTGGAGGGCTTTCCGATATAACTCGGTCTTAAGCTTGACATCATCTGCATCCACGTCGTAGAAGATAGGGAGGATCACTTTCTCATCATTACCTCTCAATAACTGTAACGGTCTGAATTTTCGATCCTTTTCCCGGGATTTAAAAAATGAAATTGATCAATGCACCATAGTGAGATCTCACCCGGGACCCGTGCATTCTCGGGATGTTAACCTTAGGGGTAAGGCTATCACGGAATTGAGTTCGCATGACCAAAGAACTTGATATGGGTTTAATCTTCGACCATATGGATTGACGAGGGAATGTTTTGAGCTAACCGAGACCGGTCTATTTGATTGATCGTGTCCAAAGGGCACTAGTGACTGACCCTCGCAATCATATGATAATCGAGGTCACCTTGGTTCGAGCAAACTTAAACATGATTTGACTTAGTGTTGGTCACGGGTCGAGAGCGCGTAATCCTAATGAGCCACCCGTTAGCCAGAGATAAGCTAAAGTCGCAATTGCTCAATTTTAGTCATTTCTTGGAATTCGGGCCCGGGAATCGAGAATTTTGAAAGTGACAATTTTGGGCGGCCGATGATGTTTTTGGCTTGGCCAACCTTGGGGCCATCCATTTCTGCAAAAAAAATGGATTTTGGTTCGGGACTAGAAAAATTACGGTTTTGCCCCTGTGAACACTGAGGCTGGATTCGGAGGCCGTTTGAGGTTATTTTTTGAGGCCGATGCCATTTTGGGGTGGCCACAGACATTTAGAGTGGTTTCGGTCAAAAATTGGAATTTCGACAAAAATTGGAAAAATAATATTATTTTATTCCCGGAACTTTGCAGTCGATTTTCAAGGGCTTAAAGGATGAATTTTAAGGATCCGACACCGGATTATGTCTACCATGAATATATAGGACCGGTATGGACAAAAATTGGAATTTCGGTTCCGGATCGGAAAATTACGAAAATGCCCTCAGGCCATTTTTGATTAATTTCGAAAATTGGATTAAATTTTTGGGATTAACCAAGGTTAGTTAGGCTTAACTTAGGTCTGGTCAACCATGGTTAAGAGCAAATGACCATTCTACCCTTGTTTTTATGGATTAGAACAAATATGGGCCTTTGGAGGGGCTAGATAATTGATGGTTATGGACTGGTTGGTGAGGGAAATTGGAGGTTTAGGAGGTTCGGTTAGGACTGTGCTATTGAGGATCTATCGGGGTTGAATGGTGCGATTAATTGGAATTGTATTGGCTTGATCGGGTTTATTAGATTAATTGTTTTGTGTGCTGTGGTTGGTTGGTTTTGAATTGTGCATTGGACTGAATGTGATGCGGTGGTGTGCCGTGTGTGTGGCCGTGAGGTGTGGTGGCGTGGAAATGTGAATATGCATTGAATTCGTGTGATAAGTGTATGTTGGTTGTGGAATGCATTCGTGTGATGAGAATATGTGCATTTGTGATGTGTATGGGAGGTATGAGATTGTGTGTGATAGCATGTTTGAGTGGCCGTTGGTACGTGTGGTATGAGTGGAACGAAAGTACGAATGTGTAGGATTGATTGGAAAAGTGGATCCGTCCTGAGGCGTGTACGTTTATGCGGGACGATGCCGTCCCTGACGAGGTGACGATGCCCGGCCTGACGAGGTGTCGATGCCTGACGTGGTCAGAAGACCGTGGGCCTGATGCGTTTTACGCGGGCGCGGTAGAAGGAAAGTGTGTGTAGGATTCTGTCCTGAGGCGTGTACGTTTACGCGAGATGATGCCGTCCCTGACGAGGTGACGATGCCCGGCCCGACGGGGTGATGATGCCTGACGAGGTCAGAAGACCGTTGGGGCCTGATGCGTTTTACGTGGGCACGGTAGTGGTGGAAAGGTTGAGAATGAGCAAGAATTGGCAGGACGAGTGAAACTAAGAAAGCGACGTGTGGTGTGAGTTCGTGTGCGAGTGTGTTTGTATCGCGTGATGTGATGCTTAATTATGGGGTAAAAACTGCTAGGCACGGTATGGGACGTGCCCAAGTGGGTTTTATTTCATAATTGAGACACGTGCGCATCTGTGATTCATTGTTGCAATATGTTGGCTGTATTATTGTCTAAAGTGCAGGGGCGTGTATGTCGGATTCCAAGTAGGGTCGTGTGTGGTTGTTAGTTTGATTGATGGTCGTGTGTTATGCGTGTTTTCATCTGGCGGTACGTGAGTGCCTACGTGGGGTTTGGGGTTGTACACTTATTGAGATTCGTCTCACGGTTGTATAACCGCCACTTTCAGACCCCCAGCCATAAATCTAGAGAATCGCATCCTCCTTTTGAAGTACGAAGAGTCGCCCATGGTATTCGGTGGATTCGTAGGCGATGCCCAAGAGATCTCCGGAGGATTGAGCTAAATGAATTAGGGGCAGAATGGAGAAGGGCGACCCTTAGATTTTCCCCTAGGGCATTTTAGGGGTTGTATAGCTTGAGTTATTCCATAGTGAAGTTAAGATAACCAAGCCCCTGATATTTTGTTATAACTGTGGCTTCTGATGCTAGTTTGCTAAATATGTCTGTAATACAATGTTTGTATATATTTGGTGTAGTGGCTGTATAAAATGTTGTAGTTGGTGTTTGATTGTCTTGGTGTTCTACCCCGTTATCGTCATCTTTCTGTCCGGGGTTTTTATATCTGCTTCCGCATGTGACTCTGATTTTTGGATTGGGTCGGCGATGTTCCTGGGACGTCGCATCTTTTCGACTAGCAGGGGATGTCGCGAGCTCGACGGGGGTTTGGGGCGTGACAATAACTCCACTATGTGTGCCAGCTCACGGAGGCACCACTTACTTGAAGCATAGTCTTTGGAGAAAATCGGGATGTAAATTCTAGAGTCATTGATTGCTTGCAAGAGGCCGCCTTCAATCTCTTCGCCAAATCGGAGCTCTTCATTGTCTTTTAAAGCATGAATCCCCACGTGGATCATGTCATTGTAGAGACAATCAGCGATGGTTAAGTGGGTGTCAGGTCCTATGAAGCTCAAGAACACCTAGTAGCCCCTCCCCGATCCATCATCACGACTACTACTTGCCGGAGCTATCGGAGTCGTCTCTTCTCCCTCCCACTTTCTCTTCATTCCGAGAGAACGATGGAGTGGTTGATCTCCAAATTCAGTCCGCCCAGTGACTCGGGAAGTTTGAGTCTGATCCTTGCAACAACTTGACGAAGCAACAGAGTGAAATCACTCACTTCTACTGCGTTTGCTTGGAAATCACCTGCGACCTTCCTTCATAAGCAAACAAAAGCATTCAGGCTAAGTTGAGGAAATAATTGATGAAAGTCGTCAAAAAAGGAGGAGGTGGTCTCGGAAATATAAGTTGCGTGTTGATGAACAGTTAGATGTTGGATGTATCTGGACAACTTAAAATGAGTTTCACTTGCATTACGTTGGTACTATGCGCCATTTGCCTGGAAGCCACCTGCGGCCTTCCTTCATAAATAAAAGAACCCAAAAAGCCATTCATACTCAGAAATTATTAGCTATTGCGAAAAAGTTACATGAAATTGAATATAGACTAAGATTGCATGTTATGATTGCACTTCCATGGTAGATTGAATGATGATAAAATGAAATTGCTTGCCAATTGAAATTGTACACCGAATAAAATTGCACACTAATATTTAAATGAAAGGCTAATTTGTCGGGATTTGATTTGCCTCTATTGTTTGTTTATTGGTTGATTTGGGATTGGATTCATATTAGTTTAAATGGACGTTGATCTCTTATGGAAATTGCGAAGAAAATGTGGTTCCTCCTTCACATTGATTCCAATAAAGTTGAGATTTTTCAAACATTTTATTCTCGAAGTTGTGACTTTTATGATTTTTTTTATAATATCAACCTCAGTTTCCTGGTATTTTCAGGGCCCAGAATTTCAAAACATGCTTCGCCGGTCATGCAAGTGAGTTGCCAATCTCCAATCGGAACTTGTAAGTATTGACATCTTTGTGTGTGTACTTGGGTAAACACACGAATTGCGAGCCTATTTGAGGTGCAATTTGTCAATGTGCAGACCAATGCATAACGAGTGAATTGACTAGATAAAACATATTTCGGTGCTTTCTCTTTTGCCTTCACAAGAGGGTCGGACAAAGACTTGAGCATTGACTTGTGTACATTATAAGCAAAAAGAAGAGGCAGGTTCATCTTTGTTTCTTAAGGAAGTTTCTCTCCTAACTCAAATAGACTTTATTAAATTAGACTTGTCAGTACTCAAATCCCTGTAAAATCAGATCTATCAAAATACTTAGTTATATAAATTTCACATGGATATCACAAAAATCGATGAATGTGATTGCATACGATACAGGGACCATGATCTATGCAACTAGTTCCCTTCAATTGTTCCTTGATGGATCAATTCCAGTCATAGCTCGTTTTAAGTATCATGAACTTATTATACTTTCTAATGCAGACTGGCAATATGGACACGAACTACTACTGAGGGATTAATTAGGCCGATTTGATGTCAATTCAATTCGAATTATCAAAAGCTCCTGAGGGAATAACCTCAGCTCACACTCCTCGTCATCCAGTAAATCAACCCCAGAGATACGAAAGATTGCCTTCGCATCTAAGATCAAGTTGACCCGACAAAAATGAAAAAAGGACTGACAAAATTGGATCTTCCAACAGTTGTAAATTTTCGCCGACCACTTTCCTTTACTCAAGAAAAGCTAGCGACTCCAAGTTTGGCACGTGGATTCCACCCATTCATCTTCAACCTTTCGGTTTCGCTGGACACTAGAGAGAAAAAAAGTGAGAAAAAAGGGTGGGACAAAGCTATCCCGCAGATCTTCGGTGCGAAACTGGGCGATATTTGCACCATTTCTCGGCAACTTTTGGGAGTCCATGTTTGGTAGATCAAGTCTCATAAAGGTTGAGTTCAAATTGAGGTTAAGTTTTATCAAGTTTTAAGCTGAAATTCATCTAGCTTTCATGGAAATATTCTCATGGTCCTAATCTTTTGAGGAGAAATTGCTTTTTTAATCAAGTTTATGGCGAATGTGACACATGCATTAGACACTAATTGGTCTCACTTGATAGATCCCTGCACTTTAAAATTTCTCCAAGATATTTCATTACATTAACGCAAAATAAGCAAGAAATAAATAACTCGGGCAAATTGCAACATCTTCTTCCCTAACTCTGTTTGGTAATCTAAGATGGGCGAGGGAATGAACGAAAAGGAAAACAAACAGAGAAGAATAATGTATTTTCATTCTCTTTTGGAGATGAACATTAAAGAGAAATAATGAAGAGGAAATTTGAGTTAGCTGATTGTTCAAATCAGATTTTGTATACCATCTTATCTTAGTATACCTGACATTATTTAAATAATTTTATGGATTAAAGGGAACAGTTATATTCATTCCTTTTCCATTCATGATAACCCATAAGAAGTTCCAATGTTGACAATATCCGGGAACTAAACAAGGTAAGTCAGTCACTTAATTCTTTTAATTAAGCCAAGTTTTGGCAATCTCAAATGCACGCAAATTGGGTGCAAAAAGATGCTATCATCCACTGACTTTTCCATACAAATGACAAATACATTATCCGTCTCTATAGAGCTGGTAAGGGCCATCAAAATCACGTAATCTCAAGCATCCTATTATAGCGAGATGGCATGATGTTTTCGTGTATGGCACATCCGGCATGCTTTTCAGTGATTCACGCCGATAGATCTCCACAATATTCAGATTCTGTAAATTAGACAAATGAGTTTCAGTTAACCTTTTATTCAAATCACAATCTTCAATATATAACGTCCATAATAATTTCAATGCTCCCGAACCCTGAATTTCAATTAGCTGAGGCAATTCCACCAAAAACAGACTTGAGATCTCCCTCAAACATGGCAAAAGGGGCAACGTCTTGACCAATGGACACTCACCCATTGTGAAATCATCGAATTTCCTGAGCTTTTCAAGCACATCGAATTGAATCTCTCCTAGCTGATATTTAAGGGGATAAAGCATTGACAAGTTCTCTAAATTGGAAAAGAATGACCAATCTATCGGTGACTGGACATCAATTAAAATCAAATCCTTAAGGCTGGCTGGAAGCATAGTAAGAGATTGGGGGTTGACACAACTTATATAGAGGTAGTTTAGTAGATAGAGGGAACTCAAATCGGTGGGAGGCAAGGTGATTCCTTCAAAAACCAAGGTCAAACTCCTCAGAGAACATAGCCTCGCTAGCCAATCTATGTTGGGTTCATGCACTGGACTTCTATCCATTACTAGACAATCTAAATTGGTGTTACATTCTGAATTTTGATTCACTTTTAGGATAAATAAAATGTGTACATTCTTCAATGCATTTGTAGTTAAATCTTACCTGGAACTGATCATTCTCGGAATACTAACCTTTAGGGAATGGCTACTTAGGAAAATGTACGTAGACCTAAGAACTCAGCCATGAGTTGACCTTCGGTGACGATCGAGGTCGCCATGATTTGGGTAACCGCAGGTTGATACGCGTAAATCTTAAAAAGCCGCCCGTTAGTTAGATATACACTAAAGTCGCGTTTGAGTGAAATTGGCCGTCATTTGAATCCGAATTGGGATGTCGAATTTCTCGAAGTGTCATGACTAATTTATTTGGACGACGTCATATAAGCGTGGCCAACCTTAAGGTTTATTGGATATAGCGGAAAGTGAAATTTGGACCGAGAATTGGAAATGACCATTTTACCATTGGGATATTTGAATTCCTTTGAAGAGTTGAAAGGCAAATTGGAAATTGGCATTTTCCCTCCATGGCCAAAGCTAGATGACCATTGTGCCCCTCCCTCCTTGCATATTTCTTTTTCTTGCCATTTATTATTTTGGACAATTGGTTGGGAGGAATTTTGTGAGCCCTAGCATCTTGTCTTGCCCAACAAAATGAAATGTGAGCCCTTGGATGTGTGAGTAGGAGTGGGTGATGGGGTTTTTAGTGGGATTGGCAGAGAAAAATCTGATGAAGTCTCTCTCTCTCTCATTCATTCTCTCTCTCTCTTCTTCTTCTTCTTCTTTTCCTTCTGCTTCTTCCTTCTGCTGCTGCTTCTTGCATTGGTTTCTTCTGCTTCTAGCTTCTTGCTACTGCTTCTTCCATTGGCTTATGCTCTGTTGCTGCTGTTCTAGGCCTGGTGCTGCCTTCCTTGCTTGGTTTTTCTTAGGTTTTTCCCTAGTAAGTGGCATTCTAAACTTTGTCTAAGCTAAGGGGTCACCAATGGGCATATTAGGGTTTAATTAGTGGCTGTGGTTAGTTGGTTTAAGGGCTAGACAAGTAGATTTGCTTGTTGGTTGTGTTCTCGGATTTTGTTATTGCTGTGTCACCGAGTTTTGCTATTTTTTTTAAGACCTGTGTGGGCTGAATCTGAGGTAATGTTCTTAATGAAAGTTGTTCAAAACATCTTGGAGTATAACATAATTTAATTTGGAAATTTTTTGAAGTCATTTGAGGCCATTTGGAAGTCCATCTTTGGGCCAAAATAAGTCTACCAGAAACACTGGTCCTTCAACCTTCGGGATTGTTCGAATTTTTATAAATTTTTCCAGATCTATTTTCAAAATGCTTCCTTTACAAAACTTTTTGGGGACATTTGTTGTTATAACATATAAAAATTTCAAAGCTTTCTAAGGAGATTTGATTATTTCTTGAAATGAATTTTGAAAGCCAGATGGCCAGTCCGAATGAAATGTTTTATGTTCGAATTTGGATGACAAAAAGAGATGGTTCTAGGCAAAACTGAGTTTTGTGTTCTCATGGAAAATGTTCATCAAGATGTCTTCTAGGACATATCCGAAATTTATAATTTTTGGAGTTGAATTACTATTTATTTTAAAAGGAATTCCAAAACTGTGTGCTAGCCCAAAATTGCTCCAAATATGTGTATTCGATTTTCCCTTGTTTCTTGTGGTTGAGTTGTGGTGCTTGGTGGTTGAGTTGATTGTGGTGATACTTGGCGGCTGAGTTGAATGTTGTGATGTGTGGATTTATGCCATTGAGTGTATAGCTTGAATTGTGGTTTGAAAGGTGTTGGAATGATTGGGTGATATGGTTGAGCTACATTGCTGTCCTTGTGAATGGATTGGTTGAGCTGAGTTGTTAATTTGGAATTGAGCACGTTTGTGTGTGATTAGGACATGTGGATATTGTGTGAAGGGAATGAGATGTGTATCGCGTATGATCGATAGGCCCTGAGGCATGTTGACACGGGGAAAAGGCATGAAATTAAATGAGGATATACGTTTGATCCTATAATCCTTGAGGTATGTTTATGCAAGGAATTGGATTTTTCTTGAGACATGTTATGCAAGACAATGCCCGGATAAACTGGAGGACAGTCGACTTGATGCGTCTTTACACGAATCATGCCGTAGACTTGATGCGTGTTATGCGAGTCGTACAATGAGGTGGGCCTGAGGCGTGTTACGTGGGTCGGTATTGATCGGGGTGGACACATGTGGGTGTTGGAAGTTGAAAGATGTGAGCATGTGTAGAGATCGAGATTGGAATATGTTGGAATGTTATTATGGATGCATGTGTAGGAAATTGATTGTATATTGGAGTGCATGTGCATTGAGAAGTTGGTTATGTTATTGCAATCCAACTAACGTGCAGGGTTATATATGAATCGAGATAAGGCTAGAGAGTGCCTGTGAATGTTATTGCATGTTGATTGAATGTGTTGGGTGTGGTTTTATTTGTTTGGAAGTACGTGTTAGCCTAGGTAGGGTTTAAGGTGTTGCTTATTGAAACTCGTTCTCATGGTTATTATATAACCATTTCAGATCCTTGACCCCGACCATAAGAAATCCACCAGAGCATTTTGGGATCCCAAGGCATATTGAGCACTCTGTGATGGAATACCCCCGTAGGAGACAGGGAGGCCTTTATTAAGCATATGTGTAAAGCTAAATGTTGTAAATGTGATATTGTATGAAGTACATTGTTGAATGTTCTAGTATCTTCTCTACTACCTTTGGTCTTCAAAACTTGTCTGGATGTTATAATTGCTTCCGCGTGCGTTCTATGTTTTCAAGTTTCATTTGGGTTTACGATGAGTCCTAGGGCATCGCATTCAAAATACGACCGTGGACGGGTGCCGCGAGCTCGATAGGGTACGGGGTGTGACAATTGGTCAGGCTTGAGAGGTTAGGGATTGTGGTCAATGATGTGATTGAAAAACTTAAAAACTCTGAACTCTTAGGAATCTCTAGCAATTGTTCAATCCAATCACATTGTGCTAAATGAAGTTCTTGGAGATTTGTAAAAGCCGATTGATGGTTGTCGGCAATCTACTACATCTACAAAGTGATAAATCTAAAATTCTCAATGAGGATAGCAACCCAATTTCACTTGGAATTTCCCCCTCTAGGCATTCACACATTGAGGCGCACAATTTTTCTAGATTTTCCTCATCCAGCATGATAAAGTGAATTAAGTGATCAAACAACATGAAGTATGTGGGAAGCACACTTGAGAATATGAAAGGAAGTCGTGGATCTTTCAAGTTTCAGTCACCTAACATGTTTACTACTTGACTGACTTACCTAGATCTTTAAAATAAATATGTACTTTAATTGACCTAATTTGTACTGAAACTAAGTACTTCAGTAAAAAAAAAAAAAGCTCAGGCTAATACTTAGTACATTGAGCCATTGAATACCTTAGCAGAATAGGACTATTAGCAAGAAAAAAGTTTGCCTAGCCAGCAACTTTAAGTTGCTCAAATAGATCCCCACCGTTACACTTGAAGACATTTTAGCATGAATAGTTGACTACATTCTAGGACTCTGCAAAAATAGATGAAAAAGCTAATAAGTATTGCTGGATAAGCAGAATTTCAACTTTGAGAGTGGAGAAGCAGTATTACTTGAAAATTGCAACTATAACCATTGGCATCAAATGTGGGGTAAAGCTAACGGTGATCTTTGATTGTGGAGCATCAGATAAACCCTGCTCAATCTCTGGAATTGCAGGGAACAAAAGTGATACAAAAGTGAGCAACCCAGCTTATAGCATTTGCCTTATTGAATCTATCAATGATGAGTCGGAGTCATCAAATTCCCAGACCCAGCTCAAAACATTAAAGGAAAAAGAAAAAGACATGTCATCAGTACAACAAATAAAAATTCAAGAATGTATATGACTTCTCGGGCAAATTGCAATATCTTCCATAATTATGTTTGGTAATTTAATATGGGAGGGAATGAACGAATGGCAAACAAACGAAGAAGAAAAATGTAATTTCACTCTCACTGGAGATGAACATTAGAGAGAAAAGATGTAGAGGAAAATTGAATTAGATGATTGTTCAAAATACCTCTTGTCAAACCTAATTTTGTATACCTTCTTATTATACCTGACATTACTTAAATATTTTTATGGATCAAAGGGAATTATTCATTCCTTTTCTCACCATGATAACCTTAAGAAGTTTCCATATTGACAATTTCATGAACTGAACAAGGTAGCTAAGTCACCTAAATCTTTTAATTAAGCAAAGTATTAGCAAACATATGATACATACCTTATCCATCTTTGTTGAACCTGGGGCAGTAACTTATGGTGAGTTCACAAGATTTTGGCAAACCTGACACGCTCTCTAGTGATTCACACCGATTGAAATCCAATCTTTTTAGGTTCTGTAAATTAGACAGATCGGATTCGTTTAAGCTTTTGAGGGAATTGCAGTTCTAGATCCATAATGTCCGTAATAATTTCAATTCTCCCAAACCTTGAATCTCAATTAGTTGAGGGAATTGGCGTAGATACAAATGCTGGATCTCCTTCAAACAAG
Source organism: Syzygium grande (assembly GCA_024733475.1). NCBI lineage: Eukaryota > Viridiplantae > Streptophyta > Magnoliopsida > Myrtales > Myrtaceae > Syzygium > Syzygium grande. Next base: position 27,036,643 of record JAMXDD010000001.1, read on the forward strand.
GTAGAATGGGCAACGTCTTAAGCAACAGACAGTCGAACATCTTCAATTCATTGAAACTCCATAGCTTTCCAAATCCATCGAATCGAATCTCGCCTAGCAAATATCTTTCAATAATTAGCGTTGACAAATTCTCCAAGCTGGAAAAGAGTGACCAATTTATTGGTGACTGGACATCGACTAAAGTCAACTGTTGAAGGCTAGATGGAAGCCTAGTAAGAGAGCGGGGGTCAACATAACTTACAAAGAGTTCTTGTAGCTCAGAGAGGGAACTCAAATCACTTGGAGGCAAGGTCATTTTTCCAACCCACAGGGTCAACTTCCTCAGAGCACGTAGTCTCAAGAGCCCCTCTAAGTTGCCTTGTACAAGTGTCCCGCTTATATCAAGATGAACTAAATTGGTTAGGTTTGAGAAGTTAGGGATTGTGGTCAGTGAGTCCAATAAAAAGCTTAACGACCTTAGACTCTTAGGAAGCTCTGGCAAATGCTGAATTGACCTACAATCCCATAAATTAAGTTTTTGGAGATTTGTAAGCTGATTGATGGTTGTTGGCAATGCACTAAAGCAGCCACTTGATAACTCCAGAATTTTCAACGAGGATAGTCCCCCAATTTGACTTGGAATTTCCCCCTCCAGTTGTTCGCATGAGGCACTCAACTCTTCCAGATATTCCAACTTTCCTATGGTTTTCGGAAGTTCACTTATGCAGCTATGAGCCAGATTCAATGCCTTCAACTTTTTGAGATCTCCAATACAATTAGGCAACCTCCTGATGCATGAAAGACTCAAATCCAACTTGACCAATGACTGGAGCCTCTCAATCGAGTCTGGTAGCTTTTTTTAAATAGCCATTTGGGATCATAAAAATTTTCAACCTTTCTAGGTTCCTAATGGAATAAGGTAATTCTCTCACACTAGTATGTTTGACATCCAACTCAACTAGTGACTCCAATTGTCTAATAGATTCAGGAAACTTACGCAATTCCCAGCATGACAAGATTAGATGCTTCACATTCACTAGATTACCAATTGAGTGAGGCAACACTATAAGTTCCTGAGAAAATATTTCTAGGAAAATCAAGATGTTGTAGATAGCCGATGGACTTGTCAATCTTTCCTAGTTGAGTGCATCTAAGAACCAATCTCTCCAATCTTGAGATTGCGGAGAACTTTGGCGTCTTTCTAAGTAATGGACAATCCATGAGTTTTAGGACTTTTAACTGTTTTGCTACCTATAAAGCAATTAAGTTGAAACTTAGAAAAGAAGAAGAGTAAATATAATGCAAAAGTATATCATGATATCACACCTTGATTTGACGCCATCCTCCCCAGTCTTCAATAATGTTATTCCCAGAAAGCTCAAGAACTGCTAGGTTCTCCAACCCAAAGTTGGTAGCAAGGAATTTCGAAGGGCAATTGCTCCAAGAGAGCCATCATAACTCAGAGAAATGATCATTAAAGTCTCCTTGGAAGTTTCCATGGTCCAATTGAAGGAACCTAAGATTGACCAACTTCACAAATTCCTTGTGTTTAAATCTATAAGTTGCATTTGGTTCAGGTGTACCAAGATTGAGCGCTACTATGTTCTTAGTTCCCTAGAAGGTAAAAGTAGCAACGAATGAGTACAGGTGTTGGTTTAACCTGAAGTTAGATGTAAAAGGTAATGATACTAATGGATGGACAAGGAAAACATTTAGAGGTAGAAGTTTACCTTTTTTCTCTGCATTGCGTGGAAGGCGTCCTTGGGTAGCCACAGTCTGCTACCCCTTAGACGTATGTTGTAGCTTTCCGAGTGGATGATATCCCTTCCGAGGTCTCTAAGTTGGTCACGCATCCATAATTCATCGTAGTCCATGATCTTTATCAAAGACATACGTGTGAGGATCTTGACTTTGATTTCGGTGGGATACCCAAAAACTGCATCCCAATATTTAATTGCAGTTGTTTTCTCTTTATTAATGAAGAAACATGCGATATCAAGATAAATTTGTTGTTGATTAGGGTCCAATGCTTCGTAGCTTATCATCAACTTCTTCTTGACATCCTCATTCATCACCTTCTTTAACTTATATAGAACGTTTTTCCATGTACTATGGCATTTTCCACGGAGTGTGGAACCTACGACATCAAGAGCCAATGGAAGTCTTCCAAGTGCATGGATTACCTTTTCTGAAATATCCATGTAATCAGGTGGAGGCTTGGCACATACCAAGGCACGCTCACAAAAAAGTTGAAGAGCATCATCCCAATTCATCTCCGGCATAGTGTAGAATGAAAAATGTGAAGTATCTGAGGCCGGGACATTGTCCTCTTCACCTTCCTTTACTAGAAATTCAATATTCCTTGTTGTTATGATGATTCTACTACCCCCACCATACCAGCTGGGCTCGCCAACACGTCTCGTGATTTGGTCTCAGTTGTTGATGTCATCTAGAACAATAAGGACTTTCTTCCCATGGAACCTCGTCTTGATCACGTCAGCCCCCCTCATCAATGAAGGAGAGGTTTTACAACTGAGTTTGAGAACGTCGGACAACAATTTATTTTGTAAGTTTATTATATCATGGGTCCGAACATCTTTAAGAAAGCAGCAATGACCCTGAAACTGGTGGGAGATTCTCCTAAAGACAGCCTCGGCCAGTGTCGTCTTTCCAATGCCACCCATACCATGAATCACAATAAATCGCACATCAAAAGATCCTAGATCCAACCGCTTCATAATCTCATCCATCCGATCCTTAATTCCCACCGAATGATGGGGCACATCTGTCCGTCTAGTATATAACAAACTAGAAACCTCTTTGACCGTGAGATTCTTAAGTTCATCTAGGCTGCCAAATACATAACATGCAACCATCTCTGAATCAAAAACCACATATATGGAAACTTTGCACGCATTACGTGGCACTGGAAGATCATCATCATGTTTAAAGTAATTTGCTTTAAAAGCAACCAACATACAAAAGTGATCTTTCAAGTCGTGAGCCATTTGAAAACAAAAAAAGCCAAAAAAACAGATATATTCAAGAGGAGGAGGAGGGACCTTATTCACAATTGAAAGCTACTGCAATCGAGGTTCTTTGGTCTAGTAGACGGTGGGAAAAGGTCATTTCGTGACTAAAGGTCTAATTGGGCTTCGACTAGAAGTCGCTCCAGCATATCGTCACCTAACTAGTGCTACGCGCGGTTGTGTTTGAACAGGTTGTGCACCGCCATTCCATTACATTCTCTTACATCTCATGGAAATATACCAAATCATTCTTAATTCTATCATATACTAATTAGTCCTCAACTTTCTAATGTTAACAATATAGTCATAAACCTTTTACATAAAATTCAATGTTGTAGAATATCACGCAAAGGTTTAGGACTATATTGGTAAAACTAAAAATTTAAAACTGAATTGACATCCTTACACTTTAATTTAGGACAGATTTGATAATTATCCTCCATTTCATTTTTACTCTTTTATACCAGTTGGTTTCTTCTTGTCACATATAGTTGATTGCGAGACCTCTAGAAATTGGGCTAATTATCAAGTCCTCAGTAAACCCAGCTTGATCATCTCTTCGAGCATTTGGGATGAGTTTGAAGGTTAATGTAAAAGAGAAAATCTCACAAAGCAGTCACCTTGAGTATTAGAGTTACTAATTTGGTGCAAGGACTGGTAATTTTGAAATGTGGAGTAAACAATATGGTAAGTTATTAAAACCATGACCTGTAGCTTCCTCTTATGGGCTTGTAAAACTATCATTATAAAGAAGCTCTATTATTTTTGTGTAGCTCCGGGGTGCGGCCATAATTAGCCGGTTACCTCAAGGGAAATAGTAGCTAGGCATATGAATTCCATAAGGCCAAAACCAAATCCACAAGGATTGGTTTCTTCCTCTTGGCCATAAGTTCTTGGATATCGCATAGACTTAGGCTCCGTTCGTTTCGCGGAAAATGTTGTATTTTTGGAAAATGTTTTTCGGGAAACTATTTTACTGGAAATGGCACAATTTTTCAATATTGAGCTGAAATCTAAAAAAGTCTTGGAAAATATTTTCTATTGTTCGATATGGAAAAGATTCTCCTTCTTGCACTATTTTAATAATTTTTTTTATTTTTAAAAAATATTTTTAATTTAAATTTTTTTCTTTTTTTCTTTTTCTTTTTTTTTCTCCTCCTTCTTCTTCTCCATCCGATCGCCGACCACCGTCGATTGGCCACAGGCAAGATCAAGCCTCGCCGGCTTGTGGCAAAGCTCCGTCTCGCTTGATCCAACGAGCTCGAGCCTCGCTAGATCCGGCGAGCTGTGCAAGGCTCAAGCCTCGCTCGACATCGCTAGAGGTCGGCGAGGCTCTAGCAAGGCAGAGCCTTGCCACAAATCAGTGAGGCTCGACCTCACCTATTGCTGGTCGCCAGCTGCTGCCATGGCCAGCAACCGACTGGAAAAGAAGATAGAAAAGAGAAAGAAAAATAAAAAAAAATAAAAAGAAAAAGGAAAAATAAAAAAGATAATTAAAAATAATAAAAAAAATATAATTTTAAAAAAATAAAATAAAATAATTATAATGAATGATGAAAGAACGAGGGGGGAAATGTTTTCCTCTTTTCAAAAAGAGGAAAACATTTTCCTCGCTATTGAAGGTGATTTTTCTATTGAGGGAAAATGTTTTCCATGGCTAGTTTATTTTTCGTGAAACGAATGCCGGAAAACTCGAAAAATATTTTCTTGGAAGTTACTTTCCGTGAAACGATAGGAGCCTTAGTCTATGCTATAACTTCTTTATGATTCCTGCACATTTTTACGTCTCCCTGAAGTACATCAAACACTAACAAGTATGAACTAACTACAACCATTGATAGCTCGGAACACATAAAGAAGCTCCTTATTGAGCTCTCTTATTTTGGGTTAATTCTTCCTCAGCTTTCATTAGTATAACAAAAGGAAATCTAACATCAAAGTCAGTCCAATTTTTCAGGAAAACATTAGAGGCATAGGGTCGGGAAATTGCACCCAAAGTCCTTAACTTTATGTACTGAATACAAGTGAAGTTAAGAAACTTAATTTTTTTTCACACATATATGACGTCACTATTTTATCAAATCTTAGATCTTCATGGATATCTTGATTTTTTGGCATTATGGATTAATTAATTAAGTTGATATACCTTAACACTAATTGTTATCAAAACTCGATATTAAAAGTGAAAAGTCAATTTGTGCAAACAACTTCGCCCTCTGAGCAAAATTTCTAGCTCCCTCATTGCATCAACTCCAACCATACATTACATAAGGTTGGACAGCAGCAACCTAAATCTAATTGTTAACAAGAAATCGAAAATGTCAATAAGAAAAAAGTCAATGGAAAAGCAAACAATACCCATGATCTTTTAGATTCCTTCCTTTAATTTTGGCAACCTCTCTTAAAGCCTTCTTCCACTTCTTTGCCAAATCCTTCCAGGAGCCACTCTTGCGCTTTCGGAAGGCTTTCCGATACAACGGAGTCTTAAGCTTGACATCATCCATGTCCACATCATAGAAGATAGGGAGGATCACTTTCTCATCATTATCTCTTTATAACTCCACTATGCAAGCTAGCTTACGGAGACACCACTTACTTGAAGCATAGTTTTTGGATAAAACAGGGATGTAAATTCTGGAGTCATTGATCGCTTGCAAGAGGCTGCCTTCAATCTCTTCACCAAATTGGAGCTCTTCGTTGTCTTTGAAAGTGCGGATCCCCACACGGATCAAGTCATTGTAAAGAGAATCAATAATGGTTAAGCGGGTGTCGGGCCCCCTAAAGCTTAGAAACACCTCGTAGCCCCTCCCTAATCCGTCATCACGGCTACTCCTTGTCGAAGGTGCCATTTCCGTTTCTTTTCCCTCCCTCTTTCTCTTCATTCCGTGAGGACAATGGAGAGATTGATCTCTGAATTCAGTCCGCCCAGTGACTGGGGAAGTCTGAGTCTAATCGTTGTAACAACTTGACAAAATGCAACCGAGTGAGATCGCTCGCTTACTTCCGCTACGCTCGCCTGGAAGTCACCTCCAGCCTTCCTTCATACGTAAAAAAGACCATTCAGACTCGCACAAAATAGGAGGTTAAGTTGAGGCAATAATTGATCAAGGTCTTCGAAGGGGAGGAGGTCGTCTCGGAGATGTTAATTTTAGCTGGAGTACAACACTGACCATATGGAAATAGATGGCTTGTAAGTAATTCACACGCCCATAAACACATGTTCTACTGTGCAAGTCCCAATTCTATAGACTCAAGCAGTCACTGATCATGTCTTCATCATACAACAACTCACTAAAGAAACAGAGCGAGATCGCTCACATTCGCCGCATTTGCCCGGAAATTAGCGATGGCCGACCTTCACAAGTTGAAAAAAACAGAAAAAGCCATTCAGAATCGTACCAAATAGGAGGTCGTCTTGGAAATTTTATGATTGCATGTTAGTTAGATGTTGGACGTATTGGACGACTTAATTATATGATTACTTTGTCGTTGTGTTCCATTTGCCTGGAAGTCACCTGCGGCCTTCCTTAATAAGTTAAAAAAAACAATTCAAGTTCGCACCAAAAAGGCGGCTAAGGGAAATCGTCCGACGAAATGGATGAGTGGAGTCCTCGAACGTGGTCAATCCATGTACCGAGACTCCATGTCTGCGATACTTTTTGAATAATTATTCTCAAATATTATAAAGAATGACTTTCTTGTAAAACCGACCACGTTTTTCGAAAAAATTGCATCCATTCTTTGAATGACATGGATTAATTTTCTAAATATTGATTTGCGATATGAAATTTGATAATTGCATTATGAACGAAATATTACATTTTAATCAAACATGTCATGATTATGCATGTTGTCGCGGCCCAGCCCAGCCCAAGTGAACCACGAGAGAATTTAATGAATTGCTAGGCGGAGACACGTAACCCTCTTCCGACGTGGCGCTTACGCTTTGTAAGGCGCTCCCAAACTCTATCGATCACAACTTCATTTCTCTTTTAATATATGATCGAATTTTGATTAGAGTTGCCACTAACCTATTATAGGCCGGTTGTGAGCCAAGGAACAGGAGCTCGCCATCATTAGGAGAAACAGAGATTTTGGACGTGGGTTTTGTCTAATGCCCATCACCAGTACCTTTTCTCTTTTAATAAAATATTATTTCATTCAATATCTTTTCATTTTTTTTTATTTTTTAAACATGTAAATCAATATTATCATGCATAAATGCTCTTACAATAAATTTAACAATCGATGATGAAGCCAAAGATAAAGAAAGAACATAAAAAAGAAACCCAAGCCGTATCGGACAAAATAATACAACGCCCTTTAGGACAGGACCCTGTGAGCATTATACAAATTAATATTAAAATGCACTAGTCTAATAAATGAAAATTTCCTAATCTATGTGATGAAAATAAATTCTAAATGCAAGATGACGAAACTAGCAATAACAAAAATTAATCCCATCCTATAAACGTAGTCAAAACGCTTCTTTTTATGCTGTTTTTATATATTAATACAACGTGATTATCTAAATATATATGAAAAAAATAAAAATAAACCTAAATGCTGGAACTTAATAAACATGTAATTAAAAAGAGACGATATCTTATTAAAATATGTCTCGATTTTGAGCCCAATAGATGAAACCCGATCTGAGATTAATTATTATTTGTGGATATTTGAATATTCCAAAATGGATTTTTTGCAAACATCCAAAATCAAGCAGTATGTAATGCAGACATTGTACCCGTATTGCTGTGGCGATCAAGAGCATATTTCTTTCCTTCTTCAGGATAGACTCGGTCAACATGTGTCAATAAAGGAAAATGTATGGAAATCATGTTTCCACATTCAGTGAAGTCCAAGTCGAGATGGTAACAGAAAGGGAAATAACACAATTTTTTAGTGGGACTTGACCAATGGCTTTATATTAACTAGGGAAAATGATACAAATAGTCCCTAAATTTTGACCAAATATGTGATTTGATCCCTAAACTTTGAAGTTGTTCAATATAGTCCATGAACTGTAACCCAATATTCAATGTAGTCCATGAATATATTGTATTTATGGTGGGTTAATGGATCAACGAATGTGAGCAAAACGAGATGCGTTGTTTCCATTCACGTATCTCATGAATTCATGTATTTCTCGTGTCATGTATTTCTTGGATCCATGTATCTACTTAATTCTTGATTAATGTATTTCTTGGATCTTTGTATCTATTTAATTCATGTATCTACTAAATTCTTGAATCTATTTATTTCATGATTCATGTACGTTTCTGTACATGAATTCAAAAATTCTATAAATAGAATTCAAAATCTTCATTCCAAGAAGTAGCATTCCGACAAGAAGCAAAAATCACCAATATTTCCTCTCTTCAAGTTTTCTCTAAGTGTGCCAGTTTCAAGAAATGTTCGACAGAGTCCTGTTCATATAGTGCTAATACCAACAAGTTCGAGGTGTTGTATATTAGGAGGCGAAGTTTGTGAAGCTGCTTAGCACTATTGGCATGAACTTATCGTCTTAAGGAGATTCGGCTAGCCATACTTCACCTCCAATTCTTGTTTATTTTGTTGTCACATTCTCGATAAATTTTCTGATTACAACAAATAGTGTTACGTATTTTTCCCAATACGTGTATTCTTCTCCTCCTCTTATTCTTCTTCTTTTTTTCCAACAGAATATTCCATATTGGATAATTTGTGAATGTCGAAAATCGAGTAGTACATAATGCAGACATTGTACCCATATTGATGTGGCGATCAAGAGCGTATTTCTTTCCTTCTTCAAGTTAGACTCGATCAACATTTGTCAATAAAAGAAATGTATGGAAATCATGTTTCCACATTTGGTGAAGTCTAAGTCGAGATGGTAACAGAAAAGGACATAACACAATTTTTCAATGGGACTTGACCAATGGCTTTATATTGACTAGGGAAAATGATACAAAGAGTCTATGAACTTTGACTTAATGTATAATTTGATTGCTGAACTTTTAAGTTATTCAATGTACTTCATGAACTTTAATCCAATATTCAATGTGATCTCTAAATATTCCAAATTCGATATTTTGCAAACGTCCAAAATCGAGCATACATAATGCAAACATTGTACCTGTATTGATGTGGCGATCAAGAGCATATTTCTTTCGTTCTTCAGGTTAGACTCAGTCAACATGTGTCAATAAAGGAAAATGTATGGAAATCATGTTTCCACATTTGGTGAAGTCTAAGTCGAGATGGTAACAGAAAAGGAAATAACACAATTTTTTTAGTGGGACTTGACCAATGGCTTTATATTGACTAGGGAAAATGACACAAACAGTCTATGAACTTTGACTCAATATGTAATTTGATCCCTGAACTTTTAAGTTGTTCAATATAGTCCTTGAACTCCAACTAAATATTTAATATGGTCCCTGAACTTTCAATTTGTTCAATGCAGTCGGTAAACTTTATAAAATTGCTCAATGTAGTCCTCCCATTAATTTAAGTTCAAGGACCATATTGTACATTTTCATATAGTTCAAAGACTAAATTGAACATGTACTAAAAGTTCAAGGATCACATTGAACAAATTAAAAGTTAAGGACTACATTAAACATTAAGTTAAAGTTCAGGGACTACATTGAACAAATTAAAAGTTTGGGAACTAAATTGTATATTGAGCTAAAGTTTGGAGGCTGTTTGTGTCATTATCCCTATTGACTACTATAGATATACACATGAGACAAGTCAGGGGATGTTCTTTCTTGAAGGAGACTTGAAGCGCCGCTTTAGGCCTGAGTGCTTGGTGTGCCAAGAAGCAAGGAGGGAACTTGTGAATTATGTTCGTGAAGTCAGTGTTCGAGCTATGAAAATCTTGTAATAAGATTTGTATATGATTCCTTCATAAGATTGAGAGATTATTTCGTGAAAAATTATGAAGCTAAACACTACGTGAGTTATTAAGTATAATTAGGACTTGGAAAACATCGAAAGTGTTTGAATGACTCGAGTGTAGTTGTAATCTTCGTTGTATCATTTGATCTATAACGAAATTCATTGATGCTTTTCCTATAAATGTAGGTCACTATGATCAAATCACATAAACTTCATGTCTGATTTATTTTATTTATTTTGTCTATTTTACTGTTCAATCACTTAGCTCCCACAACACATCTAAACTCTGAGCCGGAAGACGTTATGGGCAAAATCAATACCTAGTTGAAATCTCTGTTTTTACTTGTATGCAAATAAGACGCATGAATGCAAACTCATGTATATGAGAATAAAATGAATGCTGGAATTTCATTAAAAGTGACTCCTAAATGTGTGACTATATTTTATGTGATGCTAAAACGGATAAATAAACAAAGGGGGATCGCCTGAGTACTGGTTCGGTGAAGTGGAAATCGACCGTGAATGGGCTGGACGCACACTATTCAGACCGAAGATGGTTTGGACAGTAGACATCCAGCCTATCCCCAAGCTAAAATAGGGACCCGAAGCGGGCCTCGACAATTCTAGAGCAATCACAAACCAAAGGGACCATTGAGGACCGACCTGGAGAGTCTCCAACAGACCAAAAGGGGGCTCGACACCGACGGTCTGAACAATGGACATCCAATCCATTCCCAATTGTTGACACCTAATTTTGGCTTATGGATTAGCCATTCATTTGATGAGAAATTAGGGATCAAATTCAAACTTTAAACAAAAAAATCAAAGTTGCATAATTCAAATTAGATTTACATATCCATTTTTATTACATTTTAGGACTAGCACATATACAGGGAACTAGAGGCGACCTCGAGAAGTGGCCTAGCATGAGACGAAACTTCGAAATCCAACTTGCCATGAGAGAAGTGAGCTCAAATGGGCAATCATAGTGAGAAAATGTGCTTAAAATGACGTTTCCAAGATTCTCGGAGTTCGAGCATAGGAAGTGAGCTCGAACTTATATTTACAACCTTTTAGAGTTCAAACCCGAGTTCAAGTGGTAAGGCTACATAATGTTGGGAAAATTCAATTCCCGATCGACACATTTGAAACGTATTCGAAATGAATTCGATCAATGCGGAAAATGTGCTCGAGGACCATCATCTTGTATTACCGATCATATAGGCATATCACACAACGAACATATCCGGTATTGTCACAGATTAAGTGCCACTTTGAGCTTGAGAGTTCTTCGATCATCTTTCGTACTCGTTTGCGTTCCAAAGGAACAATCAGAGAAAGTGTTACATTCGAAAGAGTGTGCTCTTTTGCATATGAAAAATCACGTTTTTTTTTTTCCAAGAGGTACCTTCTATTATAATGATAGGCAAACAACTATCTCGTGGGCCCTTGTGGCTCACGGGTCGGGTTTGGCCCATTTTGGGCAGTCCACCCATTATGCCTTTCATCTCCCACTCGCTCACAATGGGCTAAACACAACTCTCTTCTTTGCAAAATTCATATTAGCAAATAATACGTGCGATCAGCATACTACAAGAGCTCATTGTTATACATCTATTAGGAATATATAACAGCTCAAATTGGGCATTATCCAGAGTAGAATTAGTATGCAGTTCCCTAGATCAATCAATCACATTTTTATCTTTTTTGATCTCTTTTAGTATCTCGTATATTGTATTCACAACTATGATTTACTCAAAATCATAATTGATCAACTTGTGAATACAAATATAGAATGTGACATCATAAATTAAATTGCTCTTCCTCTTTCCTTAAACCTCTCCATTTCGGTTCAACTCGCTTTTCTAGAAATGCCCTATTAGACCAAATTATCATGATCATCGGCAACATCCTAAGATAGCAAATACTTAATAGAAATTTTGAGAATAAGTAAGAGTCGTGAGGGCATTTTAATTAAGAAAAATTATTTTCCTCAAGAGTCTTACACGACTTAAAAATTGAGATCATAATTTTTTTTTGCCAACTCTTATCGATCGTCCCATGCATACGTAATATGAAATATGTATTACGGTATTTTCTCCTTTTTCCATAGAGCGTATGTCTTTATTCTCAATACCGTACAGATAATAATCTAGACATACTCAATGTCTAACTTGAGTTCACAAATCTACTCTATTCATAAACGTCTATCAAAACTTACATATGGCTTTTAAAGACAGGTCAAATGAAATATATGGGTCATTTCACTTTCAGACATAATAATCTATATGTCCTCATCTTAACATTATGTTAAGGCAACGTCCATGCTTCAAGCTTGAGCTCTCAATTATCACCTAGATAACAAGCTTAAAACTGTCTCATCTCTATTCATCACATAATGAGTAGATGCGATTATCTGTGTGAGTGGGCTAATCTCTCATCTGTCCGACATACCTTTTTAATGTAATGCACTCAACATCAACATTCACAAACGTCTTACAAACTTATAGACTTTGATAATTACAAACTTCATTAATAGTGAACATTCAGAGAAAATTACAATATTCAGTACATCATATTCTATACAGTCCTAGAGATCTCACATGACCATAGAAAATTTTTCTAGGAATTGGCTTCGTCATAAGATCAGCTATCATCCTTTGTGTAGATATGTACTTCATGTTCACTTCCTTTTATGCAACCATGTCCTTGACATAGTTATATTTGATATCTATATGTTTGGTCTTTCCATGGTACTTGGGATCCTTAGTGTACGCTATTGCTGCTTGGCTGTCACAATAGACCAATACTGAGTTTGCAACATTTGCAGTAACACCTAAGTGATCCAAAAATCTTCTAGGTCAAACAGCTTCTTGTGTCGCTACTAATAGAACCACGAACTTGGCTTCCATTATAGATAAGGTTACACACTGTTGTTTCTTACTGCTCCAAGATATGGCGTCATTATTCAATAAGAACACGTATCCAGAAGTAGATTTCGTTTCTTTTAAATCTCCTCCCCAATCTACATCAGTATAGCCTTCAAGGTGTAGATTACTTCCTTGATAAGTCAGCGCATAGTCGGCACTTTCCTTTAGATATCTCAGGATTTTTTTTGATGGCGATCCAATATGCTTAACCTGGATTGGATTGGTATCTACTTATCATTTCAACTGCATAACAAATATCAGGTCTTGTCCACATCATAGCATACATCAAGCTTCCGACAGCACTAGCATATGGAAGTTGTTCCATTTACTCATTTTCTTGTAAAGTCTTAGGACACATTCTGTCACTTAATGCTTTGCCCTTTGCAATAGGAGTATCTGTTGGTTTACAGTCTTGCATACAAAATCGCTCAAGGATTTTATTCACATACGTCTCTTGTGAAAAGGATATGGATTTTTTTGAGCAATCTCTTGAAATCTTAACTCCAAGAATATATGCAGCTTCATCCAGATCTTTCATCTTAAAATTGGAAGATAACCAATTCTTGAATGTATTAACAAACTCCATACTGCTTCCGATAATTAGTATATCAACATATAATGATAAGATCACAAATTGATCTTTGGATCTTTTGATATATACACAATTATCTTCACTAATCATTACAAAATTATATGTCATTATGGCATTGTGAAAACGTACATACCATTATCTCGAAGACTGCTTAAGGCCATACATCAACATCAATAGTTAACACACTTTGTGCTTCTGGCCTTTTATAATGAAACCAACAGGTTGTTCCATATAAATTTCTTTCTCTTATTCTCCATCGAGGAATGTAGTCTTTACATTCATTTGATATAATTCAAGATCCATACTAGCTACTATTGCCAAAATAAGGCGAATAGAGGTAAATCTAAGCACAGGAGAACAAGTTTCTTTAAAGTCAACTCCTTCTTGTTGATTATATCCTTTCGTCACAAGGCAAGCCTTATACCTCTCTATTGAGCCATCAGCCTTACGCTTTATTTTGAGAACCCATTTGTTCCCAATGGCTTTGCATCCTTTTGGAAGGTCAACCAATTCCCAAACTTGGTTTGATCTTAATGACTCCATTTCTTCTTCCATTTCATGTATCTATTCTTCCTTATCAGTGTACTTTATAGCATCATTCACATTCTTTGGCTCATCTTCATCTTGTGGGGCGATCATGAAAGCTTCTCCTTCAATGTCAAAATGTCGATGGGAATCCTATTACAACTTGACTGTCGTATGGAATGCTGTACTCCTGATGGTTCACCACATTCCATTGCGTTCCCACTCGAATTAGATAATGGTGGTGTCGTCTTTTTAAGTGGTTGCAATTAAGACTAGATTGCATTTAACTCTTCATTTGTCACAATGCTCTCACTAACTTTACTATCACGATCCACAGATTCGTATAGTGAGTAATTACCACCTACTTCGCCATTTTTAGGAAATTCATTCTCTAAGAATGTGACATCCCATTATTCAAATTTAGTTATACTTCCGCTTTCTTGCTCACCTATGAATACATATCCTTTTGAGTGCTCTAAGTATCTTATAAAAATTCTCTTTTTGCCTCTTAGACCTAATTTTCCATACTTGTGAAAAGACTCATGAGTATAGACAACATAACCCCAGGGTTTTAGAAAGCTTAAGTCAGGCTTTATGCTTGTCCATAACTCATACGGAGCAGAAGCAACTAATTTAGAAGGCACACGTTTAAGTATGTAGGCAGCAGTCAACAAAGCATCACCCCAAAAAGTGATAGACAAGTTAGCTTGTGCCATCATTGACCTAACCATTTTCATTAAGGTTATGTTTCTTCTTTCCACAACACCATTTTGTTGAAGAGTATGTGGAATAGTTAGTTGTCTTTCTATTCTCTTTTCATCACATAAATTTCTAAACTGATCAGACAGATATTCTCGACCTCGATTGGATCTTAATGCTTTTATTTTCTTGTCTAATTGATTTTCCACTAAGCTCATAAATCTTTTAAAGCAATTTAAAGTCTCGGACTTATAAGAAATCAAATCGACATATCCGAATCGAGTATGATCATCAATGAATGTGATGAAATAAACAGACCCGTGCCTTGCTTTTACATTCATTGGACCACAAATGTCAATATGGATTAATTGCAAAAGAAATTCAAGTCTTGTTCCTTTTCCAAATGGTTTCCGCGTTGTTTTTCCTTCTAGGCAATGCTTACATATAGGCAAATTAACCTTTTTAATATTGCCCATTAAGCCATCTTTAGGCAATCGATTCATTCTTTGTTGGCCAATATGACCAAGTCTAGCATGCCATACGTTCACATCATTCTCATAAGAATCAGATGAGGTAAATAAGAAATAACTAATATTAACTTCACAATAGTTAACATCTAATACAATGAAACCATCTAAAAAATATCTGGAACCATAATAATTTGTACCTATAGACAAATCTACACCATTATTATGGAAGTTTACATTAAAATCAAGTCTAATTAAAACCAACACCGAAACTAAGTTCCGATGAATCTCCAGAGCAAAGAGCACATCATATAGGAACAATGTGCGTCCACCGCGTATAAGTAGTTGATAGGTGCTAATGCCTCTAACCTCTACTCTTGAATTGTTCTCCACGTATATCCATTGCATTCCTTGTGGAACTCGTCGAAACTCCACAAAAGTTTCTTTGTCCTTCGCTACATGGTTTGTGTCTCCTAAGTCGTTAGTCCACAAAGGATTAGATTCAGTTAGAAACATTGAACTAGACACATAAGTAGCATTTTCATTAATACTAAGGGTTTCTACCTTCTTTGACTCGCTACAGTTGCAACCAAAGTGACCTTTCTTGCCACAGTTGTAACATTGCACTCTTGAAATATTTTTCTTGAAAGGACGCTTTCCTTTCTCCCATTGGTTGTGTCTCGGTTTCTTTCCTGAAGGACTTGCTCCCTTGCCTTTCCACTTCTTTGACCCAATAGGGTGCTTCCTCTTAGAGCCCAAAACTCCATGTGAGCTAGAACTAGCAAAATAAATATCAGTTCCTGGCTTAACCGCTATAAGGCAATCCTCTTCTAGCTCAAGATACCGCATAATATCCTCAAAGGTCTTGATACTCTCATTGTGGGTCAAATAGATCTTCATGTGCTCCCAACTTTGAGGCAAGAAGCGGATTACTGCCTGCACCCTGTTATTCATCAGTGAGTATGTGGTCGGCATTCTTCAGCTCACTAATCGTATTCGACATCTACCTCAAATATCGTTTCATGGTCTTTTCATGAGACATCTTGTATGAATCGAAACAGATAGTGAGTTGTCTCAGTTTGATCACATAAGTTCGACCAAATCTTGATGCCAGTGCAGCCAGCATGTCTTTGGCATTCTGGAAACGTCCGAACTCTCGCATGATGTCATTGTCCATACTGCTTAACAACGTAATGCGAGCAAGAGAGTTCTTTCTTTTTCAAACAGCAAAGGCATCTTTGTCCCTTTTATGTTGGGCAGTTGTCCCATCCTCAAGTTCCTTCATAATCTAATTAAGAGCTTAGAGTGGCTCTTGCTCTTCCAGCACATATTGAATTTTGAGACTTAAAATCTCATAATTGTCACCATTCAATTTTTCTCCCTTATTAAGTTCAACCACTATGTTCTTAGTTGTTGAAGCCATCGTATTTTAACATTTCAGGCACATACGCACAAATTATTAAAGCCTATCTAAATGCTTCATCAGCATCATGATTACATAAACTAATCATATTAATGAATAGTTTTACAAAAGGTCTTAGAGTCGAAATTCCACTGTGTTCCCAATCATTGTCTAAAAAACCTAATTTTAAATTATCATTAATATAATCATTTATGTAAAGAAATTGGTTCTTCAAAAGTTATACAAACTTTTAAGAACTTCTCACATATAACATAACATATAATATGACAATATAAAACAAGAAATTACAAAAAGGAATTCATAGCCATATATATTTCATAACACATTCACAAATGTTTAAGAAAATGTAATATCAACTTGAAACATGTACAGAAATGATTTCAAATCCTAAAAGAACAATATCAAGTGTACCAATCCAACATATAGACAGGAAAAGACTCATAAAATTCGTTAGAAAATTCTATTTTCTTTGAACCAAAAACGGAAGCTCCCGGAAAACCCCTAGATCCGGGTCATGATTTGCCCCGAGACCCATTCAATGCAAGGGTTGATGTTCTCCTTGCCCTGATCCTTATGTATTCTTATAGAAAATTCTCCACAAGCACCTTATAGTTTGGACCCTTTAAGATTTCTTTGACCTTATCAAGCATTCTTCTCAACTCCTTAGGAGTAGTGCATTTTAGGGCTCCGACCATTACATATTCCGGCATTACAAAACCATTCCAAATGATATCCTGTATCATTATGTTGACCTTGATAATATGTGTTATCATATCATCTCAAGCGTACCATCGATAAAAAGCTAACTTGATTTTTAATTTCTCAAGTCTCTCCTTTTGAGTTGCCATTCTTGGGATTATCGGAGTGCATCTCAAATATACCATTGTTCCTGTAATGAATGTAGAAAAAAAGGGATTATTTATAATCCATGATACATTAAGATAAGGAATGCTTATTCATATACATATGATCTAGCACTTGTATTTCAAAAAACTATAAAGAATTACTAGAGAAAATGCCAAAGAATATACCCATAAGTACGTGTACATAGGGTTTATCGTGCATTTTTACATTCATAATTGCAGCAAACATGTCATATGAATATACCATAATGTAGAGCATTCCAATACGAGCACATCGATACCAAGAACGCCCAAATCAGAGTTCAAATGAGCTCGAACGGGCTGAAAGAACACAATAGGTTTGTTCTACCCGGTCTGAACCGGTCCGGTTTGATCGGTTTGACCGGGCCGACCCTTGATTGGTCCGACCGTTAACCGATGAACAGTCAATCGATTCGGTCAACGGTCAACCGAATCGGATCAACAGTCAATCGGGTCGGGTCTCGAGTCCGCGCTTCTGATGACGTCAGTGTGACGTCATCGTTGGCGGTTAGGCAACGACCGACGCACCGTTTCACACGGCAGCGCGTGGGCCTTACGCACCGTCGCATGCACGGCCTTTGTCGGCGCGTGAGGGCGCGTGTGGCATCCTCCGGCGACGCGCCGCCCATCATTTTGCTCGTCTTGACGAGCACTTTCTATTTATGCAATAAAATTCAAATTTTGACGAAAAAGAAAAATCGAAACATGCATGAACAGTTCGGCGACGCGAAGAAAATGAACCAAAAACGAGGCCAAAACGAAAAAACAAGTAGTATACACTTCAACGTTAGAGACGATACACATGTATGATTGGGAAACAAGTAAATGGGCTCTAATACCAATGTTGGGAAATTCAATTCCCGATCGACACATTCGAAACGTATTCGAAACAAATTCGATCAATGCGGAAAACGTGCCTGAGGACCATCAACTTGTATCACCGATCGTATAGACATATTACACAACGAACATATATGGTATTGTCACAGATTAAGTGTCACTTTGCGCTTGAGAGTTCTTCGATCGTCTTTTGTACTCGTTTGCGTTCCAAAGGAATAACCAGAGAAAGCATTACGTTCGAAAAAATGTGTTCTTTTGCATATGAAAATTCACATTTTTTTTTCCAAGAGGTGCCTTCTATTATAGTGATAGGCAAACAACTACCTCGTGGGCCCTTGTGGCTCACGGGCCGAATTTGGCCCATCTTGGGCGGTCCACCCATTATGTCTTTCACATAATAATGGAGAGACAACTCATTCAAGAGCTCTCATATCGTGAGGCTCTCTAGGCTCCCTTTCGGCCTTGCTCAGCGGTGTCCTCCCCTCTTGGTGTCCAACCGGCGGCTTCCTCCATCCTCAGGCAATCTTCACCGGAATTCAGGGTTCAATTGCCACTGCTGCCACCACTTCCAACTACTTTGATCCTCTTTATGTAGGCGTGTACCCTCCAATCTAACCGTTGGAGATGCTTCCGAAGAGCTAAAGAGCCGTTGGGAGTTAGTTGTCGCAAATGCCGACGTTCAGGCGGCCCATTTTGTTTGCTCCTAGAAACAAAAGCAAGGTTTCTCAAAATGGAATTTGCTCTATTGTTCCATCAACTATTCGGTCTAACACACAGACCAAAACTGCCCGATTATTGAACGACACCTTCTAGGAATTGGTATATGCACGATTCATTGCTTCTCAATCACTTGATAGTAGCACATGCCCTTCTAATATTTTGTTGATGCTATCAATCGTATTCTTCTCGGAACAACTTGTGAGTTATATCCAATGGTCTTCCTAAGCATACCAATATCCAAAGGCTTTACCTTGATGATCACCTAATCTTGGGGGGTGTTTGGTTGGGCTTTGCCAAGGAGCTTTGAACCTCCAAAGCTCTTTAGGAGAATTATAGAGTGTTTGGCAAATTATTTTTGGGACTCTTTGGCCAAATGTTGGCCTTCTCAAGGCTGAAAGCTCAAGGCACCCACCGCCCGGTAACATCTTCTATGTTTTTCTTTGTTGACTTGCAGCCGCTTGGGTCCCGGGACCCTCGCAAAGGGTCGCCGGCTCTCGGGCATGTTGACGTGATAGCGGTGCGATTGGATACAAGTTGCTCGCCCGGACGGTCGCCGCGGGCCGGGCCGGGCAGAATCCGCTCGCCCTCGATCGGGGAATGGCGCCCAATACCGAGCTTTACATTAAGGGTAAATTAGGTTTTTCCTTCCCAAAGTCCATTTGCAAAAAAAATTCACCAAACACTATATTTTGGCCAAAGTAACTTTACAAAATATTTTTACTAAACACCATTTGCATTTCCCCAATGGGCTTTCACCCAAAGTATTTGCATTTCAAATGCATTCCCCCAAAGCCGAACCAAACAGGCCCTTGGTCTCTCCAAATGCATATGAACCACTCATCATATCTAACTTGTTCTCCTCTTGTCATAGCCTACATCTTTGTGGGAATCCTTCACCGAGTGAAAGACATAATGGGTGGACCGTTCAATATGAGCCAAACCTGGCCCATGAATCACAAAGGCCCACAAAATGGTTATTTACCTCTTACTATAAATAGTAGTCCCCCCTTGAAAAACGAACGTGATTTTTCATATGCGAAATAACACACTCCTTCGAAAGTAATGTCTTCTCCGTTTTTCCTTCAGAAAGCAAGTGAGTACGAAAGAAGATCGAAGATCACTCTCAAGTGTAAAGTGGCATTTAATCTATGACAATACCGGGTATGTTCGTGATGTGATATGACTATACGATTAGTGATACAAGTTGATAATTATGGGCATGTTTTCCGCAATAATCAAATTCGTTTCGAATATGTTTTGAATATGTTGATCAGGAATAAGTTTTCCCAATACCGAGCTTTACATAAACCATCGATATTATCAATTCTTCTTGAAATTATCATCAATTCATCATGAAGGACATATGCAATCATCCGGTAGATATAAAACCAATGATAGTTTTGAAAACACAAAAAGTACTGGGAGTTTTATCAACACTTACCATCGTGCCCCACCGATTTTGAATTTTCACCAAATAACGGATGATCTTCACCTCGAAGGTTGCGCGACATTAATTGTGGTTTATTGATCTTTGTGGTAGAGGGTTGGGGCTTGCGCAACATTAATTTTGAATCATCTCGTCGCCAGTCTTGCATTTCTTGCTGTTTCTCGGGTGAATTAGGCACATAGGGAGTGTCCTGCATCCCAAGACCAGTGAAGGATTCGAAGTAGTGCCACCTCGAGCTTGGAGGTTCTTCGTCGCCATTTGAGGAGCGATTGGGGTCCATTGCGAGTTCCAACGAAGGAGTAAATCATATATAGAAAATGGGAATTTGCGAGAAATTGAAAATTTGCAAGAGAATGAGAACTTGGGAGAGAGTGATGAATGGTGAGAAAGAGAGAAGGGGGCCCCTAGTTTATAGAGCATTTGGGAGTTTATTTTGTTGGTCCAAATGGTAGGAAAATTACCAAAACAGTTATAAACATATTACAAATTTACAAGTGTATCAATTTAGTCCTAAATATTTTTTTTTGTCAATCCAATCCTAAACCTTTTACAATTGTACCGTTTCAATCCATCCAACCAATTTTTGCCGACTGACAATGACGTGGTAATTTTTAAAATATTTTTATTCTTTTGAATTTTTTTATTGTTTTTCCTTTCTCTTTCCTTTTTTTTCCTTTCCTTCTTCCCTTTGCCGTCGGACCGGCCAAAATTGGCCAGATGGATTGAAACGGCGCCAATTGCAAAAGATTCATGAATGAATTGGCACAATTACAATAAGTTTAAGACTATTTTGGTAATTTTTCCGTTTGATGGAGATCAACCGTTGGCCCAAAATTCAGTTGGTCCAATTAATGGCACGAACCCAAGAGAGTCCAATCGAGTGGGAGCTGATATGTTGAGATACAAATGATATTTGAAATTCTTCAAAATAATTTCCCAAACATACAAAATACTAACTCTTCAGATATCTGAAATTCTTCAGAAGAAATGGCAGTAGTAACACGCAACTTCGAACAGCAATATCGAATTTATTAATCACCACCCTTAGAGAAGAAAAAGCACAAACATTATCTTCCAAAAAGGGATCATAAATTCTTAGTTAGGCCAGGAGATGTAAAACTCCCACTGCCCAGCGACCAACTGGAAAACACCGCCGCTGGTGAACTTCCAATCGCAATCGTCGATGCACGAGTCCCTACGCTGGACGTATGCTGCGAAGTGAAGCACGTCAGCCTCGGGCGTGCTCGCGTCGCACAACAACAGAGTAGTGTGGGTCGCGTCCTCACTGAACTTCCACTCATACGAACCGCCATTCGCGATGGTCTGCTCACCCATGTCCATTGACAGGTCAAAGGTGCAGTGCACCTTCAGGCCCTTGCCGTCGCCCAATTGGTTGATGGTGTGGACTAAATAGCCAGACACGGCAAATGCCGATATCACGATGGTTAACAAGAGGATGAGGTTGAGCTTCTTGAGAACGGCGGTGTTCATTACTTGTGATTTGACAAGAGGATGAGGTTGATCTTTGTTTTATGCACTAGGAATCATTGAGCGTCACTTGTGTTGAAGCAAATATAGTGAAGGAGCTGATAGTGACCATGGAAAGAGAATAATTAAGTTGCCCTGAAAGAAGGTCGTGAGTGGACATGTTTCCAAGTCTTTTACATGTTAATAAATGCATTGATTTATCAATTAATGAAGAAGAATCCGGAGATATCAGTCAAAATCACAATTTGATTTTTGAAAATGCTAAAATCAAGAGATTGACAACTCTTGTAATATAATGATATCTTTATTTATTATTTTTCATTATTATATTATTTCCTTACGAAGTGTAATATTTGTAATATCTTTATATAATGGAAGGGGTTTAACCCGTACAGCTGCTGTGCTAGGTAAAACTACTTAAATTATCTCCTCCATAGTCGACACTTCTCAAAATTCTATAGATACATAAGGATGATTTGATATGTAGATGCCCTTATAATCACCTAGCGAATTCCGTGTAATTAATTCT
This sequence comes from Syzygium grande, assembly GCA_024733475.1. NCBI lineage: Eukaryota > Viridiplantae > Streptophyta > Magnoliopsida > Myrtales > Myrtaceae > Syzygium > Syzygium grande. The sequence goes on from JAMXDD010000001.1 coordinate 27,059,080, forward strand.
CTTATTTCTTCCCTTGATATTTTCCTGTTAAGCTTACAAAGCCAAGCACGCTAATTCCAAAAGGGGTTTAGCCCTCGGAACCGCCGAAGCAAATAAGCTACTTAATCGTCCCATCCATCGTTAATAAAATCTCAAAATTCAATAAGAAAAGAAAAGATAATTTAGCTCTCAAAACTCTATATAAACAGTACAAGATGCCTTCCTTCAACAGCAATTTAGCTTTCTTCAATTCCACAACTATCATGATCTCCTGATCTCCTCCCAGTAGACTTCACCGCAAGTGGCTGTGGCGTCATCTAATTTCAGAAGGTTGAACAATCCTCTCCCAAGTCTCTTCTTTCGTGATCGATCTTCAATATGTTCTAACTGATATTGGGCTATTGAATATGGCCCAATTATTTCATTGATCACTTGCAATCAGTCACAATATATGGACATTGTAAGCAGACCATACCAGGGCATTGCTCTTATAAACTAGAAATCTCCAAGATCCATGAGCCTTTAAGGGTTTACGATAAGGTAAGGTCTGACAACAAGAGACCCGCCAAATTACAGCACTAAGTCACTTGATTCAAAATCACTCTCTCTGACATGTATCTCACATGGAGCTCAGGCAAGTTCATGTGTTTCCCCGAATTCAAATGTGAATCGGTTCTTATTAAACATACATAATCAAGGTGAAACAAGACCAAATAGATGGACCATATATTAACTCAAAATACAAAAAGTGAAAACTCAAGCCCAAGCGGTTCTCAATCAAAATCGTTTACATGACAAGCTTTTTGTAATGCAGTAAATCTCACTGAACCTAACCAAAATCACTTGATGTCAAAATCTAACCATACGATCACAAAGCAATACACAGTTCATTCACCTAGTTGAAAATGGGAGATCAAATTTGTAAAAATTGTACTCTCATATAGAAGTACACATTCTGCTACCATGATTCAAGTTGAAAAGATTCCTTTAAGAGTCTTTGGCAGGAGCACCAGCTTGACGGATTCTCTTTTGGTGAGCATCCCAGTTGTACACACGAGCAATAGTAACCTGCCAAAGAGTAATTCACCTCTCAAGGGCTGTTTACCCCCAAAAAAAGAAGAAAATTACCAAGGGCCTTGCCATGATAAACTAAAGAATATGGTCCCAGAACGAGCTGTGCGATATTACCATATACTCCAGGCTGTTGCAAATTAACATGTCTTCACAATTTATAGCCTCAAGCCAATAATAAAAATACAGCAGCAGTAGTTCAACCATATTGACCTACCCCAAACTGACAGTAAATGGCTTCAAACAAACATGTACCTCCAACTACCAAATAATTCTGACGTACCTGTGTGATTGTTACTTGGTCCCTTAAGAATTGTAGATCAGCAACAAGAACTTCTAAACTTGCTTTAGCATTTTCTAAGTTCTTTTGTAGAAGAGCTGTGGCCTGCAACAAGTTTTTATGCAATAAATAAGATACTCAACATCATTACTGGAGAGAGAAGGGACATTGCTTATACTCGAGTACAACCTCTTCACATGAATACTCCAACATAACATTTGCTCCCAGCCATAAACATACTGAATCAGTATCTTCAATGCGAGCTTGTGAATATATGCCTTCAGAGACTTCAAAATCAGCAAGGAGTGCCTATATCCAAAATAAAGAGCCATAAAAACCAGTCAATTTGGTGCCTGTTACCCTTTGCTCATAGAAGTTGTGATGGTCTTAGGTTTTAAAGCCCAATACAGTAATCCCACCCCAGTTCGCTTACTAATAGGACCTACGGACATCAAAGCAACTAGCTAAATATTACTGGAGATATTCAGGTGTCTAAATCTAAAACCACCTCTCACTTATTGAGATCAACATGGGCTCTACAAAGCCCTAACCTAAATTATGAGGAAAATTGCTTCCAGAAGTGCATTTCTGAAGAAGAAGAAGAGAAATCAAATATTCCACATCATGTCAACCGCACCAAAAGTAGTTCCTAGTATGGCAAGAATTAGACCAGCGTATCCTCTAAGCTTTGTTAAAGAAAAAAGGAGTGATATGATCAGCTAAGAGTCCATCGAGGAGCAAGAAGCTTGTTGAACATGCAAATTTTCCAGCATAATAAGACTATGAGAAATTTTGTTAACATCACACATGAACGATGACTGATAAGACTGTCAAGAATTCCAGATGAAAAAGAGAAACTGTGAAGGAAAAAATTGGTGGGTTCCATGACAATACAAAGAACATTAGGGCATAAAACGGGAAAGATCTCTGGATTGGAAAAATATGATCTGTTTGCGAGATAACAAGTTTACTTCGAAAAAAGCCTCAACAGTCAACAGCATGAGTCTGACAGATACCCACTATGCATCCTCAGTTAAAATACATACACCGAAAAGTGTCCAGCTTGAATTTCAATCTTAAATTCCAACACTGACGCCATGGTTCAATCTTACGTCAATAGAAATATGTAATCGAAGCACACACATAATGGCATGCTCAATCACAGGTTACTTTGCTATTAAGCCTCCCACTCAGTGCCCAAAGAAATTTCGGGATCCAGTCGTTGCGCTCTCTGAATACAGACTTGCAGGTTGAAAAGTTGACTGCGAAAAATGGGAGCGTCACTTTGATATAGAGCACCCTTTCAGATCAAGCCAGTTTGCTTCAGTCATTATGCAGGTTCCTAGTTAAGTACGGAATAAACTAGAGCCTCAACAAGAGGATATCTCTGTGGTCGATTGGAGGGGTGAAGTAACTGTTGCATCAAGGTGCCCCAATTTGAAATGACCGACCAATTCAAATGCTGGATTTTCATATTGAGAGAGATATCACACCTTTGTTTATGTACCTTCAGAGGGTTAAAGGTTGTAACCCATTTGATGGAGAAAACCTCAGTGCAGAGAAAGATGGAGGCAGCACATAGTAGTACATGTGTTTGGGTGCGTGTTTGAGAGAGAGAGAGAGAGAGAGAGAGAGAGAAGGGAGGGAGGGAGGGATCTTGGAAGATAGGCTGAAATGCCGGGCTACCTCATAGTTGATGTTTTAAAAGGAATAATGGGGCAGGACAAATCTCTCAGATTCTTGCCCATTGCAGAGATATGGAGATTACAGCAAAACGAGCAGGAAACTTTGCCGATGGCAGAAATTATCGGATGTAGGGTCACCACTTACGCAGAGACTGGTAACCAGAAGAAAATGAGATTGCCAAATTGTAGTTCTCTTCCACAAGATACCTGGTATTAAAGAGACAGGGAAGGATCCTATCGAAAGAAGGGGCGGGTGCATTAGCTGCACAGAAGATGAGAATCATACGGACCATTCGGCACCACGGGTTATCCACGCGAGAGATTGCCTTGGGAGTGAATGAAAACAGCCAATATACAAAAAAGAAAGAAACGAAACAGAAGGAGGAGGATGCATACAAACGGATACTAGCTGTAGTAAAAGTCAACGAGAATACACAGATCGCCTACTTACATGTTGCCATCAGACACTATATCTCCCCGGATCTGTCGGAAAAGTCGCAGTGGAGACGTGGTGACCATGGAATTCGAATCATACCCAATCCAAGTCGATCGAGCGCGTCACGGCATTCCATTTCGACGTCGAGCACGGGCGCGATTTGGGAGTCACCGCTCTTGGAGGAAGGGCGAGGGCGGCGGAGTTGGCGTCGAGGCCGGCTTGGGGGCGAGGTAGGTCCGGACGTCCTCCACGAACTGAGCGCCCGGTATCCCCCTCCTCGCCGTCGCCGCCTCGCCGGAGCCCGGTGACGACGCCATCGTTCCCCACCTCCCCCCTCGCGCTCGCTCTCTCTATCTCTCTCTCTCCTCCGAGCAAAGCGCCGGCCGACGGTTCTAGAGAGAGAAAGCTTGGTGCTGCAGAGAAACGGCGTCGCTGTCGGTCCTCGGGTCGGGTCGGTCCGGGCTTGCGCGGACGGATCGGGAGGTCTGATAAACGGGTCGGGTGATCGGGCGGGCCGCGTGGCCCGACTGTTTGGGCCGCCACCCATCAAGGTCGTGGCTGTGGGCCGTGACAAATTTTCTCTCCACATTTTCATTCTCTGTCTAGTCATACGTAGCATTTGCACTTTATATGGTCCTGCTTTTCATATCAGACGAATGAATGTCATCCATTCATTCATATTTTCAGATACACATTTCTCGCAATCAAGATTAAGAAAAGCGCAAGAACTAAGTACAGGCCTTAATATGAACCATTTTTTTATTTATTAGAAATGTTTATTTTATTTTTCCATATGGAGAAAGAATGAGAATTAGGCTTTTTTAAAGGAAAATATAGCTCTAATGGTATTTCTCAAGTACTTGAACCTGTGAAGAACCCAAAAAAAAAAAAAAAAGTAAAGAAAAGAACTTGAAAGTTGGTATTCCTCTACTCGTCGTCCTTGAAAGTTGGGGTTGCGATTGTCTCGAAATGTACAGTTAAATGCCTCTTAGTAAGGAAAGATTGCTCTATAGGAGACGCTGAAGGAGGGGGCCCTATCACCATCTTCTGTTATCATCGAAGAAAATGTTGGCCATGGGCCGTGGCGGTGTGGCAACTTTATAAAACCAAGAAAACTCTTTGCTCCTTCCCTCCTAACTCTTCTCATCGCCACCACGGCTCCCCATAGTCCCTAACTTCATTTGCCATCGCCGCCACCGGAAAAGGAATCGCTGGCCTGTGCATGTGACAACCGCAATTACCGCCCCTTGTCCCTCTCTCTCCTCTTTAGTCCTCGAATTATCGCAGTCCCCGGAGGGAAGACGGGTTTAGAGGTAACCAACGGTCCTCAATCAATGTGAATTCTACCAAACTCTTACCTCGCACGATGTCGAGAAGTTCATTTTATGTTATTAACATATGAAAATTGAATCACCGATAGCTATTGGGACTAGTTAAGGGCCAAGTGAGGTACAAGAGTATACCTTACATCCTACACAATTAGAGATCTAACTACAAGGACTTAATTACACTAATTATCTAACTACTACCCTTTCGGTACCTAAACTTGACTATCTATCAACCAAATGTCTCATGTGGTCTTTTATATCCAATTATGAGTTCTAAAATTCTTGTTTATTAAATGTACATGCAATGTATTTGTGTTCATTATGATCCTAAAATGTAACCTAACATTCAACTAAAATGAGCAAATCGCCACATTGAAGCAATATAAAGGAATCACAATCATTTCATCAAAGATAGTAATAAAAGAACAAGTAATAAATAAAAAAAAGGAAGTAAAATAACCCGATACAAGTTGGGCAAAGAATATAACATAACCTCGTTATTAAGCCTTGGGACAGCAACCCCCTTAAGCTTAATTAAAATAAAATCCAATTTCTTCAAAAAAGGCTAATCTATCTAAACCAAGGATATCTTTTAAAATCCCTAAACTATATGTATACCAACTATATGAAATTAAATCTAATATTAAAATCTAATAACCTAATCAAAGCATATTTTTTCTAATCATTTTCCAAATTTTTATTTTCAAATTTTTATTTTTCTTTTTTTCTATTGTTTATTATTTAGTCTGACAAAATGGGACACCGGCTAGGCCCTTGGGCCCGGTCCGTATGCAAGCTGGATTGAGTGGGTCTGAATTTAAGAAAACATGTAGGCTCTTTGTACATAAAATAGAAAAGAAAACAAGAGACAATTAAGAAATGTTCTAAGTGATTGTGAAACATACGGAAAATTTTCCCCTAATAACTGACAACACGGATGGTAACATATGCGATATGTATCAATACTTGTTTGGATTGACCAATGGCAAGGACTATTTCACAACTATTTCTCATAAGCATTTTATCGAATAGCTTATGGACAACGCATGAATAGAACCCCCGGCATATATAATCAAGGTAATTTGTATCCAAAACTACTTCGAATACAACAAAACTAGTACCAGTCGTCGAGAAACAACTCAGATCTTAAATGATTTAGGAATGTCAACATGAAAATATGATAATAAGACAAACATGGATCAATTCACAACGATTTCTTTTATGTTTTATAAAAATATGAAAATAAGGGTGCGCATGACAATCATTCTGTGCTCAAGAACTATTTCTACTCAGAAATGATTATTTTTTATTCTGTGCCCGAAAATAATTTCTAAGCATTTGAAGGCGTTTGGTAACTGTCCAAAATTTCTATTCCTAGGGTAGAAAAGAACAGTAATACGTTTGGTAACTATATAAAATTTCTTTTTATTAATAATATTTTAATAATATTTTAAATTATTTAATTTTTTTTTCTTTTTTTTTTCTTTCTACCCTTCCCTTCTTTGGCCATGGTTGGTCGCCGGCGCTGGCGACCGGCCACAGGCCAGGGCGTCGCAGCCCTCGTCGCTGCCGTGGCTGCTTGCCTCACCGCTGGCCTCGCCCAGATCAGGCGAGGTTGACCTCACCGTGGGTCGCGACGGCGAGATTAGCCTCGCCCGACCTGGGCGAGGCCGACCTTGCTATGATCGACGGCGAGCCGCCTCGCCCAGGAGGCGAGGGTCTAGCCCTTACCCTCGCCGGCGAGGGGGACCCTCACCTCCGTCGGCGGCTGGCGAGGGCCATGATGCCCTCGTCGGCCCTGGGCTATGGCCGATCGTTGGTGGCCGACCGGCCGCTGGCGACTAGCCACAGCCCAGTGAAGAAAAACACAAAGAAAGAAAAAAAAAAGAAAAAGAAAAAAAAGAACTCATTTTCAAAATTGTGCCGAGAAACAAGAAGTAACTTTTTTTTACTTCTTGTTTCTCTTCCAAAACTGTTTTTGGGCATAAATTTTTGCAAAAATGTGCCTGGGAACAAAAAGTTTATCAAATGCATTTCTGTTCCCAAACTATTTCTGGGAATAAAAAAACAGAAATTTTCACTGTTTTGCACGTTACCAAACGGGCCCTAAAAGAAATTAGACTTTGATTACGGTAAACCAACACATGTGTTACAACGCTTTTCAATTGAACACCTCCCGAATAAAATTAATCAAAAATATTTTTAAAAATAAAAATAAGAAAAATTTAAGCAAAAATTGAAAAAATAATTTTTCTAAAAAGAAAAACTATCATCTACCAAGAATAAATTTTATTCGCCGACTTGCATCTACTGAGAGCAGGTTATATCTCAGATCGTGATTGATCTGATTCATCTATGGTAAAGTGCATGAGTTCGCTATAAGCCTTGTTCATTTACAGTAGATATTTTGAATCAAACAAATATAACTTCAAATAGGTTTTTACTCCTTAAATCATGGTCATCATAAGCTAAGTTACTTTTCTATAACTAATGAGAAAAGAAAAAAATTTACATTTAATAGGAAAAAGTTATTAGTACCACAAACAATTTAGATTTACGAATAACTGGTACTTATGATAACAATTTGCATTTACCGGGAACAACTTGCATTTGCCGAGAGAAAGCTATTTTTAAAATAAATAATGGCAAACCTTAGATGTTTTTTAGATGTTTTTAACATAAGAAATGCAAGGTTTTTTTTTTTTTTTTTTTTTTAACATAAGAACACTAATCATGGAGAAATAAGGTTTATCACTACTAAATAAGGTTTACCACTAATAGGCACACTTTATTGATGATTGTATGATGTGCTAGACCGGTGATCTCCCAAAGACTAAAGGTTTACCACGAATAGGCTAACTTCACTGATAATGAATGTGCTAAGTCATTTTATCAAGAACAAGTAAATGCGCACTATCATGAAGAAAATTGTAACCCATTTGAACATTGCTAGATTACTCTTTCAATAAAGTGAAAAGAAACGCTACAGAAAAGAGTCTCTCTATTGGCTCAAACCATAGAAAGTATCCGAATGCTGCAATTAATGACTTAACGAGGACTACCAAGATAACCGTTTGGATGCAGCATCTGTTTATGAGAAGGTAATGATACATCTTTCAAAATTCACCATTCATCTAGTAAAAAGTAACCAATGGGTTCGCCCCAGTGGCCATCATTTCCACTTGGAAAGGGAAGGTGGAGAGTTCGATTCTCCACCTTCTTGAGAGGCTGGGGTGGGAATGCATGAATGAGGAAGCAAGGTTTTGCAGACTGTATACAGCACATAATATACATAGTGGCCTATAAAATAGATATATGATAGGGTAGGACCAGACAAATAAAAAAGTAAAAATTAACTACCAGGCAACTTTAGTTGAGACGAAACCACGTGTAGACAAGCTCAAATATCTCATATGTTGTGAAAATGAGAAATTTGCGACTTAAACTACATGATCACAAAACCAAAGTTCTGATCATTTCCACACAGAGAATCTCCTTGCTTCCCAATTCCAATAGGTAAGAACAAGAACAAATCCCTCAGCAAACAGCAACATTTGGTTACGTAAATTTCCTAATACAACAAGCATATGACTATATAATACCTCAGTCCCACCAGCTCCAAGAACAGCCACGTCCACAGATGCTCTCAGATATCTCATATGTTGTGAAAATGAGAAATTTGCGACTTGAACTACATGATCACAAAACCAAAGTTCTGATCATTTCCACACAGAGAATCTCCTTGCTTCCCAATTCCAATAGGTAAGAACAAGAACAAATCCCTCAGCAAACAGCAACATCTGGTTACGTAAATTTCCTAATACAACAAGCATATGACTATATAATACCTCAGACCCACTAGCTCCAAGAACAGCCACGTCCACAGATGCTCTCACATGCAACTACTTATTGCTCCAGAGAAATTTTTGCATTCACTTATTACTACACTGATTCAAAAACATTGACGATATTCAAAGTAATCAAAATTTCAAGACGCCTCTGTTTAGTTCGCCACGGTTGGTTTGCAATTGAGGAACTTGATTGTATAAACTGAAAAGTCCTTTTGCAATTAAGCATTTATTTGATGATATTCTCACACCAGATGGATAACAGGTGCAGACCTTGCAAAAACATGCCTTATTCAAACGAGCAGTACTGACGATTGGCGATCTCATCCTCAAGTCCCAATCTGCAAGATAAAAGAATGCGTGATTTCGCAAACCTCTATTCAAAATACCTGTTGTCAGACCAAATTCTGTATTCCTTAGTATACCTGGCATTATTTGAGCGTTTTTTTTTATGAATAATAGGGAATAATTATATTCATTCCCTTTCTCTCCATGATAACCCGTAAGAAGTTTCAATGTTTACGATTTAGGAACTGAACAAGGCAATTCAGTCACTTAATTTTTTTTAATTAAGCAAAGTTGTAGCAATTTCATATGCACGCAAATTAGAGCGGAAAAAGATGCGATTTGACAGGCTCATTGTTATGGACTTACATTGATCGACGGTCTTGGCCACCCGAATGATAGATACTTTATCCTTCTCTGTAGAACCGGTAAGGGCCACAAAAATCAGGTAACCTTTGGCAATTTGATATCCAGAGATGACAAGATGTTTTCGTGTATGGCACATTTGGCACGATCTCTAGTGATCTACAGTTCATGAAGCTCAAATATTTTAGATTTTGTAAATTAGACTGACTAGTTTCGGTTAACCTTTTAATGGAATTGCAATTGCGGATGCTCAATTCCTGCAATGATTTCAATTCTCCCAAATCAAGAATCTCAGGTAGCTGAGGCAACCCATCCACTTCCAATTTCCGGATCTCCTTCAAACATGACAGACCGGTCAACGTCTCGAGCAATGGACAACAACACATTCTCAATCTATTTAAATTCCTTAGCTTTCCAAGCACATCAAATTGAATCTCTTCTAGCCAATATCCCACGAGAATAAGCGTTGACAAATTCCCCAAGTTGGAAAACATTGACCAATTTATCGGGGACATGACATCTCTTAAATTCAACTCTTGAATGCTAGATGGAAGCCCGGTAAGAGATCGGGGGTCAACACAAGTTATTGCTAGTTGTTGAAGCTGAGAGAGGGAACTCAAATCAGTTGCAGGCAAGAGCATATCTTCAACAATCAGGTCAAACTTCCTCAGAGCATGCAGCCTCACAATCCACTCTATGTTGGGCTCTTGCACTAGACTTCCTTTGAAGGAGATGATACCAAGAGTGACTAAATTGGTCAGGTTTGAGAGGTTGGGGATTGTGGTCATCAACTTCAATGAAAACCGTAACAACGTTAGACTCTCAGGAAGCTTTGGCAACTGTTGAATCCAATCACAATCATCTAATGTAAGTTCTTGGAGATTCGTAAGTTGATTGATGGTTGTCGGCAATCTACTAAATTTGTTAGATGATAAGTGTAGAAATCTCAATGACGATAGTGCCCCAATTCCACTTGGAATTTCCCCAATTTGACAATCAATAGCAGTAAACTCTTCTAGATTTTCCACCATTCCAATGGTTTTTGGAAGTTCGCTTATGAGGGTACCACTGAGCTGTACTTCCTTCAATTTTTTGAGATTTCCAATACTATCAGGTAAACTTTTGATCTTTGTACAAGTCAAATCTAACTTGAGCAATGATTGGAGCCCCCCAATCGAGTCTAGTAGCTTTTCTAATTTGCAAAGATCAATCGTTAAAACTTTCAACCTTTTAAGTTTTCCAATGGAATAAGGTAGTTCTTTGATTTTTGCAAATTCAACCTGTAGCTCAAGTAATGACTCCCAGTTGCCCAATAGATTCAGGAAGCTTTTGAAGCTTCGGACATTTTAAGAATAGATGCTTCAATTTCACTAATTTACCAATCGAGCATGGCAACATTGAAAGTGTTGGTAGTAACTCATTTGGTCCACAATCTATTTGTAGGTAATCAAGATGCTGTAAATTGCCGATGGATTTGTCAATGTTCCGCAGTCCAATGCAATTGCTAAGAATTAATCTCTCCAATCTCGAAATTGAGGAGAACTGTGGTGTCTTTGTAAGGGATGGACAATCCACAAGTTTTAAGACTTTCAATTGTTTTGCTACCTATAAAGCAATTGAGTTAAAACTCAGAAAAGATGAAGAGTAAATGCAATGCAAAAGTATGTCGTGAGATCATACCATGATTTGACCCCATCCTCCCCAGTCTTCATTGAGGTAATCTCCAGAAAGCTCGAGAATTGCTAGGTTCTCCAACCCAAAGTTGGTAGCTCGAAATTCCCATAAGCAATTGCTCCAAGACAGCCATCTTAACTCTGAGAAAAGATCTTTAAAGTCTCCTTCGAAGTTTCCACTGTCCAATTGAAGGAACCTAAGGTTGACCAACTTTTCGCAAATTCCTTGTGTTTAAATATGTATGTTGCATCCGGTTCAGGTGTGCCAAGATTGAGCGCTACTACGTTCTTAGTTCCCTGGAAGATAAAAGTAGAAACCGGTGAGTACATTCGTCAATTTGACTGGAAGTACAAGTTAAAAGGTAATGATACTAATGGATAGACAAGAAAACATTTAGAGGTAAAAGTTACCTTTTTTCTCTGCACTACATGGAAGGCGTCCTTGGGAGACCACAATCTGCTACCCCTTAGACGTATGTTGCAGCTTTCCGGGTGGACAATATCCCTTCCGAGATCTCTAAGTTGGTCATGCATCCATAATTTATCGCATTCCATGATCTTTATCAAAGACATTCGTGTAAGGGTCTTGACTTCGATTTCCAGTGGGATACCCAAAAACTGCGTCCCAATATTTGATTGCAATTGTTTTCTCCTGGTTAATGAAGAAACATGCGATGTCAAGATAAATTTGTTGTTGATTAGGGTCCAATGCTTCATAGCTTATCATCAACTTCTTCTTGACATCCTCATTCATCACCTTCTTTAACTTATATAGGACATTTTCCCATGTACTTTGGCATTTTCCATAGAGTGTGGAACCTACGACATCGAGAGCCAATGGAAGTCTTCCAAGTGCATTGATTAGCTTTTCTGAAATATACATATAATCAGGTGGAGGCTTGGCACATCCCAAGGCACACTTACAGAAAAGTTGAAGTGCATCATCCCAATTCATCTCCGGCATATCGTAGAATGAAAAATGTTCATTATTTGGGGCTAGGACGTTGTCATCCTCAGCTTCCTTTACTAGGAATTCAATATTCCTTGTCGTTATGATGATTCTACTACCCCCACCAAACCAGTTAGGCTCACCTGCAAGTCTCATGATTTGGTCCCATTTGTCGATGTCATCAAGAACAACAAGGACTTTCTTACCACGAAACCTTGTCTTGATCATGTTAGCCCCTTCATCAATGGAGGAGAGCTTTATGCAATTGAGATTGAGAATGTCGGACAATAGCTTCTTTTGTAAGTTTATTATATCATGAGTACGAATATCTTTAAGAAAGCAGCAATGACCTTGAAACTGAGGGGAAATTTGCCTGAAGATAGCCTCAACTAGTGTCGTCTTTCCAATGCCACCCATACCATGAATCACAATAAACTGTACATCAAAAGCTCCCAGATCTAACCGCTTCATAATCTCATCCATTGGATCCTTCATTCCCACCAAATGATCAAGTATGTTTGTCCAGCTTGTCCATAACAAACTAGAAACCTCTTTGACCGTGAGATTTATAAGTTCATGTAGGCTGCCACATACATAACATGAAATCATCTCAGATTTAAAAAACACATATGGAAACCGTGAATGCATTATGTGGCACTGGAAGGTTATCATCAAGTTTAGAGTAATTTGTTTTGAAAGAAACAAGCATAGATATAGTGATCATTCAAGCTGTGAGCTATTTGAAAACAAAAAACCAAAAAGATAGATTTTTTTCAAGAGGAGGAGAAGGAGGAGGAGGGATCTTAATCAGAATTCAAAGCTACTGCTAACAGGGTTCTTTAGTCCGGTAAATGGTGGGAAAATGTTGTTTTGTGACAAAGGTCTAATTGGGCTTTGACTAGAATTCCATCGGTCTGGCATGTTGTGACCTCCTAGTTCTGCAGGCAGTTGTGTTCGAACAGGTTGTCTTTTACTCTCTTTAGAAAAAAAAAAAAAAAAACCTCACCAGGCAGTTACCTTGAATTTAGGAAACAAGAAAGCTCAAAAGCATTTTTCTTAATGTACCCGAGGAATAGGGTTGTAACCGAAAATGGGGAACAGTTGTTGGAGTAATTATCAGCCTTTATCTGAGTTGCCAACAATCATTTATCTGAATAAGTTGATTATTAACTCAAATTATGCTTGTTGATTTGATAATAGAGTTCCTAACCTAAGAATGTTCTTATAGGCTAGTAATATAGTAAATCATGGCTCGCACAAGGTTGCATGGCAAGTAGTTTGCTCATCTAAAAGGGAAGGGGGATTAGAATTGCCTAATCTAAATATATGGAACAAAGTATTGCTAGACTGCATGTTACGGAACCTCATCAATTGTCCAACCTCTTCCCTTTGGAGTATTTGAGTTCACAACACCAAATGTAGACGTATCCCAATTATGTAGTTCGACATTAAGGGCAGCATGTCTTGGAGCTAGAGATATCTCCTTGAACTACGATCTGTCCTGATCTCGATTATCTCAAGCTCAAGGTACTATTGGCAATATATATATATATATATATATATATATATATATATATATATATATATATAAAATGAACTCAGACATGTAGAACCAACTATGCAGTGGTATAACCTTATTTGGACCAGCAGCATTAACAAACACAATTTTATTGGCTAACTAGTTTGTAGTGATAGACTACCTACACTAGGGATTGTCGTACAATGGATGCCTTCGGCTAATATCCACAGTAATTTATGTAGGTCTAATATTGAAGACAAAACACATTTGTTCTTTTTGTATGAGTGGACAAGTAGCATATGACGTTGTATCCTAGCACAACATGGGATTAGGCACCCTTTAAGAGGATGGAATGAAGAACTTCAATGGATGATTAGGGCAACAAAAGGTAAAGACTTGGCGGCAAGACTCCTTAAGTTGTCCTTCCTAGCAATCATATATTGCATTTGAATGGAGTGCAACAGTAAACGATTTCAAAACAAGTCAACTGACTTCCATATTCTTTCGATTATGGTACATAAAAATGTTAGAGGTAGAGCTAAAAATAAGACCTTCCTAGACAAATGTTGTATTGGCTACTATATGGAGACTTCTTACCTCCATCCTTTTGAATTATTAGCACTATTTGTAATACTGGGGGATGCCCCTAAGGTGTTGTACTTCATCTGATTTATAATACTTACATTCACACACAAAAAAATGTTCATGAACTATGCTAATAAAAGCTTGTCAGTTGTTAACAAAAGTTTGTTAAAAAAGTTGGTAATTTTGAAACAAAAAATAAATATTGATAAGTGGCTCATATAAGAATGGATAACTTAACTAGTTAGCAACTTAATTAGGGAATAGTTAGTACGACAGTCATATTAGGGTTAGTAATTTGGTACAAGAATTGGTAATTTGGAAATATGAAGTAAACGATTTAAATAAGAGATGGAAGGTTTTACAAAAGTTGTAAATCGGCGAACGATTAAATAAACTTGGTAAATGATTCAAATAAACTATGGTTACCTAAAATTAGTTGGTAAAGTAATCGAAAAAGTTTGGTAAGACACAAAATAAGGTTGGTAATTACATATAGAAGTTGACAATTTTAACACGAGGATAGTCACAAGGCAAAGAAAATCCGCACCCCATGGAACCCTGAATAAGATCTGGGGCCATGAATGGATCCATGGTTAAAGCAAGTGCAACAGCCAAAGTTTTTTTAAACCTTTTTGCTAGCCGAAAAGGGTGTCCAACATTGACAAACTATAAAACGCCGGAGGAGAACGTTTAGTTTAAGGCCACAGATTTTACCTGCACACCACAATCGGTTCCTAAGCTAAAAGTAAGAGAACTCCTTACCACTAATCAATCCTTGAGTGGGTTAGCTACGTCATTTCTTCCTCTTGGTCGTAAGTTTCCGGTAAATAATTTCTCTCAGTTCCCCGCACATTTTTACGTCGCTTAAGAGTACAACACGTCCCAACAGTATGGACTAACGATTGATTGCTCGGTACATATAAAGAAGCTCCATACCTAGTTCTCTCTTTTTGGGCCGATTCTTCTTCATCTCTCATTAGTATAACAAAAGGAAGAAAGGTTTAACATCAAACTCAATCTATTTTTTCATGAAAGTATTATTGGCATAAGGTCGGAAAAAATGAATGTTTAGGCATAAACCTTATGTACGAAATGCAATTGAGTCATAAATATTTAAATTGGTTCAATCAAGTCCTAAACATTTGCCAAAAGTGCAATTGAGTCCTAAAATTTTCAACTAATTCAATTAAGTCCTCAACATATATCGAAAAATGCAATTAAGTCCTAAACTCATATTGACAAATGCAATTTAAGGATGCCACATGAGTACTTTTTGAGTGAGATATATGCAATTTTAGGTATTGTTCAATGAAAGGACTCAATATTACTTTTTGAAAAAGGTTTATAACATAATTGAATCAATTGAAGGCTTAAAACTTGATTGCATTCCATAAATAAAATTTAGGACTTTCTGTGCAATTTTCTCGCACAAGGTCTGAGAAATGCTAAACAGAAAAAAGAAAGTCAATGGGAGAAGCTGACATTACCGATGATCTTTCATATTAACGCAAACAATATTATAAATCTCCAATAACTTTGTGTGCATATGAAAGTATTATTTAGATTTACGTGTGTATTTAAATACAAAATTTTACTTTGTATTAAAATTAATTTTATTTCTTCATGAATACAAATACAGTGAGATATGAAGTTAAGAGATTTAAATTTTTTTTTCACACATATGTGGTCTTACTATTTTATCACATCTTAGATTTTCATAAATATCTTGGTTTTTTTTTATTATTGATTAATTCATTAAGTCGATATACCTCGAGACTATTATTACCAAAACTTGGGACTAAAAGTGATTAGTCAATTTGTGCAAGAAACCTCGCTCTTTGAGCAGAATTTCTAGCTTCCTCAATGCGTTATACATCACATAAGATTGGACACAGTAAACCGAATCTAATTAATCTGGAAACAGTATTATAAAATAAATTCTCAAAATTGACAAAATGAAAATAAAGTCAACGGAAGAAATACCCGTGATCTTTTAGATTCCATCCCTTAATCCTGGCAACCTCTATTAAGCTTCCTCCCACTGTTTGGCTAGATCCTTCCCGGACTCAATCTTGTGCTTTTGGAGGGCTTTCCGATATAAGCTGGTCTTAAACTTGACATCATCCACATCCACGTCACAGAAGATAGGAAGGATCACTTTCTCATCGTCGTCTCTCGATAGCTTCACTATGTGGGCAATCTCACGGAGGCACCACTTACTACTAGCGTAATTTTTGGAGAATCGGGATATAAATTCTGGAGGCGTTGATCGCTTGTAAAAGGCTGTGTCCAATCTCTTCACCGACTTGGAGCTTTTTGTCGTCTTTGAAAACGCGGATCCCTGCATGGTGCATGGCATGATAGAGAGAATCCGCGATAGTTAAGCGGGTGTCAAGCCCTCTGAAGCTTAGGAATACATCATAACCTTTCCCCGACCTGCCATCATGGCTACTGCTTATCGGAGCTGCTGTCTCCGTCTCTTTTCCCTTCCTCTTTCTCTTCATACCGTGAGGACAATGGAGAGATTGATCTCTGAATTGAGGTCCGCCCTGTGACTGGGGAAGTCTGAGTCTGACCCTTGTAACAGCTTGACAAAAAGGAACAAAGTGAGATTGCTCGCTTACTTCCGCTGCGTTCGCTTGGAAGTCACCTGCAGCCTTCCTTCATACGTAAAAAAGACCATCAAGACTCGCACAAAATAGGAGGTTAAGTTGAGGAAATAATTGATCAAAATCTTCGAAGAGGAAGGGGGTCGTCTCGGAAATGTTATTATATTTCCAAAGAGCAGGCGGATACTTCAAAGTGCCGATCACGACAATGAATGGACTATAAACTATGTCTCTTGTCTTTTGTTTAAACAAAAAGATTCTTGTGTTGTAAAGAAACCAAAGGTATGGGCCCTTGTTTGGAACCCGAGTCATTGTGACCTTGAAGGAGCGGATTTGTCTAAGTTGATCCCCGAAAGTTTACAAAAGCAAACCTTGGAAAAATGGGCACTGAAACAAACAACTTTGGCTTGTTTGGGTGACAGCTTCACAAGAAGTAAGAAAATTAACAATTTTACTGAGATGGGTAATGTTAAACTCAATCGAGGTTGATAAGTTATGTGCAAATCAATACCGAGTCAAACATTACACGAAGTGAATGAGCTCAGATTTTGCTGATCAATTTATGGCTACATTACTGGTGTTAGTTTGATTCATTCTACATAGCTTGTCAGATTTAAATATGACTATAACTTCTGTGCAGCATGATACATTACAAGTTTCTTCAAATTTTCCAAAATAGTAATAAAAAATTAATTCGAAATAGAATTTGGATTGTAACCATTGGGCGACTCTTTATTTTTGTTTTGTTAGTAATTTAATGAAATTTATATCTCAAGAACTCAATGAGGGACAAGATAATAATGGAGAGACTTAATGTACATCAGTGTACACACCATCCTTTCATACAATCTGTTTATCTCGTACTAACAGGCAACGGGGTATAAATACTATGTATCTTTCAATAATCCAGGAACACATGAACTGGAGTCCAGATGCCTTGTGAACGCATTATACTTTTGATTGTACCAAATAATTAATGTAAGAAGTTTATGTCTACTGATTTCTCAAATATAATGTGATAGATGTTTAATCTTTGAGATGAAACCTCATCCCAGTTGACTTCTCGTCCTGTAAAAGGGTCGGAAATCCCAAATTCCTTAATATACTGCCACGTTTCGAGTTTAGAGGATGTTAACGATTCTCCTAACATTAGGGTTATTCTTCCTCTGCTTGGTTGGCCTGGAGATATACTAATCCTTCTAGATGCTCCGATAGGTTCTACCATGGTCCAACTTCCAAGTGGTTCAACTTCTCGCCTATGGAATTGCCTAGAATTGTGTGAACCTTCTTTGAATGATCCTTTATTCTGAAAAAGTTTCTCCCCAAAGATTTGAGGAGTTGACCAGTCTGTAAATTATCTCCCAGGGTGATACACTAAATGATTAGCCTGGGGGGTTCATCCTAATTATAAGAAAAGATTCAATTCTTAGAGTTAACGAATTCCCCAAACAGCGACCGTTCAAAGTCATCAGATAATTTGTATGGACTTGGAACCAAGTAGGTCAATGTGCTAGATTGGCTTTGTTCGTGATGTAAACTGATATCTTAATTTTCTCCATCTTGTTTATAGTACAACTGCAATCACAGGACAATCAGCGGGAAGAAGAAATAGGGTACTAGTGCTATATGGATTAACTTTGTCGGTATATAATGTGACGTGCCTTTCGTTCTTGCCCTTGTTTCTCTAATCTTTTGGAGATTTAGCAGAGGTACATTTAGAGTTTCACTTTCTATACACGACACTTGAGCGTTGACTCTCATTGCGAGACATCCATGACTGATTTTAAGTAATAAATCTATAAGCCGCCTGATATCTACAGCACCCAACCTCCATTCCAGAAATGATTCTGAAGGATCATCATATTGAAAGTTGATAGCTGGGATGTTGACTCCAGCGGTACCATCTCATCTCACCTGCGTTCATCCTGAATAATTGTCTGGTCCACTGATTTGTATCTTCTTCGTTTGTCTCACATTCTGATAGGACGACAGAGATAGGTTAAACCTCAAAGTGTAAGTTTTCGAGTTCAGGCCCATCTGAAGGTTCAAAAGCAAGTTTGACATAAAGACTCACAATGAATATTTCTATGGAGATCTCTGTTCATTGATACTTTTGTAGAAAAGCATGAGCCTCGCGGGCTTTTGATCCACAAACCCAACAACAGTGAAAGCTCCGAAAGGCTTACCCAAAGGACAACGAGGTTCTCTTCCATGTTTCCTTTTAAAGTCTCTGATTCTCTCTTTGTCCATAAGGTTAGTCTTTTTGCTTATGACTTGATGGCTTTCCAGATTTATAAGGTCTAAAGTTTTTCCTTTGCCACAATTTGGAACTTCCTTCTTTGAACAAGTCTATCCAAACTGAAATGTGAAGTTCATAGGTGTAGCTGTCAAAACAGCACGTCACAAATCTGTAATTTCATCAGAGCATTTAAAAAATCTCCTTTTCTACTATTTCCCTAGAATTTCCAAAGCATTTGAGCATTACCTACAATTCGCATAATTTTTTTTTTACAATTCACATAATTGAAACTTAGCATTTTGAGCATGTGCTCTAATTTTTGTCGGCAGACAAATCAATATGACCCATCCATTTATTGTTTCAGTGCATGTTTTTCACCATCTAGATTAGCAAAAGCACCAGAACTAAGTATGTGCCTTAATGTGAACTATCTTTATGTGTTAGATATGTTTCTTTTATTTTTCATATGAAGAAAGAATGAAAATTAGGTTTCTTAAAGAATGTTCCGCTCTAGTGGCAATTATGTAAATATACGAACTGTGAAGGGCAACAAAAGTAATGAAAAGAAATTTTTTTGAACAGTAAATAACAGTTGGCCAGATTTGTCCCAACCGCAAAAATTGGTCACTGTCGTTCTTTGCTCCTTTTCTCGTAGCTCTTCCCATAGCCACGACGGCTCCCACGGTCTCTATCTTCATTTGCCATCTCCGTCTTCAGCAAAGCAACCACTGGCCTAAGCATGCGACAGCCACAATCGCTGCCCTTCGTCCGTCTCCTTCCTCTCAGTTTCATATCACGAAAGTGCGATTCGGTCTTAAAATTTATCACGAAAGTATAATTGAATTCTCAAACTTTCAAAAAGTGCAATCAAATCCTAAAACAGAAAGAATCGGAAATAAAAGCAAAGCGTTATTCTTCAGCTACAAAGAGCTCACAGAAAATCCTTCCATGGATCTTTTTCTATCAATTTCGAGCCACTCATTGCGGTTATTGCCGTCGCCCTAGGCGTCTTCAAGCTGTACAGCAAAGTACTCCTTTCTGCTCTGTTTTCGGCCAAGGAGTCCAAAGCACGCGAAATTGATCCAATGCGGATGATTTCTCTAGAATTTCATTGATGTGCTGTTTCTGGAAACTAAATGGTGGACCATACCGTTGACCTAGCCGAGAGACTGTTCTACGAAGCTAGCATTACTCAGGCTCATAATTTTCCATTGCTCCTCATAGCCGAATCTTGAGCCCACGATTTGTTAGGCTTTGTAGTTTCTCAGATGAACAGCATTTGGGTATGGGCAGAAGCTAATTATAATCAGAGATGAAAGGTTATAAAGATGGGGGTCCACAGCTTTGGTCGATTTCTTGCCGAGGGGTAAAATTGTCTCCTCACTTTGAATACGGTGCTCAAAGCCAAAGAAGCTCTGGAAATAGCAGCTGCTACCAAAAGGCAATCATTTCAACCCCATTTCTTCCATTTTCGAACGCAAAGCGATGCAACTGCTCACCGGTCGATATTCGTGACTAGCAATTGAAAACACACCTGGTGAATTATTCTATACTAGAATGAGATCACTGTAAGGACTAGCTACAACAGATGGGATAATAAGCTACTATTAGAATCCCAGTTGAAATTCCGATTGGTGATACCCAATTCTTGTTTTTGGAGAGAGACGATAGAATTCGACGGATGAAAAGAATTTGTATGGAGTCCTCTCTTCTCGACATTTGAGGCTGATGGCTCGCCTTTGAAGGAACGGACTTTGGAAGAGAGTTGGTTATAATTGGCTTTTTCCTATGCTGACCGCCCTCGCTGTTGTCTAGAAGATCGTGAACAGCTTGAAGCTGTGCATCTGAAAGCAGAGCTTGAAGATCCGCTCTGCTGAATCCTTTTGTCATATGAGCTATGGCATCGAAGTCCACATCACTAGCCAAAGGAAGCTGCACAAGGGCATTAGAGCATACACTCAGCAAAACATCAGCGTTGCCCATTGGTTGCCATTTTTACCGACTGATTATACAGAATCGGATTAATATAATTAATTGAATCCACCCAATAGCTTCCTAATTAGCGAAAAGAAAATAAAAGGAGAGGATGACGACATCTTAGAAAGGTTATACTAAACGATACCCAAAGGTAAGTCTTAGTTCCGTTTTCATGGAATCAGCTATAAAGGCCTTCCTCTTTTCTTTTTCTTTTTTTTTTTCTGAGCAACATCAGTAGATGTTGAATCTACCAGTCTCCAGGTCCGAGGTTGAAATTGATTTACTATTGGACATCTAAACATACCCAAGCCTCAGCTGAGCGGGTTGCAGATCCAACCCACAACGCCTTTTACAATGTTCTCTTGTTATTCACAATGTTTAGGATGATTTGGGGCGGAAGGACTTTTAGAGAACTCCATCGGAGAAGGGGTTTTAACCTTTAAGTTAACGTGTTGCACCAAATGTACTTTGTCAGATGCCAAAAGTTCTAAACAGGATCTTTAGCCGCTCAAATTGACTCTGTTTCTAACTCTTTTTGTTTCTTTTCAAGCAATTCTCTGTTCATATGCAATCTTTCTGATGCATCTTTCTTGAAAAAGTAGGATTGCGGTTATATAGTTCTTTAACAAGAAATCCCATAAATTTCAATGTGTACCACCTGTTTCAGACCATGTCAAAGATGAAATGCTAAAAGCAAAAGCACTGGCAGGTGGATGGAAGCTAAGTTTCTACCTTCCTGGATAAAAGTCTAAGAATATCCAGCCTCTTCTGAATAGAAGGAAAATCACAGAACATAAGTTGAGCCAGCCAGGTCATAGAAGTGAAGCATCAAGTAAGTGCGCTCTACTGCTTCACATCAAATTCAACTCAGTTAGCATCCTTAGAAAGAAAATAAAGAAAAAGCGTCCTTAGAAAGAAAAGTGAATTAGAATTATTAGGAGATAGATGAACCCTGAGCAAAACAAAAGAGCACCTCATGCAGCAGAGATTTCATGATGACTGAGAAATTGCACATGCTTGACTCAAACAATCAGCATCAGTTGATGCCGCTGTACAGGCTGAAGACCAGCATAATACACTTCTTGTAAGCTACTTCAGCATCTAAAAAGTAATTCATGCAATCCCATCTTTCGTTACCTTCATTTGATACATATGTAGTTTAAACAATACTGTGTATCCGAAGTTAAACAGTTCTAAATCAAGGAAAAGTCATGTCTAGCATTTTATGGTCTGCCTTGAAGGTTATTACATAATATCCATACTACATGCTTCGTAGAAAATGTCTGTCGAAGCATTCATATTGGCCATGCAATTTTCTATAGCAGTTGACAGGTAGTGTGCTATTGGAAGAGAGTACTTTTTGTTATCATTTAAAACAAAATTATTACCTTGTTTCTGCAAACACAAACACACCGGTTAACTGAGACACCACCGAATTCATTCAAAAATTGCACCCAAGAATAACATACCAGTAGTGAGTCATACCATTACATAGATTTCAAATGACCACCTTATAAGTGCCATTGAATGCAAGAAACTAAATTGATTGACAACATGGTCAGTGACCCCATATTATCATGCCCCCCTTTTTGGAGCAATGGAATCAAATTCATCGAAAAAGAGAAGGCAAGGTGCTGCAGCTGCTGCCTTCGAGAATATATCCAAACTGTATTTTTTTTAATTGTCGTTACTCTCAAATATTCAAAATCTCTCCATTTTGCTGACAAGATCAATGCCATCAACATTCAGAATAGAAAATCCAGTAGACATTTCATCACCAATTTCAAATATCTAGTAGAGAAAAGCTTCAAATATTTTACATCTTAATCTCACTCTTAATCAAATGGTCACAGAGGAACCTCTCATTCATGCGTGAGGAAACTCATCAACCGTTTTAACTTGGCCACTTCAATGGTTATGGAAGGATCCTCATTGCTGTTGTTGAAAATAATTTAATCAGAACACCTTGGCTGCAGCAGGAGGATCCTCATTGGTCCTGTTAGTTATCCTACTTCAATTGCTAGCATACCTGAAGGGACCTCTATTAAATGCATCCAAAACAAATGGAAGAAAGCACAAAATCGTGAAGTGTCTGGAAATAAAAAGCTTAATACAAGATTGCACAATGTAATTCAATCATCGTAAGTGTAGTTGAAAAGAAGCTCTTATAGCGGGCTCAGTAGTACCCATGTACTTATTCAACATCTCAGCCTTTCACTGAGATGGATTGAAGAGAACAAGCTGCTGCTGCAGCACCAACAATGTGTGTCGTGCCAAAGCCCAGATGTCCATTTAAAAGAACATTTGACCATGGCCTTAGAGGAGCTCGTGCAAAAACATTTCATCAGCAAATATAAGAATGATAGACATGAAGATCAAATAGGTTTATTTAACAAGTTAACATTAACCGCATTATCAGCTGAGACAGAGAGGATGAGTAGGTTTATTTAACAAGTTAACATTAACCACATTATTAGCAGAGACAGAGAGAATGAGTCACCGGAAAGAATAAACAAAAGCTACAGCTCAGACAAAACCAATGCACTTAAATAAACTTTGTTGAACAAAATCCATGCATAATCTCGCTCACTCACGAGAATGAATCAGGGAAAAAATGGTAGGTAGTTAAGCCTCATCTCATTGAGATTCTGCAGAGCCTGACCATAAGCTCCCTTAGATAGATTGTCAATCTGCAAAAAGAGGTTTAGAGAGCTTACTACCTAAAGATGACTTTGATGTTACACGAAAAGTAAAGCACTTAACAGAAAACAGACACTTGGGAACCTACGACATAGATTAGTATTGCTCGTCCAGATACTCGATAAGGAAAGACACTCATAAAGCAATAATAGGATCCTCGCACATGTTAAGTATGAGGAACAACCCCTTTTTCAAAGTAAATAACAAATTCCTCATCCAACAAGATGAAGTGAATTGAGTGATAGATAGCATGAAGTATGTGGGAAGCACACTCGAGAGTATGAAAGCAAGTCGCAGATCTTTCAAGTTTCAGTCCCCCAACATGTCTACTACTTGACTGACTTACCAAGATCTATGAAATAATTATGCACTTTGATGAAGCTAATTATGAGTACTGAAAATAAGTACCCCAGTAAACAAAAGCTAAGGTTAATACTCGGTACATTAAGCCACTGAATGCCTTAGCAGAATAGGATTGTTAACCAGAAAAGGCCTGCCCTATAAGCAACTAAAAGTTGCTCATATAGATACCCAACCATTACACCTGTAGACATTTCAACATGAATAGTTGATTGCATTCTAGGAGTCTGCATAAATAGATGAAGAAAGCTAATAATTATTGCATTTGCCTAATTTAATTCATCGATGAGTCAGAGTCATCAAATTCATAGACCCAGCTCAAAACAGCAAAGGAAAAAGGAAAAGACATGTCATCAGCACAACAAATAAGAATTCAAGAATGTAAATGCCTTATTGGACAAATTGCAACATCTTCCCCAACTGTGTTTGGTAATTTATGATGGGAGGGAATGAACGAATAGCAAACAACAAGAGAAGAAAAATGTGATTTCACTCTCTTTTGAGAATGAGCATTAAAGAGAAATGATGTAGAGGATAATTGAGTTAGTCGATTGTTGAAAATACCTCTTGTCAAACCAAATGATTTATACCTTCTTAGTAAACCTAACATTATTTAAATATTTTTATAGATCAAAGGGAATAATTATGTTCATTCCTTTTCTCTCCATGATAACCCATAAGGAGTTTCGTTTATTGACAAAATGCAGGAGCTAAACAAGGCAGGCCAGTCACTTAAATCTTGTAATTAAGCAAAGTATTAGCAAACTCAAGTGCACGCAAATTGAATGCAAAAAGATTCTATCTGAAATTTTTCCAGGCGATAAATCTTATGAATATGGGAGTGTGTTATGCACGACCCTATAATCTGTCACTGATTCACATTTAAACTACTACATAGCCTCTAGCACTGAAAACTAACATGTATGGATAATGCCACAGTTATGATGAAGAAGCATAACATATTACAACCCCTTCAGCTCATGTCAAAGAACATCTCTTTCACATTTTCCTGTACGGCGCAAAGTTACTCTTTCCTAGCACCAGAAATTGCAGAATGCACAATTCAATGCAACTAAACCTAGTCTTCAACAACATGGTGGCTCGACCATATCGACGAGTTTACTCCAATATCAATGGTCTCCCAGCACAAATTTCACGCATAAATGGCTAAATAATAGAATGGAGAAAGAGACTTCACAAAGCACACCGTGACCCAAGACTTGAGGCTTCACTCTTCTGCTAACCAGGCATTAATTCCAATATTTCATTCCTCACAAATCACGATTGTTCTCGAGTGAAATTAAAAAAACACTCCATAAGGTGAGACCAGTACTCTCAACCACCTCTAACTTACAACAGGTTAGGTGCCGGGAAGCAAGTCAACCTCGACATTCTGCTGATGCGCAGCATAAACCAACTAAGAATCACCACCATCGAGGTGAGCGAAAGTATCGCATGTTCACCATACATGAAAAAGGATTTTCCCTCAGAGATAACAGGACGAATGAATACAAGAGGAGGTTCCAGAGCAAAGATGAAAGGTTAGCTAAAGGAAAACTCACAAAACAGGACGCAGCAACAATTAGGTTTCATCTCTAACACATTGAAAGAAAAAATAAAGACCGTCTACTTAAGAAGCCTCACTAATCCTATGGACTCACTATCATCGACTGTCTTTGCCAATCAAATGATACATACCTTATCCGTCTCCGTTAAACCTCGGGCAACCCTGGATGTCGAGTTGGCAAGATTATGGCACACCCAGCACGCTCTCCAGTGATGCACACCAACAGATCGCCAATCTTTTCAGATTATGTAAATTAGACAGATCAGATTCGTTTAAGCTTTTGATGGAATCGCAATCCCAGATCCACAATGCCGCAATGATTTCAATTCTCCCAAACCCTGAATCTCAGTTAGCTGAGGCAACCGAAACGAATTTAAACGCTGGATCTCCTTTAGACCTGGCGGAACGGTCAGCGTCTCGAGCGATGGACAGTCGGTTATCCTCAATTCATTGAATTTCGGTGGCTGTCCAAGAACCTCGAATCGAATCTCTCCGAGCGTATATCCTGCAATATCCAGGGTTGACAAATTCTCCAAGTTGGAAAAGAGTGACCAATCAATCGGTGACTGGACATCCTCTAAAGACAACCACTGGAGGCTAGATGGAAGCCTGGTAAGAGATCGGGAGTCGGCACAACTTACGCAGAGGCTTTGTAGCTGAGAGAGGGAACTGAAATCGGTTGGAGGCAAGGCCATTTTTCGAGTGCGGAGGGTCAATTGCCTCAGCGCACGTAATCTCCCGAGCCCCTCTATTTGGGCTTCTTGCGCTAATGTTCCGATTAGAGAAAGCTCAACTAAATTGGTTAAATTTGAGAAGTCGGGGATTGTGGTCAGCGAGTTCGATGATAAGCATAACTCCGTTAGACTCTTTGGAAGCTCCGGCAGCTGTTGAATTGAATGACACTCCTGTAAATTAAGTGCTTGGAGATTTGTAAGCTGATTGATGGTTGTCGGCAAGCCACTAAAGCGGTGGCTATGGGATAAGTTTAGAATTTTCAACCAGGATAGTGCCCCAATTTCACTTGGAATTTCCCCCTCCAGTTGTGTATAGGAGGCATGTAACTCTTCCAGATTTTCCAACATTCCTATGATTTTCGGAAGTTCACTTATAAAGCTACGATCTAAATTTAGTACTTTCAAGTTTTTGAGATTTCCAATACAATCAGGTAAGATCCTGATTTTTGATCCTTTCAGAACCAACTTGACCAATGAATGGAGCCTCCCAATCGAGTCCGGTAGCTATTCTAATCCGGGACGTGGGACCATAAACAATTTTGACCATTCTAGGTTTCCAAAGGAATAAGGTAATTCTATAATGATTGTATATGTGACATCTAGCTCAAGCAGCGACTCCAATTGTCCAATAGAGTTGGGAAGCTTTCGAAGTTCACGGCATGTCAAGAGTAAACGCTTCAGCTTCACTAAATCACCAATCGAGTGAGGCAACACTAAGAATTTCTGAGAATATATTCTTAGCTTTGTTAAAGATTGTAGACTGCCAATGGACTCTGGTAGGGACTCGATATTTGTATATTCTATTTCTAGCTGATCAAGATGTTGTAGATTGCCGATGGACTCGTCAATCAAATGTAGTTTAGTGCATCCTTTGAGAATCAATATCTCCAATTTTGAGATTGCAGAGAACGGGGGCGTCTTTGTAAGGGACGAACAATCCACGAGTTCTAGAACCTTCAACTGTTTTGCTACCTATAAAGCAATTGAGTTGAAACTCAGAAAAAAAGGAAGAGTCAATGTAATGCAAAAGTATGTCATGAGATCATACCATGATTTGACACCATCCTCCCCACTCGTCAGTAATATTATTCCCAGAAAGCTTAAGAACCGTTAAGTTCTTCATTCCTAAATTGGTAGCTCGGAATTCCAAAGGACAATTGCTCCAAGAGAGCCATCTTAACTCGGAGAAAAGATCCTTAAAGTTTCCTTCCAAGCTTCCATGGTCCAATTGAAGGAACCTAAGTTTGACCAACATTGCAAATTCCTTGCGTTTAAATCTGTACATCGCATCAGGTTCATGTCTGCCAAGATTGAGCGCCACAATGTTCTTCGTTAACTGGAAGATCAAAATGGCAACCAATGAGTACTAAGTTAGATTGAAACGGTAATGTTACATTTTGAATAAACAGAAAAGCATTTAGAGGTAAAAATTACCCTCTTTCTTTGCACTGCATGGAAGGCCTCCTTGGGTGACCACAATCTGCTACCCCTTAAAAGTATGTTGCAACTTTCCGAACGGATGATATCCCTTCCGAGGTCTCTAAGTTGGTCGTGCATCCATAATTTGTCGTAATCTATGATCTTTATCAGTGACATACATGTGAGGATCTTGACTTCAATTTCAGTGGGATACCCAAAAACCGCATCCCAATATTTAATTGTAGTTATTTTCTCTTGGGTTAATGAAGAAACATGCGATATCAAGAAAAATTTGTTGTTGATTAGGGTCCAATGCCTCGTAGCTTATCATCAACTTTTGCTTGACACCGTCATTCATCACCTTCTTTAACTTACATAGGACGACTTCCCATGTTCTATAACATTTTCCATGGAGTCTAGAACTGACTACATCGAGAGCCAACGCAAGTCGTCCAAGTGCATTGATTAACTTATTTGAAATATCTATGTAATCAGCTGGAGGCTCGGCACATCCCAAGGCACGCTCACAGAAAAGTGTAAGAGCATCGTGTGAATTCATCTCTAGCATATCGTAGAATGAAAATTGTCCGTTTCTAGAGGCTTGGACATTGTCATCCTCACCTTCCTTTACCAAGAATTCAATATTCCTTGTTGTTATGATGATTCTACTTCCTCCACCAAACCAATTAGGTTCCCCTGCAAGTCTCATGATTTGGTCCCGGTTGTCGATGTCATCAAGAACAATGAGGACTTTCTTGCCATGAAATCTCTTCTTGATCATGTCAACCCCTTCATCAATGAAGGAAAGGTTTATCCAGCTCAAATTGAGAATATTGGACAACAATTTCTTTTGTAAGTTTATTATATCATGAGTCCGAACATCATTAATAAAGCTGCAATAACCTTGAAATTGAGGGGAGATTTGCTTGAAGACAACATCGGCTAGCGTTGTCTTTCCGATGCCACCCATACCATGAATCACGATAAACCATACATCCAAAGCTCCTAGATCTAACTTCTTCATAATGTCATCCATTGGGCCCTTAATTCCCACCAAATGATCAGGAACGTTTGTCCGTCTTGTCCATAACAAACTAGAAACCTCTTCGACCGTGAGATTTGTAAGTTTATATAGGCTGCCACATACATAAGATGCAATCATCTCAAATTAAAAAAACCAAATATATAGAAATCTGTGCGCATTACGTGGTGCTGGAAGGTTGTCATCAAATTCAAAGTAATTTGCTTTGAAATCAACCAGCAATAAAAATAAAAAATAAAACAAATTTGCCCAATAGGAGGAGTGTGCCTAGTTAGGAGGAGAAGGCCATTTTTGGACATTTTGACTTGGATTGCTAAAGAACCAAGGTTAGACAATTGTGAAGGCCATTTTACATTAAATGCCATTTATAAGGGTATTACAAGAATATATTTTTATGAGAAAACCTCGGGAAAGGGTTTGGGATTAGTTGGTCCGAAAGGGTTTGTTTTGGACGGGGAGTTGTATTTTAACAAGTTGTTACCAAAGTCCAAATTAATTGGGATTGAAAATACATATTTTTGAGAGGGCTCAAAGAAGGTTTGGGTAAGTCAAACCTTATCTCCATCATCATTGTCCTCATTTATTGCATGGGCCTTGTTTTTTCCTTAAGTCATTAATGGCCATTTATGACCCAATTAATGGTCTTACTCTTCTATTATTGACTAAAGAAAAGAGGGAGAGAGCCACAAACGACCAAGGAGAAGAAGAGAGTCACGGCCAATTAAAGAGAGAGAGAAAGGAAAGTAATTATACTATTTCATCATTCTTTTGGACTTTTGGCCTTGGATCATTTATGAGGGATGAGGTATGCGCTTACCTCATCATTTTCACGTTGCCCCTCATGCCCTCATGCCCTTGATGGGGTAAATCATCATCAAAGCCACTTCATGAAAGAAACCTCGCCCTCTAAGCAAAATTCAAGGCTCCCCATTGCGTCAAATCTAACCAAACATTACACATGGTTGGACAGCAGCAAACTGAATCTAATTATTCTTTGAAGGTACAAGAAATCGAAAATGTCAATAAGAAAATAAAGTCAATGGAGAAGCAAACAATACCCGTGATCTTTTAGATTCCTTCCTCTAATTCTGGCAACCTTTCTTAAAGCCTCCTCCCACTTCTTTGCTAAATCCTTCCCGGAGTTGCTCTCGTGCTTTTGGAGGGCTTTTCGATATAACTCGGTCTTAAGCTTGACATCATCCGCGTCCACGTCATAGAAGATAGGGAGGATGACCTTCTCATCATTATCTCTCGATAACTCCACTATGCGTGCCAGCTCACGGAGGCACCACTTACTTGAAACATAGTCTTTGGAGAAAATCGGGATGTAAATTCTGGAGTCATTGATTGCTCGTAAGAGGTCGCCTTCAATCTCTTTGCCAAATTGGAGCTCTTCGTTGTCTTTAAAAGCACGGATCCCCACGCGGATCATGTCATTGTAGAGACAATCAGCAATGGTTAAGCAGGTGTCAGGTCCTCTGAAGCTCAGGAACACCTCGTAACCCCTCCCCGATCCATCATCACGACTACTAGTTGCCAGAGCTATCGGAGCCGTCTCTTCTCCCTCCCACTTTCTCTTCATTCCGAGAGGATGATGGAGTATTGATCTCTGAATTGAGTCCACCCGGTGACTCGGGAAGTTTGAGTCTGATCCTTGCAACAACTTGACAAAGCAACAGAGTGAAATTGCTCACTTCCACTGCGTTTGCTTGGAAGTCACCTGCGACCTTCCTTCATAAGCAAACAAAAGCATTCAGGCTAAGTTGAGGAAATAATTGATGAAAGTCGTTGAAAAGGAGGAGGTGGTCTCTGAAATATAAGTTGCGTGTTGATGAACAGTTAGATGTTGGATGTATCTGAACAACTTAAAATGAGTTTCACTTGCCGTTACTTTGGTACTACTCGTCATTTGCCTGGAAGCCACACCTGCAGCCTTCCTTCATAAATAAAAGAACCCAAAAAGCCATTCATACTCAGAAACTATTAGCTATTGCGAAAAAGTTACGTGAAATTGAATATAGATTAAGATTGCACATTATGATTGCACTTCCATGGTAGATTGAATGATGATAAAATGAAATTGCTCGCCGATTGAAATTGTACGCCGAATAAAATTGCACACTAATTTTTAAATGAAAGGCTGATTTGTCGAGATTTGATTCGTCTCTATTGTTTGTTTATTGGTTGATTTGGGATTGGACTCATATTCATTTAAATGGACGTTGATCTCTTATGGAAATTGTGAAGAAAATGTGGCTCCTCCTTCACATTGATTCCAATAAAGTTGAGATTTTTCGAACATTTTATTCTCAAAGTTGTAACTTTTATGATTTTTTTATAATATCAACCTCAGTTTCCTGGTATTTTCAGGGCCTGAAATTTCAAAACACGCTTCGCTGGTCGTGCGAGTGAGTTGCCAATCTCCAATCGGAACTTCTAAGTATGGACAGCTTTGTGTGTGTACTTGTGTGCAAACACGAATTGCGAGCCCATTTGAGGTGCAATTTGTCAATATTCAGACCAATGCACAACGAGCGAATTGACTAGACAAAACATACTTCGGTGCTTTCTCTTTTGCCTTCACAAGAGGGTCGGACAAAGACTTGAGGATTGACTCGTATACATTATAAGCAAAAAAGAAAAGGCAGGCCCATCTTTGTTTCTTAAGGAAGTTTCTCTCCTAACTCAAATAGGCTTTGTTAAATTAGACTTGTCAGTACTCAAATCCCCGTAAAATCGAATCTATCAAAATCATTAGTTGTATAAATTTCACATGAATATCACAAAAATCAATGGATGTGATTGCATTTGATCCAAGGACCATGATCTATGAACTACTTCCCTTCAATGGTTCCTTGATGGATCAAATCCAGTCATAACTCCTCGTAAGTATTGTGAACATATTATACTTTCTAATGCAGACTGTGGCAATATGGACATGAACTACTACTGAGGGATTAATTAGGCCGATTTAATGTCAATTCGATTAGAATTATCACAAGCTCCTGAGGGAATAACTTCAGCTTACGCTCCTCATCATCCAGTAAATCAACCCCGAAGATACGAAAGATTGCCTTCGAATCTAAGATAAAGTTGACCCGACAAAAATGAAAAAGGACTCATAAAATTGGATCTTCCAACGGACCAAATTGTAAATTTTACTAGTGGCCGACCACTTTCCTTTATTCAAGAAAAGTTAGCGACTCCAAGTTTGGCACGTGGATTCCACCCATTCATCTTCACCCTTTCGGTTTGGCCGGCCACTAGAGATAAAAAAGTGAGAAAAAAGGGTGGGACAGAGCTGTCCCGCAGAACTTTGGCGCGAAACTGGAGGATATTCGCACCATTTCTCGGCAACTTTTGGGAGTCCATGTTTGGTAGATGAAGTCTCATGAAGGTTGAGTTCAAATTGAGGTTAAGTTTTATCAAGTTTTAAGCTGAAATTCATCTAGCTTTCATGAAATTATTCTCATGGTCCTAGTCTTTTGAGTAGAAATTGATTTTTTAATCAAGTTTATGGTGAGTGTGACACATGCATCCTTATAATAGAAGACACTAATTGATCTCACTTTATAAATCCCTGCACTTTAAAATTTCTCCAAGATATTTCATTACATTTAACGCAAAATAAGCAAGAAATAAATAACTCGGGCGAATTGCAACATCTTCTTACCTAACTCTGTTTGGTAATCTAAGATGGGAGAGGGAATGAATTAAAAGGAAAACAAGCAGAGAAGAATAATGTATTTTCATTCTCTTCTGGAGATGAACATTAAAGAGAAATAATGTAGAGGAAATTTGAGTTAATTAGCTGATTGTTCAAATCAGATTTTGTATACCATCTTGTCTTAGTATACCTGACATTATTTAAATAATTTTATGGATTAAAGGGAACAATTATATTTATTCATTTTCCATTCATGATAACCCATAAGTTTCAATGTTGACAATATCCGGAACTAAACAAGGTAAGTTAGTCACTTAATTCTTTCAATTAAGCCAAGTTTTAGCAATCTCAAATGCACGCAAATTGGGTGCAAAAAGATGATATCATCGACTGACTTTGCCATACAAATGATAAATACATTATCCGTCTCTATAGAGCTGGTAAGGGCCATCAAAATCACGTAACCTCAAGCATCCTTTTATAGCGAGATGACATGATGTTTTCGTGTATGGTACATCCGGCATGCTCTCTAGTGATTCACGCCCATATATCTCCACAATATTCAGATTCTGTAAATTAGACAAATGAGTTTCGGTTAACTTTTTAATGGAATCACAATCTTCAATATATAACGTCCGTAATAATTTCAATGCTCCCAAACCCTGAATTTCAATTAGCTGAGGCAATTCCACCAAAAACAGACTTGAGATCTCCCTCAAACATGGCAGATGGGGCAACGTCTTGAGCAATGGACACTCACACATTGTGAAATCATCGAATTTCCAGAGCTTATCAAGCACATCGGGTTGATTCTCTCCTAGCTGACATTTAAGGGGATACAGCATAGACAAGTCCTCTAAATTGGAAAAGAGTGACCAATCTATCAGTGACTGGACATCTATTAAAATAAAATATTCAAAGTTGGCTGGAAGCCCAGCAAGAGATTGGGGATTAACACAATTTATATAAAGGTAGTTTAGTAGACAGAGGGAACTCAAATCGGTGGGAGGCAAGGTGATACCTTCAAAAACCAGAGTCAAACTCTTCGGAGAACGTGGCCTCACAAGCCAATCTATGTTGGGTTCATGCACCAGACTTCCGTCCATTACAAGACAATCTAAATTGGTCAGGCTTGAGAGGTTAGGGATTGCGTTCAGTGACGTGATTGAAAAACGTAAAAACTCTGAACTCTTAGGAAGCTCTAGCAATTGTTCAATCCAATCACATTGCGCTAAACGAAGTTCTTGGATATTTGTAAGTCAGATTGATGGTTGTCAGCAATCTACTACATCTACAAAGTGATAAATCTAAAATTCTCAATGAGGATAGCAGCACAATTTCACTTGGAATTTCCCCCTTTAGGCATTCACACATTGAGGCACACAATTTTTCTAGATTTTCCTCATCCATTGTGATAAAGTGAATTAATCGATCAAACAGCATGAAGTATGTGGGAAGCACACTTGAGAATAAGAAAGGAAGTCGTGGATCTTTCAAGTTTCAGTCACCTAACATGTTTACTACTTGACTGACTTACCTAGATCTTTAAAATAAATATGTATTTTGATTAACCTAATTTGTACTGAAAATAAGTACTTCAGTTAAAAAAAAGCTCAGGCTAATACTTAGTACATTGAGCCATTGAATAACTAAGCAGAATAGGACTATTAGCAAGAAAAAAGTTTGCCTAGCCAGCAACTTGAAGTTGCTCAAATAGATCCCCACCATTACACTTGAAGACATTTTAGCATGAATAGTTGACTACATTCTAGGACTCTGCAAAAATAGATGAAAAAGCTAATAAGTATTGCTGGAGAAGCAGAATTTCAACTTTGAGAGTGGAGAAGCAGTATTACTTGAAAATTGCAACTATAACCATTGGCATCAAATGTGGAGTAAAGCTAACGGTGATCTTTGATTGTGGAATATCAGATAAACCCTGCTCGATCTCTGGAATTGCAGGAAACAAAAATGATACAAAAGTGAGCAACCCAGCTTATATCATTTGCCTTATTGAATCCATCAACGATGAGTCGGAGTCATCAAATTCCCAGACCCAGCTCAAAACATTACAGGAAAAAGAAAAAGAAAAAGACACGTCATCAGCACAACAAGTAAGAATTCAAGAATGTATATGACTTCTCGGGAAAATTGCAATATCTTCCATAACTATGTTTGGTAATTTAATATGGGAGGGAATGAACGAATGGCAAACAAACGGAGAAGAAAAATGTAATTTCACTCTCACTAGAGATGAACATTAAAGAGAAAATTTGTTGAGGGAAATTGAATTAGTTGATTGTTCAAAATACCTCTTGTCAAACCTAATTTTGTATGCCTTCTTATTATACCTGACATTACTTAAATATTTTTATGGATCAAAGGGAATTATTCATTCC
Organism: Syzygium grande; assembly: GCA_024733475.1. Classification (NCBI taxonomy): domain Eukaryota; kingdom Viridiplantae; phylum Streptophyta; class Magnoliopsida; order Myrtales; family Myrtaceae; genus Syzygium; species Syzygium grande. The sequence continues at coordinate 27,093,797 of JAMXDD010000001.1, forward strand.
TTTTCTCACCATGATAACCTTAAGAAGTTTCCATATTGACAATTTCATGAACTGAACAAGGCAGCTAAGTCACCTAAATCTTTTAATTAAGCAAAGGATTAGCAAACATATGATACATACCTTATCCATCTTTGTTGAACCTGGGGCAGTAACTTACGGTGAGTTCACAAGATTTTGGCAAACCCAACATGCTCTCTAATGATTCACACCGATTGAAATCCAATCTTTTTAGGTTCTGTAAATTAGACAGATCGGATTCATTTAAGCTTTTGAGGGAATTGCAGTTCCAGATCCATAATGTTCGTAATAATTTCAATTCTCCCAAACCCTGAATCTCAATTAGCTAAGGGAATTGGCGTAGATACAAATGCTGGATCTCCTTCAAACAAGGTAGAATGGGCAATGTCTTAAGCAACAGACTGTCGAACATCTTCAGTTCATTGAAACTCCGTAGCTTTCCAAATCCATCGAATCGAATCTCGCCTAGCGAATATCTTTCAACAATTAGCCTTGACAGATTCTCCAAGTTGGAAAAGAGTGACCAATCTATTGGTGACTAGACATCGATTAAAGTCAACTGTTGAAGGCTAGATGGAAACTTGGTAAGAGATCGGGGGTCAACATAACTTACAAAGAGTTCTTGTAGCTCAGAGAGGGAACTCAAATCTATTGGAGGCAAGGTCATTTTTCCAACCCACAGGGTCAACTTCCTTAGAGCACGTAGTCTCAAAAGCCCCTCTAAGTTGGCTTGTACAAGTGTTCCGCTTATATCAAGATAAGCTAAATTGGTTAGGTTTGAGAAGTTAGGGATTGTGGTCAGTGAGTCCAATGAAAAGCTTAACGACCTTAGACTCTTAGGAAGCTCCGGCAAATGTTGAATTGACCTACAATCCCATAAAATAAGTTTTTGGAGATTTGTAAGCTGATTGATGGTTGTTGGCAATGCACTAAAGCAACCACCTAATAACTCTAGAATTTTCAACAAGGATAGTCTTCCAATTTCACTTGGAATTTCCCCCTCCAAGTGTTCGCATGAGGCACTCAACTCTTCCAGATTTTCCAACGTTCTTATGGTTTTCGGAAGTTCACTTATGCAGCTATGATCCAGATTCAATGCCTTCAACTTTTTGAGATCTCTAATACAATCAAGTAAGCTCCTGATGCATGAAAGACTCAAATCCAACTTGACCAATGATTGGAGCCTCCCAATCAAGTCTGATAGCTTTTTTAAATAGCCATTTGGGATCATAAAAATTTTCAACCTTTCTAGGTTCCCGATGGAATAAGGTAATTCTCTCACACTAGTATGTTTGACATCCAACTCAAGTAGTGACTCCAATTGTCCAATCCATTCAGGAAGCTTTCGCAATTCCCAGCATGACAAGATTAGATGCTTCACATTCACTAGATTACCAATTGAGTGAGGCAACACTATCAGTTCCTGAGAAAATATTTCTAGGTAATCAAGATGTCGTAGATAGCCGATGGACTTGTCAATCTTTCCTAGTTGAGTGCATCTAAGAATCATTCTCTCCAATCCTAAGATTGCGGAGAACTTTGGCATCTTTCTAAGTAATGGACAATCCATGAGTTTTAGGACTTTTAACTGTTTTGCCACCTATAAAGCAATTAAGTTGAAACTCAGAAAAGAAGAAGAGTAAATGTAATGCAAAAGTGTATCATGATATCATACCTTGATTTGATGCCATCCTCCCCAGTCTTTAGTAATGTTATTCCCAGAAAGCTCAAGAACTGCTAGGTTCTCCACCCCAAAGTTGGTAGCAAAGAATTTCAAACGGCAATTGCTCCAAGAGAGCCATCTTAACTCGGAGAAATGATCATTAAAGTCTCCTTGGAAGTTTCCATGGTCCAATTGAAGGAACCTAAGATTGACCAACCTCACAAATTCTTTGTGTTTAAATCTATAAGTCGTATTTGGTTCGGGTGTACCAAGATTGAGCGCTACTATGTTCTTAGTTCCCTAGAAGATAAAAGTAGCAATGAATGAGTGCAAGTGTTGGTTTGACATGAAGTTAGATTTAAAAGGTAATGATACTAATGGATGGACAGGAAAACATTTAGAGGTAGAAGTTTACCTTTTTTTTCTGCACTGCATGGAAGGCGCCCTTGGGTAACCACAGTCTACTACCCCTTAGACGTATGTTGCAGCTTTTCGGGTGGACGATATCCCTTCCGAGGTCTCTAAGTTGATCGTGCATCCATAATTAATCATAGTCCATGATCTTTATTAGAGACATACGTGTGAGGATCTTGACTTCAATTTCAGTGGGATACCCAAAAACTGAGTCCCAATATTTAATTGCGGCTGTTTTCTCTTTATTAATGACGAAACATGCAATATCAAGATAAATTTGTTGTTGATTAGGGTCCAATGCTTCGTAGCTTACCATCAACTTCTTCCTGACATCTTCATTCATCACCTTCTTTAACTTATATAGAACGTTTTTCCATGTACTATGGCATTTTCCACGGAGTGTGGAACCTACAACATCAAGAGCCAATGGAAGTCTTCCAAGTGCATTGATTACCTTTTCTGAAATATCCATGTAATCAGATGGAGGCTTGACACATCCCAAGGCACGCTTCACAGAAATGTTGAAGAGCATCATCCCAATTCATCTCCGGCATAGTGTAGAATGAAAAATGTGAAGTATCTGAGGTGGGACATTGTCCTCTTCGCCTTCCTTTACTAGGAATTCAATATTCCTTGTTGTTATGATGATTCTACTACCCCTACCATACCAGTTGGGTTGGGCTCTTGACAAGTCTCATGATTTGGTCTCGGCTGTTGATGTCATCTAGAACAATGAGGACTTTCTTTCCATGGAACCTCGTCTTGATCACGTCAGCACCCTCATCAACGAAGGAGAGGTTTGTACAACTAAGTTTGAGAACATCGAACAACAATTTATTTTGTAAGTTTATTATATCATGTGTCCGGACATCTTTAAGAAAGCAACAATGACCCTGAAACTGATGGGAGATTTTCCTGAAGATAGCCTTGGCCAATGTTGTCTTTCCAATGCCACCCATACCATGAATCACGATAAATCGCACATCAAAAGATCCTAGATCTAACTGCTTCATAAACTCATCCATTCGATCCTTAATTCCTACCAAATGATGAGGCACATCTATCCATCTAGTCCATAACAAACTAGAAACCTTTTTGTTGTGAGATTCTTAAGTTCATCTAGGCTGCCACATACATAACATGCAACCATCTCTGATTCAAAAACCACATATATGGAAACTTTGCACGCATTACATGGCACTGGAAGATCATCATCATGTTTAAAGTAATTTGCTTTAAAAGAAACCAACATACAAAAGTGATCTTTCAATCTATGAGCTGTTTGAAAACAAAAAAAAGAAAAACATATTTATTCAGGAGGAGAAGGAGGAGGGACCTTATTCACAATTGAAAGCTACTGTTATCAAGGCTCATCGGTCCAGTAAATGGTAGGAAAAGGTTATTTCGTGACTGAGGGTCTCATTGGGCTTCGACTAGAAGTTGCTACGACATATTGTCACCTAATAATTGCTGTGCACAATTGGGTTTCAACAGGTTGTGCACCTTTTACAGATGTCAATTTAATCCTAAATTTTTTAATTATAATAATGTGGTCCTAAAACTTTACACAAAATCTCAATAGTCATTCCGACCAATTTCTGTCGGAAATCACTTATGTGGCAATCTATGTAGGACATCATTTCGAGTAAAATTGTTCATATTAGTGTGTCACATTAGATGGTCAGTAGTGACGAGACACCACATTAATAATTTTTGGCAACAATTGGTCAAAATAATTATATTGGAATTTTACACAAAAGTTTATGAATATATTGATAAAATTGAAATGTTTAAGAGTGAATTGGTTTCCATACAAAAAATTCTGAACCGGTTCAATGATTTTGCCTCCATTTCATTTTATACTTTTTTTTACACGGTTGGTTTCTTCTTGTCGCACATAGCAAGACCTCTGGAAGTTTGGCTAGATATTAAGTCCTCAGTAAATCCGGTCTTGATCATCTATCTCCTCAAGCACTTGGGTTGAGTTTAAGGTGGCAAAAGAAAAAATCTCACTAAGCAGTTACCTTGACGGAAACAAGAACACTAGCTCAAAGCAATTTTCTTAACGTACCCGAAAATGAGGAACACTTTCTAATATATATCAACCTTAATTTGAGTTTACCAACAAACATATCTCCAAAAAGTTATTACTAATTTGAAGTTACCAATTCTTTATTAATAACAATAAACTATTGGGTATTTTTTTTTTTTTTGGACAGAAGTATTGTGTACTTTAATCGACATAAATTGGTAAGTAACTTAAATTATGGTTGGTAATTTAATAACAGAATTCGTAGCCTAATAACGTAACCTTGCAAACAAAAGTTAGTGAATAATTAACAAATGTTGTTATAAGGATTAGTGATTTTGAAACAAATAATAAATAATGATAAGGACACTAGAAGTGTCAAAGCTATGTACGGCACTCACTTTAGTGTCAAAAGTTTTTTCGGATTATTTAAGTGCCACTTTTAAAAAAAAACGATCACTTAAGTACCAACTCAACTGGTTCATCAAAAATCTAAAGTGGCAATATTTTATTAATTTCTTAGACTTACGTGGCTCGGCCGGCATACACAATCAACATATAACCCTTTAAACGCGTCATCTAAAAGTTATAAATAGTAATAGCTTAATGCCAAATTTTGTTTAAAGTGATCATTTAAGTGCCAATCGTTAAAAACGATCGCTTCAGTACCAATCGAATTGTACTACATCATTTTGGACATCAACGTGGACTGGATTTTTAAAAAAAATTTGCCAAGTCATATGAAAAATTTTAATTAAAATGCCACATAATCAATTTGGCGGAATTAGCACTTAAGTAAATGTTTTTTCTCCGATTTGGCACTTAAGTGATTATTTTTTGTTCGAATGGGCACTTCAATAATCAAAAAAAAACTTTTGACACTAAAATGAACGCCGTGACGTAACTTTTGACATTCCTAGTGTTCTTTTCCCAATAAAATGAGTAACTTAAACTAGTTAGTTTTGACCAAAAAAAATTAAACTAGTTAACTTAATTAGAGATTAGTTAATATGACACTTATATTAGAGTTAGTAATTTGGTACAAGACTTGGTAATTTTGAAATGTGTATACGCGATATGGTAAGTTGTGCAAAAGTTTTTCATTGGTAAACGATCTAATAAACTTAGTAAATGACCCCGATAAAACACGTTAAGCTAAAATTAGTTGGTAAAATAATCAAAAAGAAGTTGGTAAAACACAAATTAATGCTGGTAATTTCATTTAAAAATTGATAACTTTAAAATTGGGGATGGGCACGGGAAATCCGCATCCCACGGAGGGTTGTGTCGGAGGAGGCAATGAATTTTGCAGGGCACAGGTTGGGCATGGTCAGTAATGGGCCTGCCCTTCGTCGTTCTCGAATCCACTCGATCTTCTTCCTCCATTGGCAATGATCGTTGGAGGAGATAGTGAGAAGAACAGAAACAGTAAGGATTAATGAAGAAGGATATGTGAGTAAGCAGGGAGTAACGACTTGGGTTTATAGAAAAACTACCACAAACTAGAGTAGAAGCAAGAGAAAGAAACAATTTTTTTTTTTTTTACTTTTTACTAGCATAAAGTGTGTCCAACATTGACAAATTATGGATCACCCGTAGAAAAATGTTCACTTTAAAGCCGCAGATTTTGGCTATGCATTATTGGCCACTAGAGGAGCCTATGACCCCTGCCCCACTACGATGAAAGTAAAAGCCCAAAATCGATAATCCACCTAAACCTAAGTCAGTACTTTACAAACTAATCAAGGTTTCCTCTAATCAGAAATAGACTGGAGGATTGAGCCTCTAAGACATGTAGAGATCGTTTTTATGTTCTTTTGAATAATGGCATGCAAAGGTATTTGTAGTGCCCGGTCTTGTCTATTCAGAACAACTAGAAAAACCATCATACAAAAGCTCCATTATTTTTGTGTAACTCCGGGGTATTACCGTATTTGACCGATGACCTCAAGGGAAACAGTAGCAAAACGTATGAACTCCTAAAGGCCAAAAGCGAATCTACAACGATCGGTTCCTCAGCTAAAAGCATGGGAACGTCCTCGTCACTTGGTCAATCCCAAAGGGGGTCAGCTCCATCATTACTTCCCTTTGGCAGTAAGTATTTGAAAAAATATCCCATAGACTTCCTCTATGTTTCCTGCGCATTTTTTCGTTTCCCTAGAGTACATCATACACTAACAAGTATGAACTAACTATCACCATTAAGAGCTCGGAAAACATAAAGAAGCTTCTTACTGAGCCTCTTATTTTGAGCCGATTCTTCCTCAGATTTCATTAGTATAACAAAAGGAAAAGAGATCTAATATCAAACTCAATCTAATTTTTCAGGCAAACATCATAGACATAAGGTCGAGAAAATTGTACCAGTAGTTCTCAACTTTCTGTACGGAATGCAATTGAAGTTAAGAAACTTGAATTTTTTTTATTTTTCATACACATATGGTCATACTATTGTATCACATCTTAGATCTTCATGGATATCTTGGTTTTTTGCCATTGTAGATTAATTAATTAAGTTGATATACTTTAAAACTAATTGTTATCAAAACTTGGTATTAAAATTGAAAAGTCAATTTGTGCAAGAAACCTCGCCCTCTGAGCAAAATTTCTGGCTCCCTCATTGCGTCAAATCCAACCAAACATTACATAATGTTGGACAGCAGCAAACTGAATCTAATTATTCTTTGAAGGAACGAGAAATCGAAAATGTCAACAAGAAACCAAAGTCAACGGAGAAGTAAACAATACCCGTGATCTTTTAGATTCATTCCACTAATTCTGGCAGCCTCTCTTAAAGCCTCCTCCCACTGCTTTGCTACATCCTTCCCGTAGTCGCTCTCATGCTTTTGGAGGGCTTTCCGATATAACTCAGTCTTAAGCTTAACGTCATCCGTGTCCACGTCGGAGAAGATAGGGAGGATCACTTTTTTATCATTATCTCTTGATAACTTCACTATGTGTGCCAGCTCATGGAGGCACCACTTACTTGAAGCGTAGTCTTTGGAGAAAATCGGGATGTAAATTCTAGAGTCATTGATTGCTTGCAAAAGACCGCCTTCAATCTCTTCGCCAAATCGGAGCTCTTCATTGTCTTTAAAAGCGCGGATCCCCTGCACGGATCATATCTTTGTAGAGACGATCAGCGATGGTTAAGCGGGTGTCGGGTCCTACGAAGCTCGGGGAACACCCGTAGCCCCTCCCCGATCCGTCATTACGGCTATTGCTTGTCAAGCTGTCTCTTCTCCCTCCCACTTTCTCTTCATTCCTGGAGGACGATGGAGTGATGGATCTCCAAATTGAGTCCACCTGGTGACTCGGGAAGTTTGAGTCTGATCCTTGCAACAACTTGACGAAGCAATAGAGAGAAATCGCTCACTTCGTCTGCGTTTGCTTGGAAATCACCGGCCACCTTCCTTCATAAGCAAATATTCAGGCTAAGTTGAGGAAATAATTGATGAAAATTGTCAAAGAGGAGCAGGTGGTCTTGGAAATAAAAGTTGCGAGTTGATGAACGGTTAAATGGTGGATGTAATGGACAACTTAAAGTGAGTTTCACTTGCCATTACTTTGGTACTATGTGCCATTTGCACCGGAAGCCACCTGCTTCCTTTTTTTTTTTTTTTTTTTTTTTTTTGATAACCTGGGAACCCCAAGACGGTAGGCAGTAGGGAGTAAACCTGGGGCGACACGTGCTAGCCACCACACACGTGCCACCGGTTAAGTCACCCGGGCCCGGGATTCAACACTCAACCTTTGCAAGAGGAAGAGTGCAGCGGCAAAATAGCCGCCACCCAAAGTGGGCAGTAAAACCGCGGCCTTCCTTCATATATGAAAAAAACCCAAAAAGCCATTTATACTTAGAAATTATTAGCTATTGCGATAAAGTTACATGAAATTGAATATAGACTAAGATTGCATGTTATGATTGCACTTCCATGGTAGATTGAACGATGACAAAATGAAATTGCTCGCCGATTGAAATTGTACACCGAATAAAATTGCACTGATATTTAAATCAAATGCTGATTTGTCAGGTTTTGATTCGTCTCTATCATCTGTTTATTGGTTGATTTGGCATTGGACTCATATTCGCTTAATTGGATGTTGATCTCTTATGGAAATTGCCAAGAAAATGTGGTTCCTCCTTCACATTGATTCCAACAAAGTTGAGATCTTTCAAAAAAATTTTATTCTCAAAGTTGTGACTTTAATTATTTTTTATAACATCAGCCTCAATTTCCCCGTATTTTTTAGGGCCGGAAATTTCAAGACACGCTTCGCCAGTCTTGCAAGTGGGTTGCCAATGTCCAATCGAAACTTGTAAGTATTGACATCTTTGTGTGTACTTGTGTTAACACACAAATTGCGAGCCTCTTTGAGGTGCAATTTGTCAATGTGCAGACCAATGCATAACGAGCGAATTGACTAGACAAAACATACTTCGGTGCTTTTCCTTTGCCTTCACAAGAGGGTCGGACAAAGACTTGAGGACTAACCTGTGTACATTATAAGCAAAGAGAAAAGGCAGGTTCATCTTTGTTTCTTAAGGAAGTTCATTCTCTCTGCTAACTCAAATAGGTTTCATTAGATTAGACTTGTCAGTACCCAAATCCCCATAAAAACGGGTCTATCAAAATCATTAGTTATATAAATTTCACATAGATATCACAAAAATTGATGAATGTGATTGCATATGATCCATGGACCATGATCCATGCAACTACTTCCCTTCTATTGTTCCTTGATGGATCAATTCCAGTCAAAGCTTGACATAAGTATCATCAACATATTCTACTTTCTAATGCGAACTGTGGCAATATGGACATGAACTACTATTGAGGGATTAATTAGGCTGATCAATGTCAATTCAATTCGAATTATCATAAGCTACTGAGGATTTACCTCAGCGGACTCTCCTCATCACCCCGTAAATCAATCCCGGAGATCCAAAAGATTGCCTACGCATCTAAGATCGAGTTGACCCAACAAAAATGAAAAAAGGCCTCATAAAATTGGATCCTCCAACAGACCAAATTGTAAAATTTACTAGTGGCCGACCACTCTCCTTTATGCAAGAAAAGTTAGAGACTCTAAGTTTGGCACGTGGATTTCACCCATTCATCTTCACCCTTTCGGTTTGGCCGGCCACTAGAGAGAAAAAGTGAGAAAAAAGGGTGGGACAAAGGCATCCCGCAGAACTTTGGTGCGAAAATTGAGGACATTTGCACCATTTTTCGGCGACTTTTGGGAGTCCATGTTCGGTAGACGAAGTCTCATGAAGGTTGAGTTCAAATTGAGGTTAAGTTTTATCAAGTTTTAAGCTGAAATTCATCTAGCTTTCAAGGAATTATGGTCATCGTGGGCAAATGGTGCTTCATACTAATTGTCCTAATGGCTAGGATGCTGAACATCATAACCAACATCCTAGATACGGATCTGCATCCAATAACCTTTTTCAAAAGGTGGGTTGGGCTTCGTTGATTTCGCCTCTAGGCTACCTCTCTAGGGATACATTCTACGAATATCCTAAGATGTTGAGGCCTTTAATAGCTCTTAACTTTGGACGACTACCTATATGAACACGTTTTATCCCTTCCGGCTTTGACCGTTCCGTAATCTTTCTATTAATCTCAACGACAGATATGTAATAAGTAACAAATCCAATTCCCCCAAATCTTACAATAGTAATAATACTAATGAACGTAGATTCTGCAAGTATGACAGAGCGGGTAGAAAAAAAGGAACCATGGAGAATGAACCGGGAAATCAGACTGAAAACATAAGAAAGCCAAATAAGGGTTTGGTGATTGACAACCTTATCCTTGAGTATACGAGATGCCAGGGAATTTACCTCTTTACTCTGTAGCATGTCTATGGATCCCTCTTGAATCCAAACCCCACTACGCTTGTTGGGATCTTTCACATTCTCTTGATAAAGCAACGGAGAGATCGCTCGCTTTCGCTGCGTTTGCCTGGAAGTCACCTGCAGCCTTCCTTCGTAAGTGAAGAAACCATTCAGACTGACAAAATTATCGATGGTAAGTCTTCGAAGAGGAAAACGTAGAGAGAGAGAGGGAGCGCTCTGCATCACTTTCCACCACACGTTTTATTTCTCCTTCAAGCAATGAATGGGGGCAGTGGGGACAAGCGCTTCCCCTTGAAAATATCTGCTTCGCCTATAATAATAACTAATTCAGTTTTAAAATGGGACTAATTTACTTTTCAAATATTGTACGCTTTCTTTTTCCCCGATAACTGTTCTGTGGGCCTTTTTGGGCGAAATTTTGTGGGATTTCACCATTAGTATTGACAGTATAAATTCAGTTTTGTTTGTACATAGAGAGGTCGAGTTGTTTCTTAAATTAATTCAACATTTCTTCCGGGCTCGTTAGTTTTTTATGCATATATCGTGCGAAAAGATTCAACAGTTGCATATGCCTATTCGTATCAAATATGGTTAGGCATTTTAGCGAGTTGATTAGGGGTGCATATCAAGCAGCTAACTTGAGCTCGGCTTAATCTTTGCTGTTTCAAGTAGCTTGGATATCAAAACAGGGAGATTTTGTTCTTCTCTTCTGATTCAAAAGCTATAGAGATGCAATATTATCAAACATGATTGAATGCTTCCCTAGTGCCCAGTTGAGTAAATATAAAAAATATGGATGTTAGAGAACTCATTCTTCTGAAAAATTTAAATAGTCAGGAAACGGCGCAATAATAATGTACGAATAGCATATTAATTGATATTTTGCCTCGCGTGTAAGCGTGTACATTGATTCTTACATGCATGACATAGGATGTGAATATAACAACACCAAATAGACAACTTACAATAGTTCCATCTTAAATGTTGAAATATAACGCGGAAACGACATGATGTTGCAAATTAAGTCAATGCAAAAATCGCAGGAGAAATAAGCGAGAAAGCGATAAAAAACACCAAAGGTTTTTCGTGATTCGGTCAGAATATCAATATCTACATCTACGGATAGAGCAAGTAACAAATAATATACTATAATTGGAGAATCGAGTTCTGATTCGCTTATATCTCGAAAGTGTTTTCCATACATAAATTTAAGCCCAAATCCAAAGTATTTATGAATAAATAACTTAATTGGATGAAATAAACTCACTACACAAATCACCGTATTCGGAGAATTCCTTCGTACGATTTCTTCACAATGACGTTTATGCCCTTGGACAAGAAAAGAATGAACTCTTCAACCGCACAAGTGAACGCTCTGATCTTCTTTTCTTTTACCCTTGGGCCCACAAACTACCCATAAAAGAAATACATGAATTGTAGAATACGTGTGCCCATCTTTTGTCCTGTAGTGCCAATATGCCCCTTTTTTTGCTGAAGACGTCCACACAGTATGCACTAGAAGAGGATTTCCTTTTGCGAGCAATCTTGAATATTATCTCCAACTGTAAAACATATCTTCATAGTCAAATATGAAAATTTATCCAAGTGAATCATGTTCGGTAAACGGTTTAAACTCGAGTCATAATTTAATATTAAAAGAATCAACGGAGAAATGTGGTGTTCAAAAAGCATTGTTGTTGGTCCTCAGCGGGATTTGAAAAGGCTCGAGTGGAAAAAGGGGAAGGAATTTTCCGGTATGATGGAAGGATCTCCATATAAGTTCTTTTCGTATTCCTTCTCTTCCAAAAAAGACAAACGGTGAGTATAGTAGCCTCTCGTGTTTGGATGACACAAGGGATGGGGTCAGTGCTAACACTTTCTGCTAGTGTAATCATATCTCTAGACTTTAGATTTTGGTTGCCGCATTTTTCCAGGACAGCTGTCCTTAAGTTTTCAAATTGCAAAAACGCAAAAAAATAGCACTGTTTGCATATGTTAGAGCTATGCCGGAAAGAAAAGGCTACCAATTTGTGTAAAAACGTATCATTGGAGGAGGATGAAGACCATTAATGCAAAAATTCCTATCAAATTTTAATACAGAAAACACACAACTCTGTTCTATTCTTTGTTTAATTCAATATTTTAGGCTAAGTTTTAATTAATTTTTTCAACTAAGTTTAACACTAGATAAAATTTTTGTAGCATTTAAAGATGTTGAAATATTGACTTTATCTATAATTAGCCGTTGAAAAAAAACATATAGGAGTGCAAAGTGACACGTAAATAATCGATAAGGCTTTTTAGGCCTCGTGGCATGATATTTGGCCAAGTGGCAACACAATGCCAAATATCATGCCATGAGGCAAGCACGGAACTAAAGAGAAGTGCCGCATGGCAAGCACAAGAGCGAACAATCTCTTGGCTCTGTCTTTAAACTATACATAATAGATTGCGCAATTTTAATTGGCTAACTTCTTCGGAATGTCTGTACTTTAAATTGACTTATTTATTCAAAAAGTCAAAAGATGTTGGTTAAAGTGTTGTATATTCTTTTATTTCAGGTCCCGCACTAATTTTAATCTTTTACATAATCTGAGCTTTGTTCTGCATACTACATGTACATAATAGATTCCTTTTATTAAGCTAAAGAGTCATGACAGAGAGATTTAGTAAATTCTTCATGGAAATTGCGTAGAAAATGTGGTTCCTTCTTCACATTGATTCCAACAAAATTGAGAATTTAGAAACATTTTATTCTTGAATGCGCGTCTTTATGATTTTTTTTTTTTTGTGATATCAACCTGAGTTTCCTGGTATTTTCCAGGAACTGAAATTGTAAAACACGCTTTGTGTAATGTGAACACAAGAACATGGAGTCTATTTGGTGTGGAATTTTGCTGTGTGCTAACTAATGCATAACAAACGAATTGACTAGACAAAACATACGTCAGTGCTTTCTCCTTTGCCTTCACAAGTGGGTCGGACAAAGACTTGAGAATGGACTTGTGTATATTATAAGCAAAGAGAAAAGACAGATACATCTTTGTTTCTCAAAGAAGTTCGTTCCCTCTCCTAACTCAAGCAGTCTTGATTGGGTTCGATCTGCGAGTATTCTGGTCACATAAGCCTGGCTTATCAAAAATGTTAATCATATAAGTTTCACATGGACCTCACAAAAATTAATTAATGTGATTGCATATGGTCCATAGACCATGATCCATGCAACCGTTTCCCTCCTATGATTCCTTGATGGTACAATTCTTGTCATAGTATATTGTAATAGTATGCGCAAGTTATCATATTTTCTAACGCTAACTGTAGTTATATGCAAAAGTTGAAAAGTTTTGCAGAAGTCATGGTTGCGATCCATTATTTTGTGATTCGACAATTACCAGCCCCCTTATAATGCTTTTTCGAAAGATTGTACAAGTATCCGTATAAGGACCAAAGGGTTCTCAATGTCTTCCTTCGTATATTTTCTTCTTTACGTCAGCATAATTTTCTTTCTTATTAACGCCAAGCCCACACCTTAAGTTAATTATGGTTAAATTGACTATTTTTCGCCAATACAAGGAATTTAATCCAAGTGATGACGGCCCTAATGGATCGATGGCTTTGAGCCTTTGATACCATTGTACTATAATTGCAATTGGTTGTCCAAAATATTCGACCAAACAAAATAAGATAGAATATAATGGAATATGATAAGGGATTAAGATTCTCTACATTTAGGGAGGTAAATTTACATAATAAATTTTCTGCCTCTAGAACTTGACACATCTCAGGCTCCATTGTGTGGGGTCTAGATTTATTATCCAGTTGTCCAGATTGTTTGCAAGCATGCGCACACATGCAAATTTATAAGGTTATCATGTCCTGAACATGTTATCATGTTATTTTCAAGGTGGGCACCGTGTTTGAAATCTAACATTACTCCGATTAGACAAGCCTGTGCATGTTATTAGGTCCTGAATATGTTATTACATAATTTTATAGCCTGTACTCTTGTGCCTCAACATATTCATGATTATTTGATTTTCTCCGATTAGACAAGCCTTATAGAAAGATTCTTCCAAGCTAAGAAAAAAAAAAGACTCGAGAAAGACTCATTGTGACAATACTGACAAGTTGTGCATTTGAGCACAGTTCATCAAACGCTTTTATTCAATGATAACAAATAATGTGACTAAAATAGTGCAAACGATTTCATGAGAATTTCATTAATATGGAGTTTCTGGAAAACAGATGGTGGACCGTACCATTGAGTTGCCGGAAAGATTGTTGTACCAAATTAGCATTAATAGGGCTCATAATTTTTCAATGTCCCTCACCAATGCCGAATAGTGAATGCACGATCGGTTAGGCTTTGTAGTTTCTGAAGTGAACAACATTTGGGTAGGGGCAGAAGTTTTTGCTAAAATCAGAGATGAAAGTTTTGAAGATGGGGTTCCACAGCTTTGGTCGATTTTTGCTAAGGGTTAAATTGTCTCCTCACTTTGAATGAGGTGCTCAAAGACAAAGAAGCTGTGGAAATAGCAGCTGCTGTCAAAAGGCAATCTTTTCATCCTAATTTCTTTGATTTTCTAATGCAAAGGGATCGCTCCAGCAACTGCTCGCAGTTGGAAATTTGTGACTGGTAATTGAAAAGCCAACCTGAGCATGCCATCTTATTGATTTGCTCACCAAGATGAATATCCTATACACGTCGCATTACCCCTTACGAGAATGTTCTGCAAGGATTAAGCACTTTATGGGATTCACGAAGATTAATAGTCATATAAATTATGAGGCCAAGTAGACTACTCGAGGAGGAGGTATGCTAATCAATGATCTCTTGATGTACAAAGATGCATAATAAGCAACTATTAGAATCCCCAGTTGAATTTTTCTGATTGGAGATCTTGTATTTGTAGTTTTGGGGAGATGGCGAATTCCAAGAATGAAAAGAATTTGTATGTCTTCTCTTCTGCATCTGAGATTGATTTTGCCTTTGGACGAACTCAAGAGAGTGACGGCTTCTTTCCATGTTGATCCCTCTCAAGAATGCAAGCTTGAAGAATTTGATTATGATGAGATAGATTGCATCTTGGCGTCAGAGTCCATCTGAGCCAAATTGCATAAGGGCATTCAGACACTTACCAAAACTTGATACCCAATTGTTGCCATTTGGGCCGATTATACTTAATAGGACTAATATAATCAAATGAATCCACCCAATACCTTCCTTCTTACATCCCAAAAAAAGAAAAAGAGAGAGATGGCAATGTCTTAGAAAGGTTATTATAAATGATACCCCAGTCTTGTTTTGTTGATAGAGGCCATTTTCTTTTTTTTTTTCTGAGCAACATCAGTAGGTGTTAAATCTACCAGTCTAAAGGTCCGAGGTTGGAAGTGATTTACACTATTGGATATCTAAACTTACTTGAGCCTCACCTGAGTAGGTTGTAGATCCAACCCAAAATGCCTTTTAAAGGTCTCCATTCCTACGGCAGTTTTGTCAACGAACGCGTCTTGGGCCGGATTGACTAACCTAACCCTTAACCCTTGCATGGTTGGGTGAATAGCCAAAACAAATGAAAAGAGATGGCGGTTCCTTGGCCTTGCCCCATTCCGCTTCTTAACCTATGTCCATTCCGTGCCTCTGCCCTTAACCTCCATTTTGTCTTGGGCATTTTTGGGGAAATTCAAAAAGGGCGCTGCTTCTTATTTTCTTCGGTTGCTGGGCGAACCGAAGCCGTGCTCCCACCGTCCGCCGCTCGCCGTCGCGCTGCAGCCTCCGCCTCAGTTGCGCGCCGAGTCGCTAGCCGGCCAGCCACCGCCCTCGTCTCGGCCCCCGTTGCTCTCTCTCTTTCTCTGTCTTCTCGGATTGGGGACGACGAGCCGCTTCTGCCTTTCCGTTCGCCGTCGCCGCCTCAGCTCGCCGTCGCCCTCCGCCGCGGACCAGCCGAGCTGCGCGACCACCAACCGCCCCGGCTCGCCGTCAGCCCAGCAGCCCAGCCACCCTATGTCTCTCTCTCTTTCTTTGGTCGGGAAGCTGCTGTTCTTTTGTCCGCAAGCCGCCACCTCCGCCTTGCCGCCGCCGCAGCTGCTGCTGTCCACCGTCGCTCGCCGTGCGCCGCCCGTCGCCCTCCGCAGCGCTGCCATAGCCCGCCGCCAGCCCCGCCGTTTTTCCCTCGATCTCTCCCCTCACTCCTTCGCCCCCTCAGCCGTGGACACTCAGCCGCCGTGAACCGCTGCTGCTGGTCCCCGTGCGTCGCCGGCCGCCGTTCAGCCGCTCGCCGCCGCTTCAACCGCGAGCTAGCCGGCCACCGCGACCAGCCGACGCCGCCGCAGCTCTTCTCCTCGCTGCTCGGTCTTGACCAGCCGTCGTCCGTGTCGTTTCGTCGTGCCGACGAGTTTTTCGTGGAGCCGTGGGCCCTGCCATGCGTCGTCGGAGCCGTCGCCGGCCAACCGTCGCCGTCCCTCGCCGGAATAGCCGTGGACAGCAGCTGGTTGCCGGTGTTCTTCGCCGTGCCGAGCCCTCGCGGAGTTGCAGGCCTCGCCGGAGAGTTGTGGTCGCCGTTGCAGTCGCCGAAGTTGTCGCCGTGCCGTCGCCAGAGCTTTGCGTGGACTAACCGTGAGTTTACATCCTAATCTTGGATTAGGACGGTTAATTTGCGTTTAGTTAGTTTATTTAATTTAAATGCATAATATGTGCTAATATGAGATTATGGGCTAATTTATATGGTTAAACTAGGTTATATGTGCTAAGTGGATTAGGTGGATTAATTAGGTGGTTAGTTAGCTAGTTTTGGATAATTAAATTAATTATGGCCTATTTTGCAATAATATGTTAATATTCCTTTTTAACATATTTTTAGTATTACCCTTGGTAATTAGTTTAATTACTAATATTAAATCGACGAGGTGAATTTATGGATTAAAGCCTAATTTATAAATAGGTTCGCGTATTATTGTTCATGGTATTATTCAACGGAGTTAATTAAGGAGATAGTTTGTTTTAAAAATGTGATAAGCGGAGCTAATGGCTTAGATTAGGCGGATAGCCTATCATGGATAGCTTATCGGATTTAGTTACTATTATAATGACAACTTATCGGTTAATTAAATGAATTTGTGGATAGCTTATCTTGGAAAATGATTTATTAATATCCTTTTTTAATATTAGTCTGTCAATAATTTATTTATTAAATATTAAATTTTATGGGACAAATTTATAGATTATAGCATAGTTTCTAATTAGGTTCGCGTACGAGTGGTTAAGATATCTTCTACGTGATAATTGGAAACGAATTGGTCTCAATCCTATGGTTGATTGAATGAGAATTGCATGGTTATGTGAATATATGATGATTGTTGGATTTTATTTATAAATTCATCGGTGCTTGTGATAAATATGAGAATTGACTGTGCATTGGATGGTGCGAACTGCTTGATTAGCATTTGATTATGCTTTGGATAGTCTCTGTGGTGATTATTAAGTGCCATGATGTGGATATTGGAATGGCAAAGGCAAAGGCAAAGGTAGGCCTGGTGTGATTTATATGTACCATTTTGCGTGCAAAATAGGTGGTCTTAGCGTGAGCACTGAATACCCTGCATTGGTTAAGACCGGAGATAATAATGGGCTTGGGTGTGAGTGTGCCTGTGTGATCAGTTTAAGTGAAGCCGTACTTGTACAGTTTACGAGGTATGGGATGCCCGAAGAGATACGGTAGACCGAACAGTTTTCGGTAGCCGTTCACAGATGGATTTTGGAACATAGTCCCTTAAGTGGAATGCCGTCCTGATGTGTAGATGTATGCAGGACGTTGCCGTCACCGACAGAGCGGGACGATGATGCCATTTGAGGATGGATTTCGACATGCAATCCCTTTAGGGGAAAGCCATCCTGATGCATAGTTGTACGCAGGATGTTGTCATCGCCGATGGAGCGGGACGATGCTGGTCATGCCGGAAGGCCAAACAACGTGATAGGTTGGCATAATAATAATCTGGATACATGTGATGAGTACCACGCATGAGTTGTGGAAGTGTCTAGGTTATTGAGAGCATGGTGTGCGTGTGTATTGGCTCGTGTGCTTGTCATGATGCTGCATGCTGTTTTGGCTTGTGTGCTTGTCGTGATGGGTCCTGCATGCTGTTCTGGCTTGAGAGCCTACGAGCTCGTCTAGCATGTCGTCGTGACTAGAGTACCTAATATGGTACATGTCGGATCGTGATTTTAATGCCTTGCGTGAGTTGGCACATATGAGCTTGAGATTGGTATGTGAGAGATTGAACGCTACTATAGAAGCCTGAGGCAAATTGCTTTCCTAGTCGAGGTTTAGGGATTTACTCATTGAGATTTTTATCTCATTCGCCGTCGTTAACCTCTTTTTAGGTTCAGACTAGGGAGTTTGATGTTGGGTTTCCGTGGTAGCAGCTTGGCTAATGTGGTAAGCCAGGTGGGCGGTACCCATCTTTTGCGTTGGACGCCCGCTGGAGTAGAGGCGCTAGGCTAACCCAACCCCTAATTCTTTTGAGTTGTAAAAATGGGTTCCTTTATGTTTGTAACTCGGATGCATTCGTATGAAGTGCTGCTGTTGTTCCTAGCTATATCCCTTGCGATGTGTCAAGGATGTGTTTTAAACATATTGCTTCCGCTTGTGCATATCTCTGGATTTAAAATCAATGGGGTCAGCGATGAGCTCTAAGGCGTTGCGTGAAAATGACCAAAGTGAATATGGTTTATCGAGTGCTCGGGGTGCAAGGTGTGACATTGTGATTTAGTTTTTAAGTTTTGAATAATTGAAACAAATTGAGTTTAATCTCGAGCATGTAGACTATATAGAGTTGAACTCATGGCGGCGTTGAGAAACCGAATTCGTCGTACTCAACAATTCAATATCAAATCATCAATTTCAAGTTAAACTTTGCATCCACAAACTACTTCAAATCAATTTATAGCTCGATTGCACCTTTATGGTTTTTTTTATTTTATTTAATGAAATACCTTATCTTAAACTCTTTCCTTACCAAAAAAAAAAAAAAAAAAAAAACTCTTTAGTGCATTGGCCCACTAAATAATATGCGACTTCCTTCCCTGCATGCCGACAAGGATGACGCTAGTGGTGTTTAAAACAAAACAAGCCTCCAAATTTCGACCAAAAGAAAAACAAGCCTCCACAACATGTACAAGTCCCGACAGAGCTTGGCTCCTGTGGTTCCTGACAAATAAAATCACAATTAATCTTTCGAGTAAGTTTCAGAATAAAAATAGCATAATTAAACTATGTTGTCAAATCAAGCAATAATGCCTATCAACTTATGTTTACTGTGTTCAATCTATTTGTCATTGTATAATATATACAAGGAATAGATCGAAGATGTTCTAAATTCCTCGAAAGGATACTGACGAGAGTCAAATATATAGATTAACTGCATTCCTCAAGATTTAAATGAGAAATGATCTATATATGATAGGAAACAATATCATGTGAAAGATAAATAAAATCGTGATTAAGGAAAGAGATTGTGTGTACATATTTGGTACAATCACATGAGTTCCATTTCTCACACCACCAAATACAAACAATTTTATACTAAGCCATTCACCAATCTTCGACTTGCACCTTACTTGATCCGTAAGATTAGTAAGATATAATATGGGCGTGGCGCCTTATCTGCTCTAGATAAGTTCCTTGTAAAGAGAAACAATATCCGATTACCAGAAAATGACCAAGTTACTAATAAATCAAGTAGATAGAGGCTCCGCTCCTCCTTTTCCCCCTTTCTATCTACTGCAGTTATGAAAGTAGGTTAATGAAATTTCATCTATGTGAATCCGCGTATGCATAAATACACTCAATCTTGTTAGGTTTATCACAACTTTTATGAAAACTGGTTTTGTTCCCAATCTAGCTAAATTAAGAAATTTTCACGTACACAACCGACTAAATTATAGTAGAAGCTAAAACCAAGACTCAACCCAGGCATCAAAAGTTTAAATGAGTAGCAGAAACAGACTCCATCCAAGTTTTTGTTTCACTGCCAGAAGGGCTCCAAGAAACAAACTTAGCAACATGAAAGAAGAAAAAGGAATAGCAGCTTCCTTAAGTCGCGATTTAATGCTGATGATTGTAACACTGAAAACATGCTTTTTTTACCCATTGCACAAACGTACCTGTACCAGTAAAAGCTTCACCACCTCAGACCACATTGTACTTGAAAGTTGGCACTCCAAAAATAAATAGCCCTTTAGATTGTCAAGTAAATTATGCAGGCTTTTTCCAAGCTCTAAAGGAATCATACAATAATAGGATACTCTGGATATTCTCACTGTACAAATAGCACTTTAAGTAAAGATGACCCCTTTATTTGGACTCCCCAGGCCAAAAGACGTATTCATAATAAATTTGAAATTGAATTTTCAAAAAATTTCGGAAGGGCGGTATGCATGATAATCAAGCCATATCCCCAATTTTTTTAGTATGTTCCCGAAGTAGAGAATTGCGAAATTGAGCATTAAATATAGTTGCTCCTCCTTTAATTAACCCAAAAAAAATCATGCAAACAAACCGTGTCTTTTTGCTAAGACTAGTAAGATCGCAAGAACTTTCTGTGTTTGTGCACATACTCAGGGTGCGCATGGCAACGATTCGTCTTGAACCGATTCTCGATAAAAATTATTATTTTTTTTATTCTCTTTCGAGGACCGATTTTGAGCATTTGAAAGCGTTTGGTAATAGCTCAAAAATTTCCATTCTTGGAATAGAAAAGAAAAAGAAATGTGTTTGGTAACAGCACAAAATTTCTTTTTATTAATAATATTTTAAATATTTTAATATTTCTTTCTTTTTTTTTCTTTTGTTTTCTTTTCTTTTTTTGCTTCTCCTCCTTATTTGCCATGGCGGTAAAATATTTTTTATTAATAATAGTTTTTAAAAAATAATTTTTTTTAGTTTTTGGGCCATGGCGGTAAAATATTTTTTAATAATAATATTTTCTTATAAAAATATTTTGATAAAAAATATTTTTATTTTTTGGCCATGGCCAGAAAAAATTTTTTTTATTAATAATATTTTTTATTAAAATAGTATTAGTAAAAAATATTATTAATAAAAAATATTTTTATTGAAAATATATATTTTTTTTTTTTTTTTTGCCATGGCACGGTCACCGGCTATGGCCTATAAAATATTTTTTTACTAAAAATATTTTTTATTTTTTTTTGCCATGGCGGGTAAAATATTTTTTATTAATAATATAATTTTTTTTTCATGGGTTGGTCGTCGGGCATGGTTGGTAAAATATTTTTTATTAATAATATTTTTATAAAAATATTTTAATAAAAAATATTTTTTTGGCCATGGACGGTAAAAAATTTTTTTTCCATGGCACAGTCACCGGCCATGGGCAGTAAAAATATTTTTATTTTATTGAAAATATTTTTTTTTCCATGGTTCGGTCACATGGCCATGGCGATAAAATATTTTTTATTAATAATAAATTTTTATTATTAATAAAAAATATTATCGATAAAATATTTTTTTTTTTTTTTTTTGCCATGGTCGGTCGCTAGCCATGGCCAAGAAAAAATATTTTTATTAATAATATAAATCTTTTTGTTCATGGTTCGATCACTTGCTATGGCCGATAAAATATTTTAATCTCGCTAGATATCTGGCGAGGGTGGCCCTCGTGCGGACAAAGAGAAGTTACATTAAAAACCAAGAAAAAAGAAGAAAAAAAAACCGATTCTCATTTTTGTTCCCGGAATCAACAAGCTACTTTTTTTTTTATTCTTGATTCTACTCAAAATCGATTATGGACACAAATTTGCAAGAATTTGTGCCCAGAATCAAAAAAATTTAACAAACAGATTTCTATTCCAAAACTGATTCTGAAAAAAAAAAAACAAAAATTTTTACTATTTGACCAGTTGCCAAATGGGCCCTCAGTGACATCATTCCCAAACTTCAGATTTTTACAATCCACAATAGTAAACAATTCAAATGAGTTCACATATCTCCATTGGAACGAAAGCAAAATACAAGAAAGGGGATTAAGCTCGATGTAGTGGCTTGTAACACCATCGTTCATGCCATCGGGCTTGGATGAAGAGGACTCAATGTTGTTGTTGGTCTCATTGAGCAATTGTGCAAGGACTCAACGTCATTGCGCTCGAATGAAGAGGAAATTTGGGGACTCGACGAAGGAAGGGGCACACTCGGATGAAGAACAAGAGGATCGACAAATAAGCAGCGGACTCCATGAGCAAGAAGTACACTATGGACGAGAAAGACCGATGAAGAGGTGAGGAGAACTTGAGAAGAAACTCAATTAGGGCTTGGGAATTTGGGCCAATCCTTAGAAGGAGACGTTTTCGCAGACACCTTTTTTTTAAGCTCTATGCCACTTAGGAGAGAGAATTGAATAAAAATGCGTGGTCAGCATTTTCTAATAATTGAATTGGACAAAGTTAAAAAAGAAACTCAACGGTATCAAATTGACAAGTTTTATAACTCGATTGCAGTTTTTGTAAATTTCCCTTTAATATTCTATCTTTGCTATAAATATCGTAAATCCTAAAAGTCATCATCATAATAATCGGTACCAAGTAAGAAATGGACAAACAAAATGGAGTAGAAAAAATGCTAAATAAAATCATTCGTTTTTCATGTAAAACGAGAAAACATTTTAAATAATAGGCTCTAAGCTATTCTATATATATATATATATATATATATATATATATATATATATATATATATATGTCCAACAATACGAAGTTTTTCCAAACATTTGTCATAAAAACTGAACTTCTCTTACTGCAACTATGAAACTTTCTCATATAAAAAAAAAAAAAGAGAAAACATCACATGCGTCAACTGGCTTTTAAAGTAAGTGAGTCCAAGTTTAATTCATGTTTGTATGATTATTATTTTGAATTTCCACAACTTTTAGAAATCTCCCTAAAGTTGTTGTGGATGGTTCTGACTCACCTCATAATTCTTGAAACGCTGGACGGAGCCTAAGAATTTTTGCTTAACCCCACGTAATTTCGGGCAATGGTTGATACTTAAGTGGCAACTTGGTAGTCGATACATCAATCAAACTTTCCAACGATCGGCAATCCAAAAGAGTTAAGTTGTTCAAAAACTTCAACTCGTCGAGGCCTTCAACAATCCGTAGCTCCTGGTTGTGCTCTATCCACAAGTACTCGAGGTTCTTTAAGTTGGACAAACCAAGACTTCGTAAATGATGACAATCATTAAGTGACAACTTTTCCGACGATTCCGACGTACCAACAACTTGAATACCAAGTATCTTAGGGCAATGGTGTAGCCACAGCTCCCGCAACTTATTGAATACCCCCGGTGCAAGGACTAGTGAAGATTCATGTGAAGATTCCCATTTTATGTCGATGTATACTAACCTTCTGAAGGACTCGCACACAACGATACACAATTCCTCCAAAGATTCCAACACCCCAGCAATGTGGATCTCATCTAGTTTTGGGCAATCGTCCACGCAGACCTTTTCTAGGTTCCTCATGCTGGATAGCATGAATTTCTCGAGGGGTCCACAATAAAAAAGATAAAGCACTGTTAAATTTGGAAGTTGAAGCCCATCAAATTTAATCTCTTGCATTTGAGAGCAAATGAGATATAAATATGACAAATTCTTTAATTTGGAGGAGACTAACGCGGTTGATTTGCAATCCACAAGGGTTAGATGTAATAGAGAAGAGGGAACTTGCGTGAAGGTTTGCAGGTTCAATCCAAATGAATGGAGTCGGTTAAGCTTAGGAAGGGAAGCCAACTCATTGGGCGCAGGGACATAGAGGAGACGCAAGCTCAACTTTTCCAGTTCGGATAACGTCCCGATCCATCTTAAGTCACCAGTATGAATTCTTCTATCTTGCTCATCATTTTTAGAGTTGTCAATTAGGTCCAACTCAACCAGATTAGTCAAGTTTGAGAGGTCCGGGACAACTTGCAATGACGTAGATGACATTGTCAGATGGGTTAAACTAGTTGGTAGTGCCTGCAACTCTTGAATTTCATAACACCCTCTTAACACCAAACTTTGTAGCTGCAGAAGCAAGCGAATTTCAGAAGGAAGTTGACCTTTCAAATTGGCTTCAATCCAAAGCATTTCCAAATTCTCAAGCTTTCCGATAGCACCCGGTAACTCCACTGGACCTAGAATTGAAAGCTGCAAGCCCCTTAATGATTGACACTTTAATATGGATTTCCGTAGTTCCTTTATTCGACAACTCTTTAAAGAGAAGTGCTCTAGATTCTCTAGGTTCCCGATTTCTTTAGGCAAACCTTCAAGCTGAGGGCAATCATAAAAGTTTAAGTATATCTGGCACTTTAACTTCCCATTAGAGCTGTCAATCTTCCTTAAATTGCAGCAAACCCCGAAAGTTAGCTTCTCTAAAGTTTGAGTATCCTGATAAGTCTGGTGTTCTGGTTATGTGATTACAGTCAAAAAGACTAAGGACTTTCAATTTTCTTGCCTCCTGTAAAAAGTGAATGCATTATCCAATGGAAGAGTAGTTCAAATTTTGCTTTCAAGGACAGAGAATAGAAATAAGCATATGACGCACCTTTATTAAGTTCCATAATTTCATATCGTCCAAACCGTCAATGTGTGAAACTTCAAGGACAACTACATTCTTTAAGCACATATTGGTTAGCTCACACTTCAAATCAAAAGCATGCCAATGAATCCATCTTAAGTTGGAAAAACAATCCATTAGGTTGCCAACAAAGGTTCCTCTAAGAGTAGTATAGAGTCTTAGGAACCTTAGTTTTTCAAACCTTCCAATATCTTCACTTTTGATACATGCTTCTGTATCAATCCATTTGAGTTCCATTGCTTGAATGTTCCTCAACTGCAAATGATAGCAAGAAACGAGTAGTATTCAGCATTCCACTTTATCAAGGAAAAGTATTAAAACCAAGAAGAAAAAAGAGAATTTATCAGTTCTCTCATGAAGTGCTCCACCTTCTTTGTCCTTATTGCATCAAGGACTTCCTTCGCAATCTATAACCTACTACGCTCTGAGGATTCATCGGATTTTCTTGACAAACAATTTCTCTTCCAAGATCTCTGAGTTGATCGTGCATCCAAACCTTATTGCCCTTTACAATCTTTATCAAGGACATGTTATTGAGGACCGCAATTCCACTAATTGGGAAGAAGTCATAATCTCTCCACATATGAATTGCGTTTGTCTTTTCCTCACCAATGAAAAAGCATGCGATATCAGAAAGATTTGTCGTTGCTCAGAAGTCAATGCATCATAGCTAATCCTCAACTTTTTGTAAACATCCTCCGGAAGTCCTTTGCTTAACTTGTCCAATGTTTCTTCCCATAGTTCTTGTGTTTTATTGCACAGAAATGAACCAATTACTTCAATAGTCAAAGGAAGTCTTCCGGTTGCAGATACAATTTTCTTTGAAATATCATAACGATCATCCGAAGGAGAGTCCTTGTTAAATGCATGTTTGCTGAAGAGCTGAAGCGCATAATCACTACTCATCACCTCCATTTCATATTTTTGGTCAGTGATTGGCAAAACATCAATGTTCCTAGTAGTAATCAGTACTCTAGACCCTGAACACAAGGCACCTTTGCCAACTAGTTTCTCCACTTGTTCGCTTTTATCAACATCATCCAGTACAATGAAGACCTTCTTATTGCTAAGTGTTTCTTTAATCCTCCTCATTCCGTAGTTAATTTCATTGATGCTTGCTGTTCCTGTGGTATTTCCTATTTCAGATAATAACTTCTTTTGCAATTCAACCAAGCCATCAGTTCTTAACGACTTTTCTCGAACATCTTCAAGAAAGCAGCAACACTTTCCAAAGTGGGTAGAAAGTTGATTGAAAATGACCTTGGCGAGGGTTGTTTTACCGACACCCCCCATGCCATAAATTTGAATGAGCTGCACACCTCCGAGTCTACGTCTAACATATTTCTCTGTATTCTCACTCGATCATCGATTCCAATTAAATGTTCAGTCACGGGCATTTGCTTCATCTTCAACTTATCCACAACCTCCTCAACGACAAACTTGATTAGTTTGCCTTGGCTGTCATGAAGGAAAACCGTTTCAATAGGGGAAAATTGCGAAAAAAAAAATCTACTAATTAATTTTCACTCGTGATACAATTCCATCAAACTTCAACAGAATCTCATTTTTTTTTTGTTCGTTTCTTAGGAGTTGATGTTATTCAATCGCATCTGCTTAACTGTGCAATACTTCAATTACTGATGGGACATCAACAATCAAGACATGTCTTCTCAAATTTCATATTGATTGTACGGTTTTCTTAGTTATTGCTTTTGATAACTTAACATTTGTCATTTGATTTGTTGTGCAAACCTTACATGTAGTTGATCTTGTAAAGTTCCAAAATAACACCGAGCATGCATAACACAAACATTTTGATGAGAAAGATGCAATCGACCCCTAAAGGTTTTGACTTGATTTTTCTAGCTAATTCTATGTAACCATAAAAAATATGAATCTACATCACTTTCAAACACGCTTTTCATGCACATTGCTAGGTGTCACGTGTCGCATTGTGTCATGACACCCAAAAATTGACTTGACCCAGCATGTAATTAGCAATCTTTGAATTATGTTAATCTTGTTTGAGCAAGATAAATGTACAACTATTTATGCATTGCGAATTAGCATTTTATCAGTTATATTCATGGGACAACCTTAGAAGTGGTGCATTATATGTTGAGGAGGAGAAATGTCTGATGCATTAATTGAAAGATCAAATTATTAGACAGGAATGTGCATCGTACTCAATTATTCCACTTTATCACCCATTATATAAAATGCTTTTTTTCCAACATTTTCAAATTTTTACACACGCATACCATTTAGTATCATTCGTGGAAGTCCCACCTCAATTGTGGTGATACATCTATGTTATTAAGTTTTGAGTAGTAGTTCTAGAAGCGTTAGAATTTTACTAAGAGTTGCTTACTAAATGACGGAGGTGAAAATGGAAACAAAATTCATATAGACCATCCATGAAAGGATAAGAAAGGAGCTTTCGTTTCTATTTTAATTTCTTCAATAAAAATAGACATATGATAGCGGCTCTAGTAAAATCAAGAACACTAACAATTTTAGTAGCTCTAGCATGATTTTTATGTTTTTGAATTCTCTCCTCCTACCAGTATCAAATATGTTCCTTCTATCTATGAATTATTTACTTAGTTTTTTGCAAAAGGAAAAAAAATATAGGGAAAAATAAGGATCTTAGAATGCATCAAGCTCACCCATTGTATTTCTTGACTTCCAATCCCTTTATTGCACCAACCTCCTTTAAAGCATCTCTCCAGGAATCTACTTGTTCAATGCTCAACTTCTTGTGCTTCGAATTGAGAATGGCATCGTGATACAACCGGGTTTTCATCTTAACATCGTCAGGTTCCACGTCAAAAAAAATAGGTACGATCTCTTTATTCCCATTTGACTTAGAGGTGTTCTCCGCAATTTGTGCAAGCTCGCGGAGACACCATTGGGTTCGAGAGAAGATGGGTATGTAGATTCTAGATTGCTCTCTGGAGCGCCCCATTGATTCTTTCACCAACACGGAGCTCTTTAGCGTCTCGAAAGACGTAGATGCCGGCATCAGTCAAGCTATGGTAGAGGCAGTCAGTAAATCCACTACGAGCGTCGGGTCCTCTGGAACACTTGATACTCGCTTCCTGATGATGTTCCTACCTCTGAGCTCTCCATTTTCAATTTAGCTTTACTAGCTCTCTCCCTCGTGTGTGAACAAGAGAGGCCTTTGCCCTTGGCTAACTGGAGGTTTCAACCACGAACACATCGCGTGAATATATCATGAGTGAGATTACCAATATATAAATTCAGTTACAGAATAACAATAAAACACAAAGCAAGTATTTAGATGACTGTATTATATTCAAACTCTCAATGATCCATATCATTTGGAAGTCAACGCTATGAAACGCTTATATAACATTGATTTTGCCAAATACTTTGGCTAAAGTACAACCACAAGTGCCAAAACTTGGCACAAGTGGACACTTTGGTGCCAAAACTTCCGATTGGTACACTTAAAATGCCAAAATCGGAGAAAAGTGGGACAGCTAAGTGCCGACGGCAGAATTTTCCGGCCAAATAGCTGACGTGGCGATTTCCGGCGAGTGTAGGCCAAAAACGACGTCGTTTTGGCCACGGATGTGTATTTTAATACAAACATTAATATTTTAAACTAAAATTCAAAAAAAGAGGGGGAGGGGGGGGGCAGTTGCAGCAGCCAGCGGGAGGGCTCCCCCCTCGCCGCCGCGCCGCGCCACCTTCGCCGGCAAGGCCGGCGGTGGCTGGGCGACGGTCGGCCGGGGTCGCCGGCCCCTGCCCAGAATAAGTCAGAAAAGAATCGTACCGTGTTCGTGGTCGCTGCCGGGAAAGGGCTTCCTGAAGATGAATATTGATGGCTCCTGGTCCTGGCTAGCTGATTTGTCGGAGGGGTCGGTTGCCGGAGTCGCTCGGGACGACCGGGGGACGTTGATGGCTGGGTTTGCGAGGAATGCTGTGGCCTCCTCCGCTCTGCACACGGAAACCCTAGCCCCCAAGGAAGTGTTCGCCGTGGTTGTGCGAGGAAACGAAGCTTGAAGACTTTGAAGTCTTCCAAGTGATCTGAGCGTCCAGCTGTCCAGCTGTCCGAACTCGAGAAACCCGGGCCGCGGAGGGGGTGAAGGGGCCCTGGAGCGGGCCTGGGCCCGTGCGAAAAAAGAGGAAAAGAGAGGGGCCAGGCGCGAAGGCCCGGCCTACCGCGGGCTCTCTTCTCCGTTTTTTTTTTTATAAATTAATTAATTTTAATAATAAAATAAAATATTCCAAAATAAGGTATAATAAAGGGAAAATGAAGAGGAAATTACGCTTAATGGGTGCAAGTAATATTAATGCATAGGTGAGGCGAAGAATCATTTTTGTTAGGGCCAAATTGATCCCTAATTTTCTATGCAAATTAATTATAAATATTTAGTCAAAATTAAGATGTCAAAAATTGGTCATGAAGGAGAATTGCCTCTTTACCCAACTTCGACAAAACAAACCAAGGCACATTATCGACCTCAAATTGGACAACATAAAACAAATTGCTAATGTATATTAAAAATGTCGAGAACATGTCTTTACTTTAAGCATGTTTCCTAGTTTGAGTAGATTTCCTATAAAAGGTTGTTTGATACAGTAGAGCAAACAAGATAAGTATCAAATTCTCTTTATGAGTTTTTTGAGTGAGTTCTTTATGAGAGCTTTTTGAAATAATACTTGTGGGTTTGCCTTGGACGTAATTTAGGGTTGGCAAGCACTCGAGCAATTGAACAACTATAAGCTCTGTATTTCCCATATTCATAGTGAAATTCTTGCGACGGGCTCTCCCCATGGATTAGGTTCCATTATTTGGACCGAACTACATTTCTAGTGTTCTTTGTTGATCCTCATGGAATTGGTATCGATATTCGGAACGAACTATACTTGAGCTTTTTTTTGCCCAGGTATGAGATAAAGGATTGAGTTCATCCAGTGATGGTCAACAAAATGTATTATGTGCACATGTATGTCGCCCTTGACCTGGGTTGGCTAAGTAGCACTAACACCGATAGTTGACTTCCTTGAAAGGAATCAAGCATTGTACGGATGAAGCAATCGAGGTGCGCCCTTAGCTGCCCAAGATATAAGTTTCTAGGAGAGAGCAATATCTTATTACCGGAAAATGAAAAAGGCTAGTTACAAATCAAGTAGATAAAGTCCTTCGACCAAAGAACCAAAAATAGATAAAGCTTTCCCTCCTCCTTTTCCCCCCTTTCTATCTAGCATAGTTAGGAAAGCTAATTAAATTTCATCTATGCATACACATAAATACATTTTATATTGTTAATTTTATCACAACTTTCATGAAAACTGGTTTTCTATTGTTAATTTTATCCAGCTAAATTAAGAATTTTTCACATACACAATCGACTAAATTATATCAAAAGCTAAAACCAAGACTCAACCTAGGCATAAAAAATTACATGAGTAGCAGAAATAGACACTATATTCTACCCGACATGAAACCTTCACGACTAAAAGAATGAATATCTCCTTTCCTTCTTCGTTCGTTCTACTGGTAAGTGGCTGCTGTTGTTCGGTCATTCCTGGTGAGCATCCGGTGCTATGGGTACCCTTCTATTGGTGTCATGATCTCTAATTGCAATCATCATCATTTGTGTTATGCACACTTTTATTAGCTCCAGTTCTGATTTGCTTTATAAATCATGAGACTGCGCTTAGGAAACAGAAAAGAAAACCTTTCTTTCATGGGCAGTTACATATCTCGCTTTGCAGATCCTCGGCAAGGCTTGCATACGTCTGTGCTCCTGTCATGTTCTTGTCTTTTGGTAGTCACTGATGTAGAATTTGGCGAGCACTTGTAACAGATTCTCTCTCTTTCACACACGCATAATGGCGGCCCACTAAGGAATAGAAGTCCAAGCATGAAAACAGAAAATGAGGCAGAATTCAAAGTATTGCAAGATTTGAAAGTTCTGGGATGACTTGAGTTGTAACGTGGCTAACACTATGCTCTTAAATGTCACTATTTTCCTCGATGCTCTTGTGATCAGGCTGTACATGGTAATGTCTATGAATTCATTATTCTTCTGGCAAAAACAAAGCCCACTTCTTTTTTATACGGATGCTTTTCCTTTTGCTTTACATTGTCTATGTCATGGTGAAGAAGCTCCTAGTGGAATTATTATATAACCTCGATATCAACATTTGTTTCTTTTGTTGCATTCGTCTGTTGCTTCTGTTACATTTAGTAGAACCTTCAATTGCCTAATCGAAGAATGGTGGCCAGAAGATTGAGGGCGTCAATGTCTAAATCAAGTGGTGTAACTCCTAATGAGGTCGACTCGGAGCTTAACTGCTCTTGTGGTCTTCAATCACCTAGTCTCACGGCAAAGACAAGGAAAAATGTAGGGATTGGTTTTACGGTTGTGGTAAGTTGTGGGTTGATCAGAATGCACCAGATCGAGCTAGGGATATGATAGTGGACTTCCTTGAAAGGAATCAAGCATTGTACGGACGAAGCAATCGAGGTGCGACAAGGTCGACGTGAGCTAACTTCTAGCTGAAATCAAGGCTCAAAGGGCAAAGTATAGACGTTATAAGGTGGAGTTTGCACGAATGAAGAAGAAAATATGACAAATTAATTGTTAGTTGTTCTATGCAGTTGTCATGTCATTGTGCTGGTTGTGTCTAATGCGCGAGTGAAAATATGATAATTTCCATAATGTTATGGCATTTTGTAGGTCCAATTCAATGTGTCAAGTCACATGTGCAAGCCACCTTTAGGCTTTTTCGGTTGATCCTCGGTATTTTTTTTACCAGCCACGTCGATCGGAATGCTGAAGTCTCGGGTGATTGATTCGGATATAAAAGTATTCCTACTTGAATGTTAAGTCTTCTAGAAGTCCGTGTTGTGTATAGAGCATTTCATGAATCAAATAAGATGCATATTCAAAATCTCAGAAATTCGTCCGAATATGAATATTTATTTTTTCACACCGGATGATACAAATGATTGAATGCAACCAAAAACCGATATGACTATTTCAGGTTCAGCACTCTCAAAAGCATTCTAATTATAAATTAGACGTACAAAAACCACTGGAAATTTGAGAGTAACCCTTTTTCTCAAGACCAATTTCTTCCGTCCAATACAAAAAGCCACACCAACTACCAATGCAATAACCAAAAGCAAATCGTAGTGGAAGAACTAGATGTACCCGGACACGAGCAGTGGCGTCCTGACCGGAATGAAGAAGTAACGCCATGTCGCGCCTCATCTGCTTCACCACCACCGTCATCTTCGCTGCCGTTTCGCTGTTCATTCCCCAAACAAAGTAACAAAAAAACTCTCCATGAATATAACCACAAAAACCCCTCACCTCTTATTTGCTATTACCAGAATATAGAAAAGAAAATGCCCCCAAGTAAACCATTTTCATGTGGGGATTTCATGTTGCGTACCTCCATGTTCTTCCTCTCGACCACCTCCTCCCTGGCCCTGAAAGTGGACAGAGCCGACCTCGACATCTCCTCGTCCTCCCTCAACAGCGACATGTTGCTGCCGAAGCGCAAGCTCCCCGAAGAGTTCTGCAAGATCAGCTGCTGCTGCTGCTGCTGCTGCTGCTGGGCCTGTTGCAGGGGCTGCTGCTTGCTCGTATGTTGCACGCGACCTCTGATAAACCAAGTATTTAAACTTCAGTACGGTCCCCACTGATAAACCAAGTATATTCCACCATCTTTGCCGTCGGGAGGAATAATAATAAACCAAGTATTTCAACCTCAGTGCAGTCCCCACTGAATGCAACCAAACCAAGGGTTCAAAACTTCAGGCATACGGCTAGTCTACCGACGGGAAGTTACCTTAAATGCAACGACAGGAGTTCCTCCATCTTTCCTGGTACGAGCAAAGGTTCTTGTGCGCTGCCCTCTAGCATTCATCTTGGCCTGCAAAAACGGGTGACATTAACAAACCTGTAGCATTGTATATCACCATTTTCGGCGGCCTCACCAGAGGAAGGACACCTAATTACCAAGTGTTGGCCCTACTCAATTTCGATTTGACAAAGAACTGACTAGACCAATTTTAAGACTCATAAACAAACACATTTTATCCAGGTTTTAGTCTCATTGCCTAAAGGGCTCCAAGCAACAAATTTGGCAACGCAAAAGAAGAAAATGCAATACCATCTTCCCTAAGTCTCTATCTAATGCTGATGATTATAACAATACAAACATGCTTTTTTTTTTTACCCAAAGCACAAATGGTCCTGTACCAGTAGAAGTTTCAGCACCTCAGACCAGATTGTCCTTGAAAATTGGCACTCCAAAATTAAATAACACTTTAGGTAGTCAAATAAATTATGTAGGCTAATTCAAGCTCTAAATTGAAAATGTCCCAAATACAATACTAAAGGAATCGCACAATAATTGGATGTTCTGGAGATTCTAAGTGAACAAATAGCACTTGAACTAAAGATGACACCTTTATTTTGACTCCCCAGGCCAAAAGATGTATTCATAATAAATTGAAATAGAATTTTAAAAAATTTCAAAGTGCGGTATGCAAGATAATGAAGCCAAATCCCCAATAATTTATAGCATTTTTCCGAAGCAGAGAACCGCGAAATTGAGCATTAAATATAGTTGCTCCCGCCTTAATTAACCCGCACAAAATCGTGCAAACAATCCGTGTCTTTTTTGTTTTGTTTTGTTTTGTTTTGTTTTGTTTTGGGACGATCCCATCTCTTATTTTGCTAAGACTAGAAAGATCGCAAGAACTTTCTGTGTCTCTGCGTATACTCATTGACATCATTCCCAAACTTCAGACCGATTCAATCCACAAGAGAAAACACCTCAAAATGAGTTACCATATCTCCATGGGGACGAAAGCAAAATACAAGAGAAGGGGGATTTTAACACCTTCGTTCATGCCGTCGGGCTCGGAAGAAGAGGACTTGACGTTCGTCGTTGGCCTCATCAAGTAGTTGTGCGAGGAGGACTCGACGGAGAAGAAGAAGGGGGATACTCGGACGAATAACAAGAGGACTCCATGAGCAAGAAGTACACTATGGACGAGAAAGACCGGTGAAGAGGCGAGGAGAACTTGAGAGGAAAACTCAATTAGGGCTTGGGAATTTGGGCCAATCCTCAAAAGGAGACGTTCTTGCAGACAAACCCTTTTTTTTAAGCTTTATGCCACTTAGGAGAGAGAAATAAATAAAAATTGCGCGGCCAGCATTTTACGTTAATCAAATTAGACAAAATTAAAGAAGAGACTCAACTATATCAAATCGATAAATTTTATGACTCAATTGCAATTTTTATAAGTTTTCCTTTAATGTTCTATCTTCACTGTAAATATCGTAAATCATGAAAGTCATCATCATAATAATTGATATTTAGTAAGAAATGGACAAAAAAAATTGGAGTATATTACGTAGAAAAAAGTTAAATAAAACCATTCGTTTCACGTAAAATGAGAAAACATTTTAAATAATAGGCTCTAAGCTATTCTATATATATGTCCAACAATACGAAGTTTTTCCAAACATTTGTGATAAAAACTGAACTTCTCTTACTGCAACTATGAAACTTTCTCATATACAAAAAAAAAAAAAGGAAGAGAAAACATCACATGCGTCAACTGGCTTTTAAAGTAAGTGAGTCCAAGTTTAATTCATGTTTGTATGATTGTTGTTTTGAATTTCCACATCTTTTAGAAATCTGCCTAAAGTTGTTGCGGATGGTTCTGACTCACCTCATACTTCTTGAAATACTGGACAGAGCCTTCGAATCCTTGCTTAGCCCCACGTAATTTCGGGCAATTTTTGATATATAAGCGGCAATCATCTGGCAATTGGGTGGCCGATACATCGATCAGACTTTCCAACGATAGGCAGTTATAAAGGAATAACTTGTTCAAAAACTCCAACTTGTCGAGGCCCTCGACAATCCGTAGATCATGGTCGTGTTTTATGTGCAAAGACCTGAGATTTCTTAAGTTTGACAAACCACCGAGACTTCGCAAATGATGACACTCACGAAGTGACAACCCTTCCAACGATTCCAACGTACCAACAACTTGAATACTAAGTATCTTATAGCAATGCAGTAGCCACAGCTTCCGCAACTTACTGAAGACTCCCGATGCAAGGATTAGTGAAGATTCAGGAGAAGATTCCTGTTGTTGCGTGTCGACGTACACTAACCTTCCGAAGGAATTGCACCCATGGATAAGCAATTCTTCCAACGATTCCAACACCCCAGCAATGTGTATCTCATCTAGTTTTGGGCAGTAATTTGCGCTGACCTGTTTTAGCTTCCTCGTGCTGGATAGCATGAATTTCTCGAGGGGTTCACAATGATTAAGATAAAGTACCGTTAAATTTGGGAGCTGAAGCCCATCGAATTTAATCTCTTGCATTTGACAGTTAATGAGATATAAATCTGACAAATTGTTTAAGTTGGAGGAGAGTAACGCAGTTGATTGGCAATCCTCAAGGGTTCGCTCTAATAGAGAAGAGGGAACCTGCGTGAAGGTTTGCAGGTCCAATCCAGACAAATGGAGTTGGTTAAGCTTAGGAAGGGAAGCCAACTCATTGGGAGCAGGGACATGGAGGAGACGCAAGCTCAACTTTTCCAGTTCGGATAACCTCCCGATCCACCTCAAGTCACCAGTATGAATTCTTCTATCTTGCTCACCAATATTAGAGTTGTCATTTAGTTCCAACTCAACCAAATTAGTCAAATTTGAGAGGTCTGGGACAACCTGCAATGACGTAGATGACATTTTCAAACAAGTTAGACTAGTTGG
Organism: Syzygium grande; assembly: GCA_024733475.1. Classification (NCBI taxonomy): domain Eukaryota; kingdom Viridiplantae; phylum Streptophyta; class Magnoliopsida; order Myrtales; family Myrtaceae; genus Syzygium; species Syzygium grande. The sequence goes on from JAMXDD010000001.1 coordinate 27,129,211, forward strand.
GAGTGCTAGCGACTCCGGGATTTCATAACACCCTCTCAACACCAGTTGTTGCAGCCGTCCAAGCAAGCCAATTTCAGAAGGAAGTTGACCTTTCAAATTGTCTTCAATCGAAAGCACTTCCAGATTTCCAAGCTTTCTGATAGCAGCCGATAACTCCACTGGACATGCAATTGAAAGATACAACTCCCGTAATGATTTCCACTCAAATATGGAATCTGGTAGTGCTTTTATTCCAGGACAATCCCCTAGAGAGAATTGCTCTAGCCTCTCTAGGTGCCTGATTTCTTTAGGCAAACCTTCAAGCTTACGGCAACGAATAAACTTTAAGCCTATCAAGCATTTTAACTTCCCAATAGAGCTGTCAATCTCCCTAAATTTTTGCAACCCTGGAAAGTTAGCTTCTCTAAATTTGAGCATCCTGATAAGTCTCGTGTTCTGGTTATGCGATTACAGCCAACAAGCTCAAGAACTTTCAATTTTCTTGCCTCCTGTAAAAAGTGAATGCATTATCAAATGGAGGCACAGTTCAAATGTTGCTTTCAAGGACAGAGAATAGAAATAAGCATATGACGACCTTTATTAAGTTCTGTAATTTCAGATCGTCCAAACCGTCAATGCATACAAATTCAAGGACAACTACATTCTCTAAGCACATATTGGTTAGCTCACTTTTTAAATAAAAAGCATTCCAATAAATCCATCTTAATTTGGGAAAACAATCCATTAGGTTGCCATCAAAGGTTCCTCCAACAAGTCTAAGGAATCTCAGCTCTTTAAACCTTCCAATCTCTTCACTTTTGATAGACTCTTTTTGTAGAAGACAGTACCATTGCTTCAATGTTCTTCAGCTGCAAATGAGAGCAAGAAATGAGTAGTATTTAGCATTCTATTTTATCGAGGAAAAGTAATAAAGCAATGAAGAAAAAAGAGAATCCATCAGTTCTCTCATGAAGTGTTCCACCTTCGTTGTCTTTATTGTATCGAGGACTTCCTCCTTAATCCATAACCTACTACGCACTTCAGGATTCATCGGATTTTCGTCATGAACAATTTTTCTTCCGAGATCTCTGAGTTGATCGTGCATCAAAAATTCATTGTCCTTTCCAATCCTTATCAAAGACCTATCCATGAGGACCTTAATTCCAGTAAGTGGGAAAAGTTCACTATCTTTCCACATGTAAATTGCGTTTGTCTTTTTCTCACCGATGAAAAAACATGCAATATCCAGAAAAATTTGTTTTTGCTGAAAAGTCAATGCATCATAGCTAATTTTCAACTGTTTGAAAACATCACCTGGAGGTGCTTTGCGTAACTCGTTCAATTTTTCTTCCCATAGTTCTCGTGTTTCATTTTTCAGATATGAACCAATTACTCTAATAGTCAAAGGAAGTCCTCCGGTAGCATTTACAAATTCCTTTGAAATATTATAGCAATCATGCGAAGGAGAGTCTTTGCCAAATACATGTCTGCTGAAAAGCTTAAGCGCATCATCACTTCTCATCACCTTCATTTCATAATCTAGTCCAGTGCTTTGCACATCATCCTTATTTCTAGTAGTAATCAGTACTATAGACCCTAAACCCAAAGCACCTTTTCCGACTAATTTCTCCACTTGTTCATTGTTATCAACGTCATCTAGTACAATGAGGACCTTCTTTTTACTAAGTGTTCTTTGGATCCTCTGCATTAGATCTTCAGTGTCATCGATACTTTCTAATCCTGTGGCACTTCCTATTTCAGATAATAACTTCTTTTGCAATTTAACCAATCCATCGGTACTTGACGACTTTTCTCGAACATGTTCAAGGAAGCAGCAACACCTTCCAAAGTGGGTAGAAAGTTTATTGAACACGACCTTGGTGAGAGTCGTTTTACCGATACCCCCCATGCCATGAATTTTAATGTGCCGCACACCTTCAGAGTCTACATCTAACAATTTTCTCACTTCTACCTCTTGATCATCGATTCCAATTAGATGTTCAGGCAAGGACTTTTGCTTTATCTTCAACTTAATCAGAACCTCCTCAACGACTGACCCGATTAGTTTGCTTTGGCTGTCACGAAGGAAAACCATTTCAATAGGGGAAAATTGCCCAAAAAGAAATATACAAAAATTCTGGTAATTAAATTTCATTCGTGATACAATTCCATTGGAATTCAACGGAATCTCTTTTTTTTTTTTTTTTTTTTTTTGTTTCCTAGCAGTTGATGTTATTCACTTGCATCTGCTTAGCTGCGCAATAACTCAATAACTAATGGGACATCAACAATCAAGACGTGTCTTCTCAAATTTCGTATTGAATGTACGGTTTTCTTAGCTATTGCTTTTGATAACTTAACATTTGTCATTTGATTTGCAGCGCAAGCCTTACGAGTACTTGATCTTGTAAAGTTCCAAAAGAACACCAAGCATGCATAACACAAAGATTTTGACGAGAAAAATGGAATCGACCCGAAGGATTTCGAATTTGATTTTTCTGGCTAATTCAAAGTAACCATAAATAATATAAATCTACATCACTTTCAAACGCACTTTCAGTGCACATTGCTAAGTGCCACGTGTCACATTGTGTCATCATATTCGAAAATTGACTTGATCTCAATGTGTGATTAGCAATCTTCCAATTATGTTAATGTTGTTTGTGCAAGATAAACGCACAACTATTTATGCATCGTGAATTAGCATTTTCTCAGTTATATCCATGGGACAACCTTAGAAGTGGGACATTATATTTTCAGAAGGAGAAATGTCTGATGTATTAATTGAAAGATCAAATTATTAGACTGGAACGTACATGGTACTCAATTATTCCACTTTATCATCCATTATATAAAATGCCTTTTTTTCCAGCAGTTTCAAATTTTTTACACACATAACATTTGGTATTATTAGTAGCGGAAGTCCCACCTCAATTGTTGTTGTGATATATCTATGTTATTAAGTTTTGAGTAGTAGTTCTAGAAGCGTTAGAATTTTACTAAGAGATGCTTACTAAATGACAGGTGAAAATGAAACAAAATTTATATAGACCATCAACCAAAGGCAAAAAAAATGAGCTTTCGTTTCTACTTTTATTTCTTCATTAAAAATAGACATATGAAAGTGCCTATAGTGAAATCAAGAACACTAACAATTTCAGTAGCTCTAGCATGAATTTTTATGTTTTTTAATTCTCTCCTCCTACCCGCAACTAATATGTTCCTTCTATCTATGAATTATTTGCTTAGTTTTTGCAAACAAGAAAAAAATATTAGGGAAAAATAAGGATCTTAGAATGCAGAAAGCTCACGCATCGGATTTCTTGACTTCCCATCCCTTCACTTTACCAGCCTCCTTCAAAGCCTCTCTCCAGGTATCTACTTGTTCAGTGCTCAACTGCTTCTCGCGCTCCAACTTGGAAATGGCATCGCAATACAACGGGGTTTTCAGCTTAACATCGTCAGGTTCCACGTCGAAGAAAATAGGTAGGAACTCTTTATTTCCGTTCGACTTGGAGGTGTTCTCCACAATCTGTGCGAGCTCGCGGAGACACCATTTGCTCGAAGCATAGGTTCGAGAGAAGATGGGTATGTAGATCCTAGCGTTGTCAATTGCTCTCTTGAGCGCTCCATCAATTCTTTCACCAACATGGAGCTTGTCACTGTCTCGAAAGACGTCAATGCCAGTCTCGGTCAAGCCGTTGTAGACGAAGTCAGTAAATGCACTACGAGTGTCGGGTCCTCTGAAGTTCAAGAACACTTGATGCTCGCATTCTGCTGCCTCTAAGCTCTCCATTTTAACTTGAAGTTTAGTAGCTCTGTCCCTCGTGGGTGAACAAAAGAGGCCTTTGCCCATGGCTAACTGAAGGTTTCAACCACGAACATATCGTGTGAATATATCAGGAGTAAGATTACCAATATATAAATTCAATTACAGAATAACAATAAGACAAAAAGCAAATATTTAGATGGTCCTATTATATTCAAACTATCAATGATCCCTATCATTTGTAAGTCAATGCTACGAAACACCTGCATAACATTGCTTTTGCCAAATACTTTTCTCCACTCACGAAATTTTAGGAAGACTTTTTGAACAAATGATTGTATACGTGGAGAGGTGTGTTATATGCATTTTCTAAGCAAAGTCTGTGCCTTTTTCAATCTTGCCAATTTTAAAAACACTATTATGGACCAAAAAGAAAAATCTTAAAAACACTATTCCAATTTTTCAAAAGATTGTGAGACATTTACATGCGAATCTAGGAAACTGGGAAAGACCAACAATCAACAAATTCGCTCCGCAAGACTTGAGAAAACCGAAAGCTCAAAGAGTAAAAAAGAAAAAGTCAATTCAAACAATTATAAATAAACACGTACAATAATTTTTGGAACGGTTTGAGAGTAGCCCGCAATATTCTTCATAAATCCACTTGTCTATTCTTGTTAAGATGCTGATCGGGGAGACTTTGGTCAATTCAAACATATGTAAATAAACTTGATCCGCAAGACTTAAGAAAGCCAAAACTCAAAAAGTAAAGCATAAAAGTCAATTCAAATATATATATAAATAAACATGTAAAATAATTAGTATTATGAAATCAAATACTAAATCACGGATTCTTCTAAAAAAAACTTGAATTTTTGGAAAGGTTTGAGATTAGCCTGCAATCTTTTTCATAAATCCACTTGTCTATTCTTGTTAAGAAGCTGATCGGGGAGACATTTGGTGCAAATACACAGGAAGGAACGCAACAAAATACAGACGGGTATTTCAGTCAGTCCCGACGACCAGATCCGGCCTCGATTGTGAACAACACACTCATTCAGAACACTTCAGGGCAAATCCACAACAAGTTGAAGAGAATCGTACCGTGTTCGTGGTTGCTGCAGGGAAAGGGCTTCCTGAAGATGAATATCAATGGCTCCTGGTACTGGCTAGCCGATTCGTCGGAGGGGTCGGTTGCCGGAGTCGCTCGGGACGACCGGGGGGGACGTTGATCGCTGGGTTTGCGAAGAAGGTCGTCGCCTTCCATCTGCTCTGCACACGGAAAAACCCTAGCTCTCAAAGAAGTGTTTGCCGGGTCGAGCGAGGAAACGGAGCTTGAAGACTTTGAAGTCTTCCAAGCGATCTGAGCGTGGCTTCCAGCTGTATGCACGATGCATGGCCCCTCCAGCCGGCCAGGTGAATTGAGAGGACGTGGGCCCCACTACCGGCATCATTCATGCTTCCCAGCGGGCCTCCTTATATGTCTACTCTAAAATGTCATAATATGAAAGACAGAAAATGGAAATTTTCAATATTTTTTAATGTATTGATAAATAGTACATGAGCTTATTTATATGTTTATTAAATAATTATCAAAGGTGAGAAGATAAATATAATATTAAATATAATCAATCAACAATATACATTATCATATGAGATATATGTATGATTCTAAGAGATATGTAGAATCAAGTAAATATCTTAATATTGCTAAGAGGGTGTAAGGAGCCAAAGTGGGTGCTCGCCTCTTTCTTCCTCGTGCACGGCCTCTACGTGGTTGTCGAGATCATCGCCAAGAAAGTGTTCGCCAGCAAATTCCATCTACGGAGGGCATTTTCTAGACCAATGGCAATCAGTTTTATCTTCGCAACAGCATTATGGCTATTCCTGCTAGCCCTATTGTGGTGCGATGCTGACGACAGGGCACGTGGAGAGGCCACAGCGATCGTTGACTTTACAAAGGAGACTTGGAGTGTTGTGAGATTTAGCTCCATTTTGATGGAGACTTGGAGTGATCGTTGACCAATGCAGCTGTCAATCTTCATCAAATTGTGGCAAACCCTGAAAGTTAGCTTCTCTAAAGTTGAGCATTCTGATGAGTCTGGTGTTCTGGCTATGTGACTACAGGCAACAAGCTCAAGAACTTTCAATTTTCTTGCCTCCTGTAAAAAGTGAATGCATTATCAAATGGAGGCACAGTTCAAATGTTGCTTTCAAGGACAGAGAATAGAAATAAGCATATGACGCACCTTTATTAAGTTCTGTAATTTCAGATCGTCCAAACCGTCAATGCACCGAAATTCAAGGACAACTACATTCTCTAAGCACATATTGGTTAGCTCACTTTTTAACTTGTAAGCATTCCAATAAATCCATCTTAATTTGGGAAAACAATCCAGTAGGTTGCCATCAAAGGTTCCTCCATCAAGTCTAAGGAATCTCAGCTTTTCAAACCTTCCAATCTCTTCACTTTTGATAGAATCTTTTGCATAAAACAGTACCATTGCTTCAACGTTCTTCGGCTGCAAATGAGAGCAAGAAACGAGTAGTATTTAGCATTCTATTTTATCGAGGAAAAGTAATAAAGCCATGAAGAAAAAAGAGAATCCATCAGTTCTCTCATGAAGTGTTCCACCTTCGTTGTCTTTATTGTATCGAGGACTTCCTCCTTAATCCATAACCTACTACGCTCTTCAGGATTCATCAGGTTTTCATCATGAACAATTCTCCTTTCGAGATCTACGAGCTGATCGTGCATCAAAAACTCATTGTCCTTTCCAATTTTTATCAAGGACCTATCTATGAGGACCTTAATTCCAGTAAATGGCAAAAGTTCACAATCTTTCCACATGTAAATTACGTTTGTTTTTTCCTCACCGACGAAAAAACATGCAATATCCAGAAAAATTTGTTTATGCTTCAGAGACAATGCATCATAGCTAATTTTCAACCGTTTGAAAACATCATCCAAAGGTGCTTTGCATAACTCGTCCAATTTTTTTCTTCCCATAGTTCTCGTGTTGCATTTTTCAGATATGAACCAATAACTCTAATAGTCAAAGGAAGTTCTCCTCTAGCATTTACAAATTCCTTTTGAAATATTATAGCAATCATGCGAAGGAGAGTCTTTGCCAAATACATGTCTGCTAAAAAGCTTAAGCGCATCATCACTTCTCATCACCTTCATTTCATAATCTAGTCCAGTGCTTTGCAAAACATCCTTATTTCTAGTAGTAATCAGTACTCTAGACCCTAAACCCAAAGCATCTTCTCCAACTAATTTCTCCACTTGTTCATTGTTATCAACGTCATCGAGTACAATGAGGACCTTCTTTTTACGAAGTGTTCTTTGGATCCTCTGCATTAGATCTTCAGTTTCATCGATGCTTCCTAATCTTGTGGCACTTCCTATTTCAATTAATAACTTCTTTTGCAATTTAACCAATTCATCAGTACTTGACAACTTTTCTCGAACATGTTCAAGGAAGCAGCAACACTTTCCAAAGTGGGTAGAAAATTTATTGAACACGACCTTGGCAAGAGTCGTTTTACCGATACCCCCATGACATGAATTTTAATGTGTTGCACCCTCCAGAGTCTACATCTAACAACTTTCTCACTTCTACCTCTTGATCATCGATTCCAATTAGATGTTCAGGCAAGGACTTTTGCTTTATCTTCAACTTAATCAGAACCTCCTCAACAACTGACCCGATTAGTTTGCTTTGGCTGTCATGAAGGAAAACCATTTCAATAGGGGAAAATTGCCCAAAAAAAAGAAATATATAAAAATCTGGTAATTAAATTTCATTCGTGATACAATTCCATTGGAATTCGACGGAATCTTTTTTTTTTTTTTGTTTCCTAGCAGTTGATGTTATTCGCTTGCGTCTATTTAGCTGCGCAATAACTCAATAACTAATGGGACATCAACAATCAAGACGTGTCTTCTCAAATTTCGTATTGAATGTACGGTTTTTTAGTTGTTGCTTTTGATAACTTAACATTGTCATTTGATTTGTAGCGTAAGCCTTACGAGTACTTGATCTTGTAAAGTTCGAAAAAGAACACCAAGCATGCATAACACAAACATTTTGATGAGAAAGATGGAATCGACCCGAAGGATTGTTGGTTTTCTATGGAATATGCATAATTAAAATTAAATATAAATACAGCGAAAAGATATAGTCATACATATATCTCCAAAGGCGTTGTTCGTGCATTTCAATCAAAAATCGGAAGACCATAGGGGGGTTAATCGGATTACCTTTTCGTAATGTGCCCAAAACGATTTTCGGTTAGGATGTTCTTGATTCGAGCCCCACAACCGCCGGACCTCTAGTTCGGACACACCACCAATCGCATACGACGAATGGAAAGAAGAACTTGCAGATAATCACCAATAGAATTGTGCTAGCAATCTTGTGGCGACAATTTTCTGCACTCTTGATATTTCAGATCACGAGGTCGAAAGAGAGAAAAACTATTTTTAACTCTCACGCACACATTTTGCACTCTTTCTTCTTTGTATTTTTCTCTGTATATTTCTCTGTATATCTCAACAACTGTTGCTGATCAAAATTTTATTTGTGCGATCAACAACGGTTGCTAATCGCCAGGCACACTTCACACGATCAGCAACCGCTGCTGACCGTGTATTCACACAACCAGCAACTGCTGCTGACCGTGTATTCACGACCAGCAACCGTTGCTGGTCATGGTGATGTCCATGGTCAGCAACAGTTGCTGACCGTGGGTGATGCACACGGTCAGCAGTTGACCATGTGTATGCACACATCATCATTTTTTTTTTTTTAATTTAAAACACACGATCAGCAAAGAGCTGATCGTGCGATGTACACGGTCAACATTTGTTGACCGTGTATACTTTTAATTAATTTAATTTTATAAAATTAAGAGTGCGAGATCATTTCCACTTTAGGTTTGTGTGTGCATCATACGCACGCACGCTCATGACTAAAAATAAAATGAAATTAAATCACATTTAATTTAATTATAATCTCACTAATCGATTGCTATAATTGCAAACATATTTGCAATATTGCATCCTTCGTACAACGTCATTCTAAATTGGTTATGGTGTGTCACATCCCTAGGTTCATCACTAACCTAGTAGTAGGACTTGCACTAACATGTTAATACTCCCAAGAGAATTGATTGTCATGATCAACCTCTAGGTACTACAAGCTATGATTGATATCTAGCAATATGTCATGGCTACCTAGACAATGTGAATGTTTTAAGAACATAATGAACCCATCGACTTTGGTTACGGTGTAATTCAATCCCTCCGCCTTACTATGTCCCGATCGAACAAAGTAACCATAAATAATATAAATCTACATCACTTTCAAACACACTTTCGGTGCACATTGCTAAGTGCCACGTGTCACATTGTGTCGTCATATTCGAAAATTGACTTGATCTCAATGTGTGAATAGCAATCTTCCAATTATGTTAATGTTGTTTGTGCAAGATAAACGCACAACTATTTATGCATCGTGAATTAGCATTTTCTCAGTTATATCCATGGGACAACCTTAGAAGTGGGACATTATATCTTCAGAAGGAGAAATGTCTGATGTATTAATTGAAAGATCAAATTATTAGACAGGAACGTACATGGTACTCAATTATTCCACTTTATCACCCATTATATAAAATGCCTTTTTTCCAGTAGTTTCAAACTTTTTACACACATACCATTTGGTATTAGTAGTGGAAGTTTAACGTCAATTGTGGTGATATATCTATGTTATTAAGTTTTGAGTAGTAGTTCTAGAAGCGTTAGAATTTTACTAAGAGTTGCTTATTGAATGACAGGTGAAAATGAAACAAAATTTATATAGACCATCAACCAAAGGCAAAAAAAATGAGCTTTCGTTTCTACTTTTATTTCTTCATTAAAAATAGACATATGAAAGTGCCTATAGTGAAATCAAGAACACTAACAATTTCAGTAGCTCTAGCATGAATTTTTATGTTTTTTAATTCTCTCCTCCTACCCGCAACTAATATGTTCCTTCTATCTATGAATTATTTGCTTAGTTTTTGCAAACAAGAACAAATTATTAGGGAAAAATAAGGATCTTAGAATGCAGAAAGCTCACACATCAGATTTCTTGACTTCCCATCCCTTCACTACACCAGCCTCCTTCAAAGCCTCTCCAGGTATCTACTTGTTCAGTGCTCAACTGCTTTTCTCGCTCCAACTTGGAAATGGCATCGCAATACACGGGGTTTTCAACTTAACATCGTCGGGTTCCACGTTGAAGAAAAATAGGTAGGATCTCTTTATTCATGTTCGACTTGGAGGTGTTCTCCACAATTTGTGCGAGCTATAAAAGACACCATTTGCTCGAAGCATAGGTTTGAGAGAAGATGGGTATGCAGATCCTAAGCGTTGTCAATTGCTCTCTTGAGCGCTCCATCAATTCTTTCACCAACATGGAGCTTGTCACTATCTCGAGCAGCGTCAATGCCAGTCTTGGTCAAGCCGTCATAGACAAAGTCAGTAAATGCACTACGAGTGTCGGGTCCTCTGAAGTTCAAGAACACTTGATGCTCGCATTCTGCTGCCTCTGAGCTCTCCATTTTAACTTTAAGTTTAGTAGCTCTGTCCCTCATGTGTGAACAAAGAGGCCTTTGCCCTTGGCTAACTGAAGGTTTCAACCGCGAACATATCGTGTGAATATATCAGGAGTAAGATTACCAATATATAAATTCAATTACAGAATAACAATAAGACAAAAAGCAAATATTTAGATGGTCCTATTATATTCAAACTCTCAATGATCCCTATCATTTGTAAGTCAATGCTACGAAACACCTGCATAACATTGCTTTTGCCAAATACTTTTCTCCACTCACGAAATTTTAGGAAGACTTTTTGAACAAATGATTGTATACGTGGAGAGGTGTGTTATATGCATTTTCTAAGCAAAGAATGTGCCTTTTTCAATCTTGCCAATTTTAAAAACACTATTATGGACCAAAAAGAAAAATCTTAAAAACACTATTCCAATTTTTCAAAAGATTGTGAGACATTTACACGTGAATCTAGGAAACTGGGAAAGACCAACAATCAACAAATTCGCTCCGCAAGACTTAAGAAAACCGAAAGCTCAAAGAGTAAAAAAGAAAAAGTCAATTCAAACAATTATAAATAAACACGTACAATAATTTTTGGAACGGTTTGAGAGTAGCCCGCAATATTCTTCATAAATCCACTTGTCTATTCTTGTTAAGATGCTGATCGGGGAGACTTTGGTCAATTCAAACATATGTAAATAAACTTGATCCGCAAGACTTAAGAAAGCCAAAACTCAAAAAGTAAAGCATAAAAGTCAATTCAAATATATATATAAATAAACATGTAAAATAATTAGTATTATGAAATCAAATACTAAATCACGGATTCTTCTAAAAAAAACTTGAATTTTTGGAAAGGTTTGAGATTAGCCCGCAATCTTTTTCATAAATCCACTTGTCTATTCTTGTTAAAAAGCTGATCGGGGAGACATTTGGTGCAAATACACAGGAAGGAACGCAACAAAATACAGACGGGTATTTCAGTCAGTCCCGACGACCAGATCCGGCCTCGATTGTGAACAACACACTCATTCAGAACACTTCAGGGCAAATCCACAACAAGTTGAAGAGAATCGTACCGTGTTCGTCGTTGCTGCAGGAAAGGGCTTCCTGAAGATGAATATCAATGGCTCCTGGTACTGGCTAGCCGATTCGTCGGAGGGGTCGGTTGCCGGAGTCGCTCGGGACGACCGGGGGGGACGTTGATCGCTGGGTTTGCGAAGAAGTTCGTCGCCTCCTCTGCTCTGCACACGGAAAAACCCTAGCTCTCAAAGAAGCAGTGCCGTGTCGAGTGAGGAAACGGAGCTTGAAGACTTTGAAGTCTTCCAAGCGATCTGAGTGTGGCTTCCAGCTGCATGTACGGTGTATGGGGCCTCCACCCGGGTGATTGGCAGGACGTGGGCCCCACTGCCGGCATCATTCGCATGCTTCCCAGCCGGCCTCTTTGTATGTTTATTCTAAAATGTAATAATACGAAAGACAGAATGTTGACACCTATTTTAATTTGCCCAAAATTAATTATATAAAATTTAGGAGTTAATTTTTTTATTTTTAAAAAAAATATTTCTACTTAAATGCATTGCATGTAGAATTTAGGCACATTTGCATTAATAGGGCCTATTAGAGAAAATTTTCTTAAAAAAAATCAAAATTATTAAAAAAAAAAAATTGAGTTTCTTGGGTTGGGCCGATTCGACCCCGACCCTTTTCCTTTTCTCCCCGTGCAGTGCCCACCTCCTTTTCTTTTTCCTTTCTTCCCCCCTCATGGGCCCAGCCCTCTTTTTCTTTTTTCCCCTCTCGTTTTAGGTCAGCCAAACTCCTTTCCCTTCCTTCTTCCCCAGCCCAACTCCTTTCCCCTTCCTTCCTTAATCACGCTAGCTATTTCCTCAAGGCTGCAGTCCTGCTCCATACCGCTGTCCTCCACCATTCATACGTCAATATGGCAGTAGTGTAGCGACAAGCCACCTGGCGACGATTTGAGTCTCGTAATGCGCCGAAACGCCTGCTTTGGTCATGCACAGGGTGTTCGATGAAATGCCCTCAAAGGAGGCCGGTAAGTTTTGCTTACCTGCCGATTTAATGGATGGCGGACGACAAGCTAGGGTGGGTGAGGAAGTTGGGTGGTGGTCACAGGGGTGGTATTCTTGGAGGCGACCTAGGTGGCTAGCGGAAGGCTAATTTTGGCCTCGCCGGTGTCCCCACATGTACATGCCATGCCGGTCGACCCGATCCGGATTAGTCGATCCGACCCGGGTCAATGCATTGGATCGGATATGTTGACTTGGGCCGGTTCCAACCGACCCGAATCAACCGATCCAACTTGGGTCGATGCTCCGGGTTGGATCCGATTGACTCGGGTCATTCCGACCCCGCCCGGATCCCGCCCCCGACCCATTTTTATTTTATTTTATTTTAAAAATTTATTATTAAAAAATTAATTTTTTAAATTTTAAACCTTTTTTTATTATTATTTTATTTTATTTTATTATTTTATTTTTTATCAATTTTTTCCTTAAAATCAAAATTTTTATTTTTAAAAAAAAAAAAAAAAGAAGAAAAGATTTTTTTAATTATGTGGTATATCTAAGTATTTTATTTTATTCTTTGTATTATTATGCATGTTATTGTCCTGTTTAAATTAGACAGGGCCTAAGAAGTTATGCGGTAGTATTTTGCATGTTATTTTTATTCTGTTGTATTATTATGCATATTTTTAATACAATTACATGAACTGTTGTGTTTTGAATGTCATCGGACTTAATTAGGGTTAGAACCTTAGGGTCTGATATTTATTTTGATTGCTAATCATTTTCGATTATGCACTCGCTTGATCACCTCACATGTTAGGAGAAAGGTCCTAAAATCAATTCAAATTACCCCGACAAATGTTTTAAAAATGAATAGAGTAAAAAAGGTACCGAAATGGCATTAGTTTATTCAACTAGTGTAATCAAGTCCCCGAACTCGATTAATCTCGGTTCGTAGGAATAGGGTGATTCTCTTATTATCCTATTTGGGTTTTAATCGACCTACCCCAAATCGATTAGTGGCGACTCCTTAGTATAAACCATCTGCATGTTAAATACTTAAACCCTAATTCGCGATATGGTATGAGTTTGGGAGGCAGAGTTAAGTCTCGAATCTAGACTTAGCACGCACCAAAGAAATCCCTTTTTTTTGCTTTATCGATAAAAGAGCGGGAGGTCGGTCGCGATGACAGTTAGCGACTTCGCTTAGGGACTTGTTTTTTTTTTTTTTTCAAAGTGGACTTAAGCCAAAATTTTTATCTGTTCAAAAAATAATTTTTGTTTGGCAGCAAGGACTCGGTATAATCCCGACATTAAGGTGTTATATGTTATTGCAGATTCGAATTGATTATTTATAAATTGGTGTGCATGTTCTAATGATTTAGCACTACACTATTGCACACACAACCACGCCATCGGACCTGGGCCACAATAGGGCATTTTAGGATGGTGTTAAGAAAGATATGACCCCAAACGCGAGCCCGCTGATGTAGAGGTTGCCTCTCTTTTCTCCGAATTTATTTCTAAAATCGTAAAGAAATATCTTTACCCGTTATTCGCGTGACTATAAGATATTCCTTCCGATTTAGCTGAGGTTAAAAGGACTTGACACCAATGCGAGAGCATGACGGTCAAACACCCTTTTAATTTCATTTTGTTGAGCCAATCTAGATAAAAATTGAACCTCACTCCTCATGTGCATGTTGTTGTGATTGCCATAGTTCAATGAAAGGTATATATTCTATCCCTTCTCACTTTATTATGTAGCCTACTTACTCATTTGATCTATTATTGTTAAGCCACCCGTTGATTGCATTCTATATACGATGGGAAGAGCTGATGTCCAATTGGTCCCCCACCCTAAGAAAGAACTTCCGGCATGATGGGACCGACTCGATCAAAATAGCCAAACAGATGTCAAAGCAAGAATTGGTCGCCTATTCCCATTGCTCAAAATCAACATCCATTCCGCATGATGCAAGCATTAGCACATTTTTGGTCCCACAAACATCCACTTTCATATTTGGTAAGTTTGAAATGACCCCGACTTTGGAAGAGTATAGTGTTATCATTGGAAAGCTTTTAGGATCCGAACTCATCAAACCATTTTTAGGAGTGTCCTTCTACCCGAATTATCTCAATTTTTGCGAACCGAGAGCAATATCGTGAAAAAGAGTCGTTAAAGCTCATTGTAATGCCCGCAATTGTTTTTTCTTAAATGAGTGTTTTGAAAGTCAACCCATGAGCCAAAAAGCTAAGATTTTTATCCTTACCTTTTTGTCGAATGTGTCATTTTCCCCACCGCAAAAATTTAATAAACCCCTCGATTGTGTATGTGGCCAAACAAATTTGCAACCGACTTAGGTTATATTATGCGGTCTTGGTAGAAATATTTTTGTCTCTAAACCGTTTTAAACAAAATGATGAGAAAATCATGCGGTCCACCCTAGAAATTTTGCAAATTTGGTTTTTATCCCATTTGAGAGGATTTGGGCACCTCATGCGGCTTTTTTGAAATCGATGACTTTATGCATCCGATACAAATGTTTGAGATTTTAAAAATCATTCCCCTTATAAGGATTACTCTACATGGATAAACTTTTTGAAAGACCATGATCCAAAAACTTTCTTATGTCATACTAAATGGTTTCATGAGGGTTAGGCTTCAATGCTCATTAGTTTCACAACCTTGCTCCACTTACTCGGATTATGGGGCACCACTTTGTACTATCCCCTACCGGGTAGCCCGCCAAGACATGGCCCTCCAAGAGATCCCACTACCTCTCAAGACAGACCTATTTTGAGTTCGATTCACCCGCTCGAACTACAACTACGTTGGCGAAATTCGTGCCATCCAGGGGTATGTGGTGAATGTCATCCTAAGAACATTCTTGTGCCTAGACTATTGAAATGGCAAGAAAAGGTCCACCATGCCTCTCTATTCTACATCATACATCACCAAATCCCGATTGATATCCAGCCAAAAGTCCTCGATGTAACCAACAAGCCCGATCACCAAACACGGATCGACCATCTCGAAAGAATTTGTGGGGACAAAGGATACACTTATTGTGGAGTTTGTCCATGAAAATAAGCAGCTCGAGAGACTCTAGCTTTCCCATCGTTTATAGAATGAGCATTAGGAATGGTGCCTTTTTGTTAAAACCCCGGTCTTTTATATTTTCCTAGTATTTATGTTTAGGAGTTTTGGTTTTCATCTTTAAAAGTGTTTATAGGTTGTATTAATGTTAATATGACTCGGACCGTTTTTTATTTTATAAATAATTTTTTTTGCGCCTTAATGACACCACCGTGGCCTTTGGCCCAGTGGTATTTGGGGATGTAGCGTAATGGTCTGAGGCAACCGGGGGTTTCAAAACCCTAGGGATCACCTATAATGTTAATATTAATAAAAACATTTTTTTTCGTTTTTTCTTCACAAATAAAGAAAGTATGTAATAATAATATGACTAGGTCATAGAATAATTTTTTATTGGGCATTATACTCATTCATATCAGCGTTTTCACAGGTAGTTACAAAAAATGGCCAAAGAAAACATCCGTCTCAATAACATGGAAGACGAGATGAAGCTGGTCCTCAACGCGATCCAAAATATCACAAAGCAAGTGGAATCCATTCAAGTCAAGCTCACACCCACATCTCGCAACAATTGAGGTGATGTTACCACCACCATCTTGTTGGAAAAGACAAAACCTCCGCCGATGATAGCAAAATACCCCCGCTAAAGGACAATTTGCTTCCCTTTGCCATTAAGAAGCATGAACTTGAAGATGTACCGATGACAAAACATGATAAATGCCTTGCAAAGGTCAAGGAAATCTTTGAAATAGCTACAAAGTTTGTAAAATGCTTTGTCTCACTTGACCTTTCTATATACAAAAGGGTCAAAGTACCACAAAAGTTCAAGATGCCAAAATTTGAGAAGTATGATGGTACCTCATGCCCGAGACACCATTTGCACATATATCATGTGCGGATAACCTAAGACGTTGATAATGAACCCCTTATGATTCAAACCTTTCAAGTGAGTTTGATGGGGCCAACTTTTGACATGGTATATGTCGAAAGATGTGGATGCTTTTAAGTCTTGGGATGATGTTGTTGATACATTTCTCAAGTAGTATCGATTCAATCTTGACATCACATTTACTCGTGATATTTGGAACGACCGAAAAAGAAGAAGAGTGAGTTCTTTAAGGAGTATGCCACCGGATAAAGAAACTTGATCGTTCATGTTACCCCACAACTCACTAATCATGAACAAGTAAAGTTATTCATAAAGTTTCTTCCATATGAATATAGACACCGTCTGGTTGGTGCCACTGCTAAATCTCTTAATAGTCTTGTTCTTGTGGGTGAACGAATTGAAATGGGATTGCGTGACAGATGGTTTACAGACCCCTCTTCCACAAGCAAGAGACTCGGCAAGAGAAAAGATAAAGAGAAGTTTCCGGATGGGGATGGGAACATTGCCATCCTCCCCGGACAGTCAAGTGGAGCGGTGAGCAGCAGCCGACCTTAAGTTGCCAACCCTCGAGGCGATATAAGAAAAGACAATTTACTCCTCTTGCTTGGATCCCATTCTCAAGTCCCTGGCCATACTCAAAGAAAAACCTACTTTCTACCAAACCAAAATGGCCCAACTCAAAAAGTTTTTTTGAATTATGATCCGTTTAAAAATGTGACTATCACATGGGAAGGTAGGACATTTGATTTAACGATTGCTATACCTTCAAACACCGGATCCAAAATTTACTCAACATCAAAGCCTTTTTCTTTTCAAACATCTAAGCCAAATGTCCAAAATAACCCGCTACCCAAACATGAAAAATAGAATCAATGCCATATCCACTTTCGATGCTGTTCGAATCAGGAGTGAGAGGGTATACACTGTTGATGTTTATAACGCTCTAGTGAGAGCAGGGTATTATCCTACTGATGAAGTATTGCCCTTGTCCCTAGTGAAAGAAAGGGTTGTCAAGATGGCGAAAAGTAGGTTTGATTGTGTATGCTAATCGTACTGGCATAGTAGCCATCATCTCTGAAGTTATCATCGACTAGGACAAAGAACTCTCAAAGATTAAATACGAAACAAGTGAATCCATCCCCATGCTTATGAACGAACCTTTATTTGATAGCCTAGACGAGGAGGAGGAATCGACGATTGAGGTATCCCTAACCAAGGAGCATATAGTGATCGAAATACCTCAACCTTACCGGCACGAAAATGACAAAGCAATCCCATGGTCCTACGAATTGGATGTTGACCTAATCAAGTCAAGACAAACTTATGCCCAGCCGACACTCAACCTCCAAGCCTATCACCAATGAAGAAGCTAAAGAATGCCTGGCCATCATCAAAGCCAATGAATATAATGTGGTGGATCATTCATAAGTTGCCCGCTTAGATTTCCTTGTTAGAACTACTTCAAACGTTCGTAAAACATCAGAAAGCTCTGATGAAGGTACTTAATGAAGTAAACGTACGAGAGACAATTGAGCATGACAAACTAAAAGCATTTATTAGGGTCTATCCTTTTGAAGGATCAGATAATATTCTCGGAAGATGAATTTCCCATTGAAGGAATAGGACATACCAAGGGCCTCTATATTTCCATTAAATATAAAAACTCCCACGCAGCTCGAGTTTCGATAGACAATGGGGGTTATCTCGCCCGGGCAACATTGCGCCGTCTTAATGTGGACACGTCTAAGCTCCGTTCCTTCAAAACATCCATCCAAGCATTCGATGAGATAAAGAAAGACAACGTGGGTGAGATCAACCTCGATGTCCAAATTGGCCCAACAAAGTATTCAACATCCTATTTTAAGTGATGGATATCCCCAACGCCTTTAGCTTTCTATTGAGTCATCCATGGATTCACTCTCTTTGAGCTATATCTTCAAGCCTTCACCAAAGCGTGAAGTTTGTAGCCCAAGGGAAGCCGATCACAGTCCTTGGAGAAGAAGACCATCAAATCTTCCAAGAAACCGCCATCCCATATGTCAAACCAAGTGACAAGGTAGAATCTAGCTATTAGTCCATTGAGCTTATTTCAACTATGCATGGATATCGAGGAACTTCTCCTCCTCGTCCACGATATGTCAAAAGCCTCTCTCAATCATGGTATGGAAGGTCATGGTTGGGAATGACTTCATCCCAGGTCAAGGACTGGGAGGAGGAGGCCGGGGCATCCGAGAACCTATCCAAGCTATCAAGAATCATCGTATCACCGGGGTCTAGGGTATCGCTGGAGGAAACCCACAGCCAACAAGAGGCACATAACAGGTCAACTTTGTTTGTTATTTCCCATATCCAGGAAACTTTCCCGTCACCTGCTAAATTGTTGCAGGATGAAAAAATTTATCTTAACCTCTCAGGACAATCCGGTGAGGGGTTCAAGCATCCTGCCGAATGTTCAAGTCAGCCGAGCTCCTCGATGCTTCCCGTAAATATTGCGTTGTTGATCGACATCGGAACCCAGACAAGCTACCGATTGAGAAAGATTGTGGACGAGAAGAAACGCTGGATAGTGTGGTCACCCTATTTGACGACATCTTCGTAGGAGCCATACATAAAGACTCGACCTCAGAAACGAGTGCAAACCACTTTGATTTGCTTGCATGTTTGCGAGATCGGGTTAGCGAGCTACGAGATTTGCTTATGTCCTTAATGAATACCATTGGCCAAATCTCGGATTTGTCACTGCCATTTCTCGATCAAGAGCAGGTGACCCAAGTAAATCGTCCCGAAGAAAACCGGTACTGGTCGGGGAGCTCTTTCCGATATGACTTGGCGAGATGTCTAACTCTTACAATGGCAGGACAATATACCGATGATACTCGCCGGTACCTAAATCCATGGATGTGATATTCCTTATCCTTTTGTAAAAGGGACGAATCACGAGTGGGCCAAAACACCTTACTCCCGAGTACTTCATTAACTATGATCCCTCCAGATTTTGTGACTTTCACTCAGGAGAGGTCGAACACTCACTGGATGATTGTGACGCTTTGAAGAATAAAATTCAAGACCTACTAGATGCTAGGACATTTACTTTTTGTGCCCCATGGTCGTGTCATGGTGAAGATGACCTCTTGATGGTATCTAACCTTCATAACCCTTTGCTTAAGCTTTTCGATAAGGCACATAAGGGAAAGGTAATTATGGATACCTTGGGCCAGCCCAGTGGTAAGTTCAACTATTACATTAACTACAAGATGCCATCAAGTTTTTATAAAGACCAACAAAATAACATTCCTAGTAGATGATATGACATGGAAAAGCTAACACCGAAAAGAGAAGAGAATGAGTGGATTCTTGGAATGATGATTTCAAAGATTTCTTTGTTGGCGCAATAGATGAAGGACCGGTGGAGGGAATGGGCGCAAGTCCGCTTGAGTAGAATTCCTCTTCCCTTTTTGCATGAATCCTTGGAAAAGGGTCTATCCTTGTGTTTTGTTTTTTCGTCATTCATTTTCGCCGGAAGAAATGTCTTTTGAACTCTCCCTCTTTTGAGGTTGTAAATTCATGTATTATAAATAAATAATGTTTTAAGGGCATGAGGTAGTATACCAAACCGGCCAGCTTGATGATATCCGCCACAAAAAGGAAGGTATTATGAGGCCCAGGCTATCTCATTCTTTCTCATTTCTAAAAATTTTCAAAAATCAAAGACATTTCATGATTTCTTCAAAAAAATGTTTTAAGAGGAAGAGGACAACCTTCCCAAAAAAAAGTCCATATCCCTATTTTTTTTTTTTGATCAATTTACCCCCGTGTTTAAAAAGAGTAATCAAGACTTGCGAGGGCGTTAGTATGGTCTTGATGATGTAGATACTAACAAAGCGGAGATTCTCGAGATTCCCGCGATGACCGGAAATCGAAGAAATTAGGAGCAATATGAACAAATCAAGCCCCTTACAAATCAAGATACCTCCCAATTTGAAACTCGGGATCCAAAAAAGTGAGGGTTGGGGCAATCATCCCAAAGAAAGCCACACGTTTGATCGGCTCTTCTCAAAAAGTATCAAGATGTCTTTGCATGGTCTTATGATATGCCAGGACTAGACCCTCGGATTGGGTTCATCGAGGTTGCCTACCAATCCCGAAATGCCTCCCAAAAAGCAAAGGTTGAAGGACCAAACTCGAAACATCGAAAAGATGAAGAAGAAGATGAATCTGTTCAAGTAATGTTCATCAAGATTTCATAATACCTTGATTAGATAAAGTACTAGTGAAGAAAAAGAATACGAATTTGAGTTTATATAGATTAGATGTACTTAATGGATATGTCTAAATAGATTGGATTTGAATTATTTAGATTTCATGGATGGATTCTCCGGATATAACTAGATAAGGATGAATGATGAAGACAAAGAGAAGATGGTGTTCATTACTCCATGGGGGACTTTTCATTCTGTGGTTATGCCTTTTGGTTTGAAGAATGCCGAGGTAACATACTAACATGTTATGGTTACTCTCTTTCATGACTTGATGTACAAAGAAATTGAGGTTTATGTTGATGACATGATCGCCAAGACCAGGTGTGGAGAAGACCACATTGAAGTCTTGAAGAAGCTATTCAGCTAGTGCGTGAGTTTAAATTACGCTGAACCCTATAAAGTGCATATTTGGGGCGACCTCTAGTAAATTATTCGATTCATTATGAGTAACAAGGGATTAAGATCGACTCCTTGAAAGTTAAAGTAATATGTGAATTGCAACCTCCGTCCCACGATGAAGGAGGTCAAGCCTTTTGAGAAGATTGAATTACATTGCTCGGTTTATATCCCAACTCTCCGAGATTGGACGGCCTTTTTTCAAACTTCTCAAGAAAGACGCCGGATCAACTAGGATGAAGATTGTCGGGAAGCATTTGAAAAGCTGAAGCAAAGATTTGATAAGTCCCCGGTACTAGTTCCACCTGTCCCAGGGCATTCTCTAACTCTTTATTTAACGATTTACGATGAATCGATAGGAGCCCTATTGGCCCAAAGCCATCCCGATATGGAAAAGAACGAGCCATTTATTATCTAAGTAAGAAATTCACCATTTCGGAACAGAATTATTCCAAATTGAAAAAACATGTGTCACATTGGTATGGATATTGCATAGACTCGACAATATACTTTGCACCATCAAACATTCCTCAGAATTGAAAACGACCTTATTCGGCATTTGCTTAATCGACCGACATTAGTGGAAAAATTAGCCAAATGGCAAATTCTAATTTTAGAATTTGACATCCAAACATCATCCTAGAAATCGGTGAAAGGTCGGGTGAATCTTTGATATGCTGGTTAAATGCCTGGGGGAAACACATGAGGATGATCTTCTAGATAATCGCATTTTATCAATGGAGGAACACCCATGGACCATTTTTCGATGGAGCAAAGTAAACCCGTGTCGGCTTTAGCACCGAGGTAGTTTTGAGATCCCCGAATGAGCAACATTATCCCGTGGCTGCAAAATTGGTATTTTCCTTGCACCAACAATATAGCCGAGTATAAAGCATGTATTCTCGGTCTACAAGTAACAATTGTATGAAAATATCAAAACTAAAAGTGTTCGGTGATTTCGCCTTAATCATATTCCAAATTATGGGTGAATGGAGGACTAGAGATACTAAACTAGTACCCTATCATGACTATCTGGAAGAATTTGTTTTAGAATTTGACGAGATCTCATTTGATTACCTATCTAGATCTCATAACCAATTCGTCGATGCACTAATGACACTATCATTCATGTTGCAGGTTACCAATAGTTTGGAAATAGAACCTCTGAAGATTGAAGTCCTGACTAGACCGGCCCATTGCATGACCATGACTGAGGAACCCAATGGTAAACCATGATATTACGATATCATGAACTACATTAAGGAGTAGCAGTTCTCGAAGGGATTAGCTCTGCAGACAGAAGGTACATAATGAAGATGGCGACGAAGTTCTTCGTCAATGGTGAGAACTTGTACAAGAGGTCCTATGATTCTATTTTGCTAAGATGCGTGGATGCGATAGAAGCAACACGAATTATGCAAGAATTGCATGAAGGAGTATGTGGTCCACACATGAATGGACACATGTTGGCTAGAAAAATAACAAGATTAGGTTATTACTGGCTTTCCTTAGAAAGTGATTGCATCCGACACGTTCGAAATTGTTACCATTGTCAGATCCATGGAAACAAGATAAATGCCCCACCAATTGAATTACACCAGTTGTCAGAGTCATGGCCATTTTCAATGTGGGGCATCGATGTGATCGGCCCAATTAATCCGAAAGTATTGAATGGACATCGCTTTATCTTCAATTGATTATTTTTCCAAATGGATCGAGGCCACATCATATGCCAATGTCATTTGCTTTCGGAATGTGATGAAATTCATCGGTGTGAGATATAATTGCCCGTTATGGCGTCCCCGAAGCCATTATTACAGATAACGGGACGAATCTAAATAACAAGTTTGTTGATGATTTACTCAAAGAAATTCAAAAATCGCCATCCGAATTCGTTTCCTTATATCCCCAAATGAACAAAGAGCTGTTGAAGTTGCCAACAAAAAGCATTAAGAAGATCTTAGACAAAACGCTGAGAACTACCAAAATTGGCATGAAAGATTGCTTTTTTGCATTAATGGCATACCGAACATCAATTCGGACATCTCCGGGCAACCCTTTTTTCCTTGATGTATGACATGGAAGTAATCCTACGCCTTATTGAGGTAGAAATCCCCTCACTACGAGTTTTATCCCAAGTGAAACTATTTGATGCAGAGTGGAAGCAGCAAGGTTTGGAGTAGTTGAATATGATTGATAAAAAGCGGTGAAGGCTCTTTGTCATGGACAATGCTATCAATAGAGGGTAGCCGGATCATTTAACGGAAGGTGCACTCAAGACACTTCAAGTAGATGATCTTTGTCCGAGAAAAGTGCTACCATTACCCCCCCGAGCTTGGAGGTAAGTTCGCTCCTAAACTATAAGGGTCCCTATGTCATGAGAAAGACACTCCCTGGAAGGGCTTTGATTCGACTAAAATGGATGGACGCCAATTCTCCATCTTGGTCAACTCGGATGTTGTGAAAAAATACTATCCTTGAAATAACTTCTATGTCCCAATTGATAACAAGGGAAGAAAAATTATTGATAAGGACACTCTTGGTGGCAAATTTAATCGAAAAAGATTTCACACATGACAAAATAGAGTCAAGGCCGATCCCGACATAACTATGGAAGTCTCGATGGCAATCATGCTCATATCGTCAAAGACCTTTAAAGCAGAAATTAGCTTTGCTCACGATGATCCCCATGAAGCAATTGCCCATCCTGTGCAATCGGTGAATTGGAACATTTACAAGAAACTCCTCAACATGCTGGAACCGCATTGACACAACATGCGCTGACAATAGAACCCTCTATTTGGAAGCACCCCTAATTATAGAGGATTTCATTCGAGCTTTGAGACCAAGAGTATGGAGGAGCAGATCGAGAGTAGAAGGCTAAACAAAAAAGAGGAAAAAAGACTTTGCTAGCTTTGAAGGCAAAATGGAAGAAGGGTAATTTGTATCGTTCTCAATTTACCCTCAATCCTCTCATTTCTAACATAAGTTCTTGTTTTTGTCAGAAGGGAATTATCAACATCCGAGAAAACTCAAGGAGTTGTCAATTTAATCTCAAATGAAGGGAATCACGAAGGGTAATGTTGTATCGTTCCCAATTCTTATCTTTCAAAGAATTATTTCATTAACACGGGTCTTTCTTATTACCTTGTAGGTTTACCCTATTATTGCAGCAAAGGTAAATATCTCTTTTCCTAAAAAATTTTTTCATAAGAGTACAAAGAAATGAAGAAAGAGGAAATATGTTAAAGTAAATAAATGCTTAACCTATCTCTAAATGCATCGATGTCTTTTTGGGAAGGAATTTTGCATGATCATTTTACATGTTTAATTCACCAATTCCTTATGAAAATTTTGACAATTCAACGGATGGTGTCGAACTACTCCGATGTATTGAACAAGATGTGTCGAATGATGAGAGGCAATCTTTAGTCTATACACATTCTCAAGTACCAAACTCTTACAAAATGAGCGAAAAGGTTTCATTTCTACAAGGTAAAAGGATTTCTCGCATAAGGTACAATAGCTAAAATGATAAGAGGTAGTTCATTTCTCTACCCCATACACTACTGTTTATCCTTTGCTTAACCATTTGAACTCATATACTCGGAGGTTCCTTTTAAATTACCTCTGTCAAGAACCATCCCACATTGGGGCAGCTTGAGGTAAATCGGCATCATAAGGAGGATTCAAATTCGGAGGGACCAAGAAGGGCATCCCTCCCTTTTGGTCACGCCCTGTGCCTTCGGGTCCGTGGTCTTCTTCGGATTCGGTGGTCCTCCAAGATAAGACAACATCATCATCGACGGCAAGATGGTTGAGGCTAAAAAAGCTTTGTCAAGAGAGAAGCAGCAAACTAAAACCTGTCCAAAATGCCAACATGTCATTGATAGCAAAGTGATATTTTCACCTAGAAACTAAGCAAGATAAGAAGGATGAGGAGTTTGTAATATCTAAAATTTTCTATGATCATTAGCCACAATAGCTTGCACAAGATGAAAAGATGAATAGAAATTTTCTTGCTCTCACTTACATTAATCTTTGAGTGTTATTATTGCAGATGAACTCTCACGATAATTTAAATGCCCTAGGATGATGAAGAGCAATTCTTTTTCTATCCCATACACTTATATCCCTTGCTAGCCCAATTGAGCTGGCAATTTCATTTCGTATGAACCTAGTTGGTGATCATCCCCCACACCGGGGCAAGGCAAAAGTCACCACAGTTTGAGTATCATGGTCCAAAGTACCAAATCAAGATGAAGACTCCAAGAGCCTAATAACATTATTTTGTTCAAACTTGTTTAGGCTAGTCCTGACAACACCAAAAGAACAACAAAAAAAATATTGAAAACTAGGGACATGAAAAAGCAAAGTGTGCTTGATAAAAGCAAGACTAATGCCCATGAATAAAAAAACAAAAAAAAAGAAAAAGGAGAAGAAGAAAAATGATGAAAAAATGAAAAGAAATGGAGTCCCTAATTTTTGGGTAACTATTATGAAAAACAATGAAGTTTTAGCTGAGGAGATCTCTAAGCATGATAAAGGTGCTCTCAAATATCTCAAAGATATTAAGTGGTGTAGAATAGATGATCCCAAAGGGTTTAAACTTGAGTTCTTCTTTAATACAAATTCCTACTTTAAGAACTCTATCTTAACAAAGATCCGCCACATGATAGATGAAGACAAACCTATTCTTGAGAAAGCAATTGGGATAGAGATCGAATGGTATTCAGGAAAATGCTTGACACAGAAACTTCTCAAAAAAAAAAGCTGTCCAAGAAGCCAAAGCACGGGATTACCTAGAGAGTTTTACAAAAGGATCCTAACGGTGAAGAAAAAGATTGGTGACAATGCCAAAATGATCACTAATCCTCACCCTCACACACATTTTTGAGCCCAATAATCATTTCGTTCCTCAACTCAACCAGTAAATCAAGCCCACGTTACATCCCTCATGAAGTCTCTTCCGACTAGGGCACTTGATTTAACGTGGAATTTCAAATGTTTATAAACAACGCCGAGAAAATGTGAGCAAGACTATTTTTATCTCATTTTATAGGGTTCTTGACTTGTAAACTTGGAGATGATTGCAAAATATTTCCTTTCATGGCCTTGACTTGGGACAGTCACCTTTGTTAAGCCATTGACCAAGCCAGCATTACGATTAATCAAGAAGACCTATCATATCATAATGGCGTCATACCGCTTACGAGAAAACTCAAACCCTTTGTGGATATGATAACAAGTCAAATTGAGTGTTTTAAATGTTCCCGCATTAATGGACGGAACAAACAACCCCTTTTCAATGAGAGTGAGTGAAAAGTCATTTATGACCGAAGGTCTCTCGTTCAACATCTCAAGGAGTCCACCTTGCGAGCGAAAATTGTCTCAATTGATAATTACCCTTGGTGGATGTTTGGTGATGCAAACATGGCAAAATCATCTTGCATGAACTTTCAAATACATATTTTGGAATAGCCTAACTTATATATCCTTGATGAATACATGCATGTTTATGGTAATCGACTTTCACAAATTTCAGAGTTTTGATCCATAGTGATAGAACACTAAAATTTGGGTGCTAGGGAAGCCCTCATTATTATCCCAAAGAGAAAAAGGGTCGGTTATTCAACAAATGATGCATCAAACCTCCAAATAAAAATTCTAGGTATTTCTTCAAAATTCTTTTCAAACTATCCATAGGGTAACCCGGGTGTTCCTTTGAAAAAGAAAAACATCTTGACTTAGCTGGTTAAGATATTTCATATGATGTTGTAGAATAGCCTTAGTTGTCCATTTTCTCCAATGAATACATATGTATTTCTAGGTTTGCACATTAAGCACAAACCCTTGTTCCAACATCATGAAGATTTTCAAACTACCTAGAGGATACACCAAGTGTTCCTTTGAAAAAGAAATTCATACCCATGCCCAAGATATTCTAAAATTCTATAATAGCATTAATTGATTTTTCCAATGAATGTTTAAATGTTTGGACTGAACGCGCCTGTCAAGTATGTTCTATTGGATTGCCCAGTTCAAAAAAATCCATGTACCTATGATTGTTATGGTACCCCTCCTGAGCATAGGTTCAACCCCCTCTGTTCACATCAAGTCTTTTCAGGTAGCCCTTATGAGATACAGGTACTTTGTCAAAGCAAAATCCAGTCAAGGTGACCAAAGAAAGGTTCGGGTCCTAGACAAATGAAATCCAGTCAAGGCGACCAAAGATAAGTTCGAGTCTAGGCAAGCGATCGAAGTTGAGGAAAGGTAGGCTCGGGTCCAAGACAAATAAAATCCAGTCAAGGTGACCAAAGATAAGTTTGGGTCTAGGCAAGCAATTTCACCAGTCAAGGCAACCAAAGAAAGGTTCAAGTCCGAGACAAATGAAATCCAATCAAAGCAACCAAGATAAGTTCGGGTCCTAGGCAAGCGATTTAGGTCAAGGTGGCCAAAGAATGGTTCGGCTCCTAGATTTAATAACAAGGCAAGGCGATCGAAAATAGGTTCAAGTCTTAACGAATGAAAGTTAATATCAAGATAGGTTTTTCGAATGATACCAACTATACCCTTCGGCAAGGTAAATAGCCCCGTGTATGTTTTTATTTGCTTTAGCATGCATCATCTTATCACATTATGAAAAATGGGACTTCATGGTCTCGCCAAAAAAATAACATTCATTGAGCATGCATGGGCCAAATTTAGATATCATTTATCTTTGAATGCAACCTCTACAAGCTCAACCTCTATGAGCTCACCTTCAAAAAGGGGCAATTGTTGACACCTATTTTAATTTGCCCAAAATTAATTGCACAAAATTTAGGAGTTAATTTTCTTTAATTCCTAAACAAAAAAAATATTTCTATTTAAATGAATTGTATATAGAATTTAGGCACATTTGCATTAATAGGGTCTATTAGAAAATTTTCAAAAAAATCAAAAATTTTAAAAAAAAATCAAGTTAGGCCAAGTTGGGGCCGATTCGACCTAGCCCTTTTCCTTTTTTTCCTTTTCTTTTCTCCCCTTGCCACGCGGGCCCTCTTTTCTTTTTCTTTTCTTCCCCCTCCCCTTTCTTTTTCTTTGCGAGTGGGTTGGGCCAGGCCCCGACCCCTTTTCCTCCTTCCTTCTCCCCCGTTGCCGGCCTATCTTTCTCTTCCCTTGTTTCCCCCTTTTTTCGACCGAGGATGACGAGCGGTGGGCGCCCCGAGCCATCCTTATCCAAGCCGGAGGATGGCTAGGGGCACGCCAACGGGACTAGCATTCATTCTTTGGGCCCGCCTTCCCGAAAACCAGCCATCTCCCGTTTTTTCCTTTTCTCCTCTGTCTCTTGGCCCTCACCAAACCGAGGCCCCCCTCCTTGCACCGGCCTACAATGGCCACAAAAGTCTTCAAGCAGTGTAGGCGGTGTAAGCAGTTTGCCTTTAGCGGGCGGGAGGGAACGTCATTCGCCTATAAAACCGGAGAGAGGGCGGGCGGGGGTTGGCCATTTTGAGAAGAAAAGAGAAAGAGCAGAAAGAGAGAATAGAGAGAGAGTGAGAGCAAACCGAGGGTTCCCTGGTCGTGATAAGGAAGCCCGTCGCCTGCTGATGCCCCGGACCGCCAAAAGCTCCTCGTGACGCAGTGGCGTTTGACGGTGAACCTCCCCGGTACCATCTTGGTATATTTTGCCCTGTTTTTTGTGCTCGGTTTGGCGGATCTGCGTGGTCGTTTCTGTGAGTCGGCTCATACTATCATCCCCCACCATTTATGCGTCGTCGCTAAAGGTGGTCTGAGGTTTGGAGGACGGCGGGGCCTCGAAACAGGTCGAAATCTCCTTTTTTTTTGGTCATGTCTCCCATCTATTCGATGAAATGCCTTAGTGAGGCCGGGTTTTTTTGGTTGCGGCCGTGGCGTGAATAGGTGGTCGGACAACAAGCTAGGTGGCAAGGAAGTTCAATGGTGGTCACAAGGGTGGTTTCGGTCGGAGGCGGTTTAGGTCACCGCGAAAGCCAATTTTGGCCCTTCACGGCGATCCCCACATGTTTGTGCACAAGGGTTTGACCCGGCCGGATCGACCGATTCGACCGGGTCAACATCCGTTAACAGGTTAGATCCGAATCAATTGACCCGGCCGGTTTCGCCGCCTGGGTGCTTGGATTGACCCGCAACCCGACCCGGATTTTATTTATTTTATTTTTAAAAAATTATTATAATTTTTTAAAATTTTAAACCTTTTTTTTTCGTATTATTATTCTTATTATTATATTATATTATATTTTATTTTTGATCTTTTTTAAAAAATAAAATTTAAAAATTTTTTTTTTTTTTTCTCAAAAAAATAAAAAAATCAATTTTTTTTTTTTAAAAAAAAATAAAAAGAAGAAAAGATCTTTTTTTTAAATTTTGTGGTATATCTAAGTATTTTATTTTATTGTTGTATTATTATACATGTTATTGTCCTGTTTAAATTAGACAAGCCTATGAAGTTTTTCGGTAGTATTTTGCATGTTATTCTTATTACCGTTGTATTATTATGCATGTTTTTAATACAATTGCATGAATTGTTGTGTTTTGAATGTCATTTGACTTAATGAGGGTTAGACCTTAGGCTACATATTTATATTGATTGTTAATCGTTTTTACGATTATGCACTCGCTTGATCACCTCATATGTTAGGAGAAAGGTCCTAAAATCAATTCAAATTGCATGACAAATATTTTTAAAAAAATAAACAGGATAAAAAGGTACCGGAAGGGCATTAGTTATCCAACTAGTGTAATCAAGTCTCCGAACTCGGTTAATTTACGGTTCGTAGGAATAGGGTGATTCTCCTATCACCCTATTTAGGTTTCTAATCGACCCACCCTAAATCGATTAGTGGAGACTCCTTAGTATAAACCATTTGCATGTTAAATACTTAAACCCTAAGTCGCGATATGATATGGGCTTGGGAGAGCCCGAGTTAAGTCCCGAACCTAGATTTAGCATGTACCAAAGTAAACCCCATTTGTTTGCTTTATCATTAAAAGAGTGGGAGGTCGGTCACGACACAGAAAATGGAAAATTTCAATATATTTTAATATATTGAAAAATAGTACATGAACTTATTTATATATTTATTAAATAATTATTAAAGGTAAGAAGATAAATATAATATTAAATATAATCAATCAACAATATACATTATCAAATCAGATATATGCATAATTTTGAGAGATATGCAGAATCAAGTAAATATCTTAATATTGCTAAGAGGGTGTAAGGAGCCAAAGTGGGTGCTCGCCTTTTTTTCTTCCTCGTACTGCACGGCCTCACGCAGCTTGTCGAGATCATCGTCAAGAAAGTGTTCACCAGCAAATTCCATCTACGGAGGGCATTTTCTAGACCAATGGCAATCAATTTCATCTTCGCAACAACATTGTTGCTATTCCTGCTAGCCCTATTGTGGTGCGATGCTGAGGACAAGGCATGTGGAGAGGCCACGGCGATCATTGACTTTACAAAGGAGACTTGGAGTGTTGTGAGATTTAGCTCCATTTTGATGGCAAATAGGTGAATGTATTTATTGTTGACATAAAGCGCACTTGCTAGATATTTGATGCTAATTACTAGGGTTTACCCCAGTGGTCACCCTTCTCACTCGAGAAGGGGAGATGGGGAGTTCGATTTGACACCATCTCGGAGAGGCTAGGGGTGGAAACGCATAGTTTCTAAAGTGAGTTGCAACTCCCATGCCCTGCAAGAGGCAAGACACAAATCTGCACGTGAGCTGAGAGGCACCGTGGGAGTAGGAGTAGGGGTAGGACTAACAAAAAAAAAAGAAAGATATTGGATCTTGTTAAAATCACAACTTACCGATATCTATTCTACTTTTAATAAGGAAATTCGAGGTCCAGCATTGATCCTCTCTATTCTAATACTAGTTCGGAGTAGCCTTCCGACAACAATAAAAAAAAATAGTGCTAGGAATCTCTATCAATTCCTAAACTAAATCAAATCAACTAATAACTACTAAAACAAAAGCAATCACAAGTATTTTCAACCTCCTTGACAAAGTCGAGAAGCAAGGTAAATAGTTATGTAGTGATTTAGATTCTTGGCTTCGCTAATTGTTGTCAAAGTAGACATTGGATATTCGAGATGCCTTTTTCCGATTAACCTTTCGAATTCATATCATCCAAATTTAGAAATAATTTTTCATCTTAAGTTCAATTCCGCTTTATATACGGATACCTCCACAACCCAATTAAGGGCTTTTAGATCAATCCACTTCTCCCAAAAATGCTCACCTTTGCCAAAATGCCCCCGCATTCTCTGAAAATCACACCCATTAAGGACAACTCTTTCTCCCAATTTCTCTCTCCTCTCCCTCTAAGCCACAGCCACACTGCTCAGTGGCGTGTTCTCCCTAATTGTGATGCTTATTAATCCCTACTCATACTATGATTTTTTTTCTATGTAAAATGTAGTATAAGTAAGATTAATAGTCTTGATAAGATATTTTATTTTGATTTACAACTTGAGCTCAGTATAAGTGAGATATTAGGGGGAAAAATGCCAAAAAAAAAGTTATAAATTTATTGTATTTGTGTCAATTCAGTCTTAAATCTTTTGATTTTGCTAATTGAATCATAAACCTTTTGACAATTTAACAATGGAGTCCATTCAACTAATTTTGACCGAAAATCACTAACATTGAGGCTAGCGATTTACGTGGCATGGCGGTGTTCATGTGAACAATTTTTTATTTTTCTAAAGTTTTATTACTTTTTTCTTTGTTTCTCTTCTTTTCTTATTCTTCTTTTTCTTTTTTCATTTCTTTCCTTTCTCTTTTTTTTTTCCCAATTGTGGGCTAGCGAGGTCATCGGCCAGCCATTGCCGGCCAAGGCAAGGGCCAACTACCCTCATTGATGTGAGTAATTATATTTTTAAATTGTAATAACTACTCAAATGAATGGTGATGGAAGGGCTATATCAATGAAAAAGAAATTATACAGGTTATATTGCAAATGTTAATCATATAATAAAGAGTTAATACCACAAAAAAAAATCCCAAACCGGTACATCCGTGATAAATTTACCCAAAACTAATTTTTTGATCTCCAAAACCCCCAAAGTAGCGCACCTTTTACTAATGTAGCCTAAACTGGTACACTTACGATAAATTTATTTTGTTAATTTTATTAAATTTTACTATCAAATTACCAAGTTGGATGACATTGATGTTGACTAGTGTACCGGTTTAAAATTTTACTCTCCATTTGTCACGCTTGTATCGGTTTTATGATTTTTGTGGTATTAATCCAATTTAAAGGGGGGATATATTTGTTACAATTATACTGGTTTGGATTTTTTTTTTTTTGCTATCAAAAATTAATTTGGGATTAATTTATCACAAAAATATATCTGTTTGGAGTTTTTGTGATCATTTGAGGTAAATTTATCACTAGTGTATCAATTTAAGGTTTTTCGTAGTATTAGCCTAATAATAAAAATATTGTAAACATATAGCTAGCTAGCATCGTTATTTTCAATTTCAAATTGACTTGAAATGCCCACCCTTAGAATCTCCAACTTTCGGACCTAGGCAGGTCCTTAAAAAGCCTATGGGAAAACAGAGAAGAGAACTCTCCTGGGGAGGATGACCCCTTATACTTCTGTTCCTAAAGGAGCGGGCCATATCCTATGGTGGGATGCAGTCAGCTAATAGGCGTCGGCCCCACCTTAGGGTTCCTCCCGACGTAAAACTAAGGAGGGTAGAGGAAGCTCCCACGCCTCAATAAAGATAGTGGCTGGGCTAAAGCCCGTAAGACTCCTAAAGGATGTGGTTGCATCCTATGGTGGGATATAGTCAGCTAATAGGCACCGATCCCTCCCTGTGGTTCCCTTCCAGCATAAAACTAAGAAGGGTAGAGGCAGCTCCCACGTCTCGAAAAAGATAGTGGCTAGGTTGACACCCGTAAGATTACACAAGTTAATAACCCTCAGGGAGAACCTAGCGTGAGAATGATTTAGTGAACGAGCTTGCCAACATTTAGGCTCATTGCATTGTGACAATCATTAGTAATCCCTAGAAGTGGGGATGAAAAGATTCACTTCCAACAAGGGGGGGATGAGGATTGCGGGCACCAACAAGTAAAAATAAAGATTGCATCCCTGCTAGGCGCCACTCTCTTCTTGCAAGGCGGACTCCCAGGGAAGGCCCTCATCAGAAGGAAACTTCCTCCTGCTATCCACCTACGAAGACCGAAAAAAGAATCTTCAACTTTAGCGCATAAATAGAAAGTATTTGTTAAATCTCTATCTCTAGATAATAGATATGGCATATAATATGATCTTCGACAGGAGTGTTAGTATATAGTGATCTAAAGATAACTTACTCTATTAGGATGATGAATTTAATATACAGTAGAACTCTCTATCACTACATAATTGAAGATTACACGTAGTGCCAAATCCTTTGAAAGAACCAATGAAAATCTCACCATGTGTGTGTGTATATATATATGATTTGCCATGTTGTAGGAGTCATAATTTGTAGTACTACATTGATATGGCTTGCAAACTGTGTTAATAATTTAAAGGATGTTAGGAAAATATTACCTTTACTTTTATTTTTATGAGAACTTGTGATGAAGTTCAAGCTTCGTGATTGTGATTTGGTTTTTAAGTTTCTAATAATTGAAACAAATTGAGTTTAATCTTAAACATGTATACTACATAGATTTAAATTCATGCATGGGGTTCAGAAACCAAATTTTGTCATACTCAACAGTTCAATATCAAATCATCAATTTCAAGTAAAACTTTGCATCAACAAACTACTTCAAATCTATTTATAGTTCGATTATGCCTTCACGGCTATTTTTTTTTTAATGCAATACCTAATCTTAGACTCTTTAGTGCATTGGCCCAGTAAATAATATGATCCTTTGTTCCCTGCATGCCAACAAGAATGACGCTAGCGGTCATCAAAACTTTACCAAGCTTTTGAAACAGTTACAAGTCCCGTGAGAGCTTGATTCCTGAAAAATAAAACCACAATTAATCTTTTGAGAAAGTTTCAGAATAAGAATAACATAATTAAACTATGCAGTCAAATCCATTAGTAATACATATCAACTTATGTTTATTCGTTTAATCCATTTGTCAATGTATATACTATATACAAGAAATAGATGGAAGATGTTCAAAATTCCTCGGAAGGATATACTAACAAAAGTCAATGTATGTTAACTGCATTACTTGAGATTGAAATACGAGAAATAATCTATATATAACAGGGAAAAATATCATGTGAAAAGATACATAAATTTGTGGGATTGTGTGTCCGGCTTTGATACGTCACATGAGTTCAATTTCTTGCACCACCAAATGCAAACAATTTTCTATTAGGCCATTCATTCACCTAGCCTTTGACTCGTACCCTACTTGGTCCATGAGATTAGTAAGATATGATATGTGCTTGACGTCTTATCAGCCCAAGATAAGTTTATTGGAAAGAGAAACAATATCTCATAACCAGAAAATGATCATGTTAGTTATAAATCAAGTAGATAAGGCCTCCCCTCCTTCCCCCTGCTATCTAGCACAATCATGCAGGGAAAATTGTCAAAAAAAACTTATAAACCTATTGTACGATAGCTAATTCAATCATAAACCTTTTAATTTTTTCAATTTAGTTCTAAACCTTTTGACAACTTGCCAATTTAGTTCTAAACCTTTCAATTATGTCAATTTAGTCATAAACATTTTGACGATTTGCTAATTTAGTTATAAACCTTTTCATGAATTGCCAATATATTCATTTAATTTAATTTTGATAAGAAATTTCTAACGAAGCGGTCCAATCGGTGTTCGACTTCCTATGTGGCATGGCAGTGCTTATCGTTAATAATTTTTTTTAAAATTTTCTATTTTTTTTCTTTCTTTTTTCT
Organism: Syzygium grande; assembly: GCA_024733475.1. Lineage (NCBI taxonomy): Eukaryota > Viridiplantae > Streptophyta > Magnoliopsida > Myrtales > Myrtaceae > Syzygium > Syzygium grande. The sequence continues at coordinate 27,164,162 of JAMXDD010000001.1, forward strand.
TCTTCATTGAGCTAGCAAGGCCACCGCCACTAGCCGAGGGCTAGCAACCTACATTGGAACCTAGGTGAGGGCTGCGAAGCCCTTGCAACCATGGGTGAGGGTCACAGCCCTTGCTGGATTTGGGCGAGGGCTCGCGACGCCTTCGTTGAATGTACCTTTTGTCTCAATTTTGCAAATATTAAGAGCACTATTCAAATTTTGAAAGATTATGAAACATTATATGTGAATCTAGGAAACTAGAACAGGTCAACAAACTTAAGTCACAATATTTAAGAAAAGCAAAAGTCAAAAAGTGACAAATAAAAGTCAATCAAATATATATATATGAACATTTACCGTAATTAGTGTTACGAAATTAAAAACTAAATCACTTATTCTTCTAACAACTTAAAACATTGCTTTTGAGAAAAACAAAAGGCTGCATATGTTGAGAGATTATTTGATGGGTGTGTTACACGTACCAAGCTGTATCTGAATTATCTATTGGGATGGGATCCACAGGGGACCCTTATGGGACGTAACAAATCTTGCGTCCCGATCGAGTTTGGTACGCGTAACACTCAGCCAATACTTTCTTTCTCCTATATCAGAAGGCAAGGAGAAAAATTTCAGGCTAAATTGCCGACAAAAGTAAGGCAATACAAAGAAAAGTTGGTCAAGATTCCCTCTAGCTTTGAGATCAGTAAGCAGTGAGAAATCTCAGGCTAAATGGCCGACAAAAATGAGGCAATACAAAGAAAAGTTGGTTAAGATTTCCTCAAGCTTTGATGTCCTTCTTTACTCACTTGATGCCTAGCTTTGCATGGATGGGACATGATGATAAGACACCACTAATCCTCTTCGTTAGATATCAGTTCAAGGAATCGCACTAAGGCTGGGTTTAGCACAAAGGAAATGAAAGAGGGGTCAAACTTCTTGTGTTTGGTTGCCACATTTGAAAGACATGAGGTTATTCTTTTGTTAGCTTTTGCTTAATTAATTAAATGAATTTGGGAAAGAAACTACGCATTTCCATTATTGCCCTCGTATTGGACTCATTTTAAACCCACCAGTCATCGGCTACCATCCCAATTATGGAATAACCGTTTTTTTATGCATTTTCTAAACAAAGAATGTACCTTCTTTCAATCTTGCCAATATTGACAAAACTATTCAAATTTTAAAATAACATTATATGTGAATCTGGAGAACTCAAAAAGTCAACACACTTGAGCCACAAGATTTAAGAAAACCAAAAGTCAAAAAGTAAAAATAAAAATCAATCCATACATATATAAACATGTAGAATAATTAGTATTATGAAATTAAAAGCTAAATCACGGATTCTTCCAATAACTTAAACTCTCAGAATAGTTAAAATTAAAGCGCAAAACTTTACAAGTAGTATAGGCATTATTAGGGATGAGCATGGTTCTAGGATATAACCTGAAACTTGAGAACCAAACCAATAGGGACTTGTGAGGTTCCGGGTTCTAAGGTATGTAAGGTAGGTTTTAGGTTTCAAAAATTAGAGAATTTATTTCGATGGGTAGATTATAGGTTCTAGGTTGATGGAACCCGAAACCTGTAAAGTAAAACTTAAAACAAGTTTTTGTGTATGACGTTTGATGATAAGTGTATAATTTGAAATCAATGGTCTAAGTTTCTATTTTATGATTGAGACTTTTATTTTATTAATATTTCATATTGTTTGTGCATTTAAATATAAGTTATGGCGAGTGAATTGTAACAACACGTTGTGGTCATTAAATATGATAATTCACTGTAATTTTTTAATTAATAATACATATCCTAAAACCTATGACAGGGTAGATTTCAAGTGAACCTGCATGGAACCTACAACCGCCCACCCATAGTGAAAGCTCCAATCGCTTCTTTGATGTTGTTATGTTTGGGCAATTACTTCTTTCAAGATAGTGATTCTATATAATACAAAAGCAATTAGTGCATTGAAAACCATAAAATTTTCTTAATACTATTCGACAAGGGCATATAGACACTCATTCTTAGGCAACCAATAATAAAATCATTATTTATTTTTATTCTTACATTTATTTTCGTATTGCTTAACTAAAAAAGGAAAGAACCCGTTAGACCTGGAGCCAATCCTCGGAACACGTAATAGGGTAAGTTCCAAGTTTCAAGTTTCGACGGATAGGTTTGAGGTTTCAAAAATGAAAAACCTGTACCAAATGGTAAGTTTCAAGTTCCAAATGGAACCCTGTAAAAAGAGTCTTACACCGCTCACCCCAAGGCACTATGATTAGGGGTGAGCATGGTTTGGGTTGGCCCGTCCAAAGACCTAATCTAGGGACCAATCCACACAATATTGGTCCTCAATTTTTTGGGATCGAGGATCAACCTAATTGAGCCTTAGACCAAGGACCGAGACCAACCCGATGAGTGTGGTCTGGTTCCAAGGTCAACCCAAGACCAATTAATTATTTTTTTCTATCTTTTATGTACTTCTTAAAAGAATAAATATATTATTTCAAATTACATCTTCATCAACAATGCGACATTGAGCAACCATACTATAAACATCAATAGATATTAAACACAAATATAAAATAAGGTAACAATAAAATTTTACACTTGCTAAAAGCAACAAGCCATAATGACGAGCATGCGAGGAGGGGGGAACAAAGGTGAGTAGGGAGGCGAGTGAACAGAGGCGAGCAAGGCAAGTGAAGAGAGGCGAGCGAGGCCGAGGCAAAGAAAGTGAGGCCGAGGTGAGTGAAGAAGGTTTTTTTTTATGTTGAATTAGGGCTAAGCTTTTTCTACTTTCTAATTTACACAATAAACTCATAAACAACAAAGGACAAGGTGCTAAAATTTAGAGTAGGCAAAAATATATAATATATATAATGGACAGGGTTGGTCCCAGTTGGACCATCCCTAAACTTTCACAATCGATGACCAATCTGCACAATGCAAGGTCTAAAGGTTCCTAGAACCAAGGACTGTCCCAGTCCTCTTAGAAATCGGACCAGGACTTGCCGGGTTGGGCCGATCCATGGTCGGTCTAGGGAACCCTCGGACCGATGCTCACCCCTAACTATGATTCCATTTCCTACCCTATTTCACTGACCAAACATAATTCTAAGTTTTATCTAATAAAAAGGTATAGGGTGAAACCATTTGTAACGCCCCAAGTGTATTTCAACCAAATAATCGAGACATCCCTAACAACAAGGCGCCACTTTGAAGAGTCAACTAGGCTATTGCTAAAGCTCAAATCATATACATATGATCAAGGACGGGTGAGTTGTCATATTTCCAAAATAAACTTATTCATCCAATGATGTGACTTTGATCACTACTCATTTATGGTATTGGTAAGAAAGCTAAATAAAAGTTGGAAATAATGAGAGAATATTTTGGAGAAAATTCCAAATAACGGTTTGAAGTGCCATGACTTTATAAAATAAGGATATGAAGTGGACATTGTTTCAAATAAGGGTTTGAAGTAACCGTGTCTATCTCAAATAAGGGTCTAAAGTGGCCATGACTGTTCAAATAAGGGCCTGACTTTGTCGGTCATTGGCCAACTAAATATTCGGCCGATCAAGGGTATTTTCTTCAAAATACAATTTTAATTTTAAATTATTTTTCTTCTTTTCTCTTTTTCTCTTTTTTTTGTCGCTAGGTGAGGGCCTGGACAAGGGTTGCGACCCATGCAAAAAAGGAAACTTAACATAGCCCTTAACATATCGTTTGGAAAAAAATATCCTTTCGAAAGTCGGGGCCCTTAACATAGCCCTTTTAAGCTCTTATTTGAAACAAAATCTACTTCAGACCTTTATTTGAGAAAATAATGGCATTTTAAGCCCTTATTGAGAATTTTCGCAATATTTTTTGTTAGCGATAAGACAAATTGGTAATTAAAAAAAAATTTGGTAACTAAGTCAAATAATGAGTTAATGATACAAAGTTAGTTGGTAATCCAACTATAGAAAAATGGTTGGTAAGTAAGGCAAATAAAAAGTGATAATTCAACAGAAAAATTTGAATGCATTAGATGTTGTTGCCTCCTAATTAGGCATGGCAAAAACTTTTCCCTGATTGTCCTCTACTTTTGTAGGTTTTTCTGTGGTCTACCAATGTAGGGGCATTCCTCTGCATAGATCAATTGTGTGCTATATATCTAAGTTGCCCGCATAAAAAGCATGACATACTATCATTTGGAGCATCCTCAATATAGAACAATCTCGTTCTACATGTCTTATCTTCCCATATGGAAAGTATGCCCTTGTGTTCCAGTAACACTGACGAGCATTATGTTTTTCACAAGTGCAATAAGAGCCCTGATTATTTTGATTTCTAGATTTTCTTGGCCTCTTATTGCCTCTCCATTTATTCCCACTTTGAGTAAGCTTTCCGTTGGTGCATCAGAGTAGTTTTATTTAGGAATAAACTTAGTTTAATCAAATCTTGTTTAGGGTAGTTATCTACTTGCTTTTGATTTCTATTTCTTTCTCAATTGACAAGATTTCCAATTTTTTCTACTCAAAATAGTCTTCATTGTTTGGTTTCCCAATGTTAGGTGAGTGATGCTTTTCTCTTATAAGATTTGGAAACCCATGTCTTAAAAAATTATAGAAATCAAATATGTTAAAGCACCAATGAGACATTGCATGGTATCATACTTATTAAAAAGGAAAAATGTGTTTTGAGCATATCTGTTGCATAAAACTAGATCAAGTAATTACTGCTCGTTTGTTCATTGAAATTGCATGGTAAATTATTTCTTAAAATTGTTTGTGAGTTGATTATATGTTATAAGGTTTGAGAAATGCTATGTAAAAAGTATTATCCTTGATTGGTTAAATTATGAAAGGCTATATGATTTGTGAACCCAATTTATGAAATGGATTCAGAATTGATTTTGTAGATGGTTGGATAATGAGTTAGTTGTTTCATGCTCATAATCACTATGATCTAAACCTTAAGGGGATTGAACATATGCATACTATTCTTAAGACATACAATCGAGGCCAAGCCACCGGTTAATATAGGCGAAGGCCCACGTGACCAAATAAACATTGTTAAGCTATACAAAACAACTAGTTTGTGACATAACGTCGCAACCTATCCCTCAGGAAAGGGAATATGTTTAGGGGCATTGCCTCAAAAATGGGCCGACAACTCATGATTAGGCGCGGACTCTTTGAAGCCCATACCCGCGACATTGGAGTATTCGTAAAAATTTTCTAATGAGGAGTAGCCACTAGTCTTTTTGGTCGGCTAAAAACCGAATAAAATATAGGAGAATATCTTGCTATTTGCAGAATCAGAGATTCCAAACTTTGGAACTTGATTACATTAATCCTAAAACTAATGTTCTTTTGGTACCTTACTTGATCACGTGCTAACTAATGCCATAGCAACCTATAGAAGAAATCTAGGTTTCGTCCGAACCATTCTAAAACTAAGAAAATAACATCCAAGATATTGAAATACCCAACCAAGTGTAATCACAGAGGAAAAAAAACACACATGCATCTTATATAGTCCTTAAAAAGAAAAAGACAATCCAAAACAAAGAATTCTATTGTGAAGCCCTAAAGGCTTGTTCCAATCTTGGGTTATATTTTTTTTTTGTTTTAAGAATTTTCCAATTTTTATTAATTTTCTGATTTTCTAGAATTTGGTGTATTTTTTTTTTAAATTTTTAAATTTTTAAAATTAGAAACTTTAATGGAAATTAACATAAGGTAAATTTGTTACGGGTGTACCAATTTGGGGTTTTTCGTGATATTAACTCATTTTTTTATTGCATCGTATTATTATAAAATTATAATCGAGCGTTTTTTTTTTTTTTCTGTTCTTTCGAATTTTGTTTAACACGAAACGTTCGTAAAGCACGGATATTTATGAGCCAGGGCCGAGTTTGTTGCTTGACTGCCAACTGCCACTCCGCCACTGTCACCGGCATTTGGGTAACGTTACGAATCTGTGCAGAACCAGAACCAAGATCCCGGCTTGGCGGTTGCATGACATTCCGGAGCTGTCTCGGGATAATCGAAGGATACGGAGCGAAGCGGTTCGGATGTCTTGGGACACGCTGATAGAGAAGAGGGAATGGCGAGGCTGAGACAACGGCGAACAAGAAAGCAATGTCGGTGCAGGTCCTGATCTGTTGGGGAAGCCTAAGGTTGAGGGGACGAGCGGGGAGGTTGAAGAAGGTCGAAGTCGATACACGCTGCCGATCAGGATAGGATCGAACCAGAAGCGGACCGGTCTCTCGACAGGTGTGATTGATGATCACAGGCCCTTGCCTACTCGCGATTCTTGGTTTTGGGGGATGGAATGATGCTCATCTTGAAGTAGCCCGAATTGCACTGAATGATTAGCTCACTTCCTAGAACCCCTAGTTCAGTGGATAGGCAAAGGATGCTTCTGCTGGTTTAGGGCCTGGGATTATACTCGAATACTAGTGCGATCAATCTATGCACAAGCTGTTCATCTGTTTACTAGAACATTTCTTCCACCGAGTAACCCACGAGGCTTTGCCATGTTAACGGAAACATTTTCACCGAATGTCGCGAGTTTTTTTTTTTTCATAAGGTGATCAGGGGGGTTACACGATTGGAGAGTCCACCGCCAGGATGTTATTCCTCAACAGATTCTCAGTCGAGGGATTTCAGCATTGTGCACGGTGTGATTTACCGCTCAGGATGTCGTTGGCTGAACTTGTAGATGTCTGTTGTTACACAGCAACAGAGAAGACTATGATGCAGAGGAACATGAATGTCGAAGCCCGTGATTTGTCTGCACGTTATTCAGATCATGTCACAGGAACACGGTTACGTAGGGTTATGCCAAAGGAGCAAACCCTCCAAGCGAAATTTATGCTTGAGAGAACGCACAAAATCAATAAGGGACATTAGGCATTTACAGGTAGCCCATATATGTTAAGCTGACATTCAACTTCAGGATCTTCTTGTGAAGTAACCCTAAGACAGTCTGTGATCCATACATCATGTCAAAATTTGGTTGTGCAGGAGCGAGTCAACTGTTGTTGTAAAGCACGAAAAGGTCATGGAACCTTAGGTTGTCGCATGAATCAACTTGTCTGAGATTTTAATCTGTGAGGTGACAGGAGAGTCGATAAAATGAAGTGAAATTCACCCTAGCCATGACAGTTTCTTTGTCTATGTCTTATTTTAGTACTCTGCATCTGCCTATTAACATGGTCTTACCCGGAAAAATCCGGCAATTCTGTAGTTGGCAATCAACTCTTTGTAATTTTTCTCCTGGTATCATGTATGTCAAGTATATTTGCAGTCGTGTGAGCAGGCTACAGCTTATGCCTTTGTTTTCCAGCTCCTTTTATCCACCCGATTAAATCTGAAGATACTCATGTGAAGGAGCTATCTTGCTCGCCGGAGATTGAGAGTATAAAATCAAAATTTATCAAAATTTCCTGTAGTTCAGTGAGGTAACAGTATATAAAGTGGCCAGCAGCTTTTCTGAAGAGAATTCAGGCTAGACAGTACAACCGGTGCATTAATTTAGAGAAGCACTAAGGACAAAGTTCGAAGGCTTTAAGATGAAGGCGATGTCCAACACGGGGTCCTTGATTGGAGCGTTGGCATAGATTCATGACTGGAAATGATTTTTATGAATATCGTGCCAAATTAGAGACAGATAAGAAGGCTTCAAGCCAGGGTTAGCTCCTACAGTCGCAGTTTCCCGGTACCAGGTTGAACAATTGCGTCTCCAGTCCTCTCTGCTTTAAGAAGGACGAACTCCTAGAGAACATAACAGTAGAAGATATATGCAATATGATAAGTGATCCTTGCTTGAGCCCAACTGCCAAGCAATTTTATCAATTAGCTAGCCCAGACTATTATTACCGTTTGTAAAATCTTCCCGTATTCTCCATGTAAACTGCTGAGGTAAATCCACAAGGCATTGCAAATGTGGTATGGATTCCTGGAAAGGTAAATATTAAGATGCTTGTGTTTTAGGAGCAATCGCCAGTAGCCATGACAGTTTGCGTGTTACAGCACTTTGTCTAGGAACTACAACAAAAATGGCACTTAGGCAAGACACGTTATGAAGGTGGAATTGGTCTCTCAAGGGGCCACATAGAAGTCCCGACCATGAGGGTGCGGAGGCGATTCTGGACCACATTTCGATGGAAAAGAAGGAATGAAATCAGCACGGCACCTGAAAAAGTAGTAAACAGTTCTCTCTTTTGGGCAGAGGGAGATAGATAAGTAGTGGAGAGCACTTTCATATGTTTTTTTCTTTGTATGGTCGCTGTTTGTTTTCTGTGCTGTGTGCGCGTGTGTATCAAACAAAGAACGACAATACCCACCCCCACCACCTCTTTGAGACCTCTCTATGTCATGTCCCAAATAACCCACTAAAACATTTTTTCTCCCCTGTATCCTGTACACACCTGACACCAATTACTTGGTCCCTTTCTTTTCTCTTCAATAATGCATCTTGTCTTGTATGCATCAGAAGTTGTGAACTTCATTCGTTCATTCCTCCTTTTATTAAGCTTCCTGATCTAGGTTTTGGGTGACTCTATGAGTACAGTGTGATACGCTAGGACTATTTCTGGAGAAAGGGATAGATCTTGAAGCCTCTTGCAGGGTTCCTTCCAGGAATTCTTGCAATGACTAAGTTATGGTTCTAAATGAGATTTAGGAATCTAATTTAGCTAAGACAACCACCTGGGATCTAATAATGCTACTGCGGGATTGATAAGAATGGTCGACGAAATCCTCAGAATATGTTATTGACTATTCATTTAGTCTCATACATGCGCTCAGAGATAGGGGGTAAAAGGACTGGCTCAATTCCCAAATACACCAGGAAAAATCCACTTGGAGCGGAAGAAGAAAAAAAATGAAACCAGGCCATTTCCGGCATTAAAACTAGCCTAAAGGAATCCACAGAACCGGTGATGGTCTAGTCCGAGGATAGAGTTTCAAGATCGCAAGGAACATCTTCGAGGTCCCTCAGAGTTGAGTAAGTGTTATTCAGTTGCATATCAGTAATCATTTGGCAAAGCCCACAGATCTTCCTCGAGAGCCTTGTCATTGATCTCTGACATGTGGTTCAGCTTGTCGATGAGCTGGTGGTTCACATTGCACAGCCAGACGGTCTGCAACCAGAGCTCGTCCAGGTGCCGCGGCTTCCTCATTCGGGAACGGCAGGCCGACTTCCGATTGGATATCATCCTCCCCTGCCTCCGCTTGTTGATCAGCATCAGCTGCTGCTCGTCCACCTCATCGGATCTGGAGTGGTTGCTGCTGAAGCAAGGCGAGGGCGCTCCAAGCTCCTGGACCTGAGATGGGAATTGGCCATTGTAGAATGTACGAGATGAGGTGTTGTAGTGATTGTACATGTTGGGTTGGTCATGGATCATGCTCAAATGAACTGGAAATTGGGATGTGTTGGAAGATATGATGTAATGGAGTCCTGCAACTTCATTAGGCTCCGTTTTTTTTACACCTTTCAAGCGAATCTGATTGCTTGCAAATATTTTAGAGGAAGTGGAATAGTTAGTTTGTGAGTTTCTGAGAGAGAGAGAGGGGGGAGGGAAAGGGACGTGGAGGAGGAAGAGGGGGTTTTATAGGCTGGGAAAAGGCTTCAACATACCCCACTATCTGAGAAAGAAACAAAATCAAGTTTGATTGTAGGAGAGGTATCATGAACCCTAGGCCATTTGATTATGAGAAGATTAGATTGATCTCCCACTTATGTGTTTGACACATGATTTTTTTCTCAGGGCGTTTGGTTTGTGTCAATAAATCGAAGGAAGTTCAGACCTTTTCTTCTAAGCTTTATACCACGTAGGAGAGTGAAATTAATAAAAAAATACATCTTTAGTATTTTTTATTAACCAAATTGGACGAAATTAAGAAAGAGGCTCGATTGCACCAAATTAATAAGTTTTAGTATTCAATTACACTTTCTCGACCAGTATTAGGACTTATGATGCACTTGTCGTAAATATCGCAAATCACGGAATTCATCTTCGTAATGAATGGTATTAATTAAAATATATAGACAAAAAAAGTGAAGTACATTTCATTGAAAAAAGCCAAGTAAAAACCATTCGTTTCGTATAAAACGAGAAAACATTTTAATAATAGGCTCTAAGCTATTCTTTATATATATCTCCTACAATATGAAGTTTTCCAAACGTTTGTGATAAAAACTAGACTTATCTTAACTATGAAACATTCTCATATACAAAAAATGGGAAAAGAGAGGGAGAGAGAAAACATCACATGTGTCGATTGGCTTATAAAGTAAGCGAGACCAAGTTTAATTCATGTTTGTATGATAGTTTTTTTTTTTATTTTCCACGATTATTATAAATCTGCCTAAAATCGAATTCATGTTTGTGGATGGTTTTTTGACTCACCTTGTAATGCTTGAAACTCTGGATGGAGCCATTGAAAATTCCCCGCTTTAGCCCACGTAATTTCGAGCAACAGAGGATATATATATGGCAATCATTAGGCAATTGGGTGGTCGATACATCAATCAAACTTTCCAACGAACAGCATAGCATAAGTGTCAAATTGTTCAAGAACTTTAACTCATCGAGGCCCTTGACAATCTGTAGCTCACGGGCGGAAAATATTTCGAAGGACTTGAGGTACTTTAAGTTTGACAAACCGCAAACACTTTGCAAATGATCACCAGAAAATGCCAACTCTTCCAACGATTCCGACATACCAACAACTTGAATACTGAGTATCTTATCGCAACTCTGTAGCGAGAGACGCCACAACTTATTGAAGACTCTCGATGCAAGGATTAGTGAAGATTCATGAGAAGATTCCCAATGTGTGTCGACGTACACGAACCTTCTGAAGGACTCACAGTCAAAAATATCCAATATTTCCAACGATTCCAACACCCCGGCGATGTGGATCTCGTCTAGTTTTGGGCACTCACTCATGGCGACCTCTTTTAGCTTCCTCATGCTGGACAGCATGAATCTCTCGAGGGTCCACAATTTTCAACGTAAAGCATTGTTAAATTTGGAAGATGAAGCCCATCGAGTTGAATCTCTTGCATTTGAGAGCAAAAGAGCCTTAAATCTGACAAATTCTTCAGGTTGAAGGAGTGTAACGCGATTGAATTGAAATTCTCAAGGGTTAGCTCTAATAGAGAAGAGGGAACTTGCGTGAAGGTTTGCAGGTCCAATCCAGACAAAAGGAGTCGGTTAAGCTTAGGAAGGGAAGCCAACTCAGTGGGAGCAGGGACATGGGGAGACCCAATCTCAACTGTTCCAGTTTGGATAACCTCCCAATCCACCTTAAGTCACGGTAAGAATTCTATCTCGTCTGCCCATGTTAGAGAACCTCCCAATCCACCTGAAGTCACTGGTAGGAATTCTGCCCATGTTAAAGTTGTCACCGGTCCAACTCAACCAAATTAGTCAAGTTGTCGCTGGTAGGAATTCTGCCCATGTTAAAGTTGTCACTTAGGTCCAACTCAACCAAATTAGTCAAGTTTGAGAGGTCCGGAACAACCTGCAATGACGTAGATGGCACTGTCAGATGGGTTAGACTTATTGGGAGTGCCGGCAACTCTCGGATTTCATAACATTTTTCTAACACCAGTTTTTGCAGCGGAAGCAAGCCAATTTCATAAGGAATTGGACCTTTCAAATTTCCTTTTACCCAAAGCACTTCTAGATTCACAAGCTTTTCGATAGCACCCGATAACTCCAGCTTTCCGATAGCACCTACAATTGAAACCTTCAACTTCCGTAATGATTTCAACTTAAATATGGCATCCGGTAGTTCCTTCATTTCACAACACTTTAAAGAGAAGCACTCTAGATTCTGTAGGTCCATGATTTCTTCAGGCAAACCGTTAACCTGAAGGCAAGTATCAAACTTTAACTTCTTTAGACACTTTAACTTCCCAATAGAGCCGTCAATCTTCCCTAAACCATGGCAACACCGAAAAAAGTCAGCCTCTCTAAAGTTGAGCATCCTGATGAATCTGGTATTCTGGTTATCTTTTGACAATCCATAAAATTAAGAACTTTCAATTTTCTTGCCTCCTGTAAAAAGTGAATGCATTATCCAAAGGAAGAGCAATTCAAATGTTGCTTTCAAGGACAAAGAATAGAAATAAGCATATGACGCACCTTTATTAAGTTAAATAATTTCTGATCATCTATAAAGTGAATTGAAGTAAATTCAAGAATGACTACATTATTTAAGCGCATATTGGTCATCTCACATGGTGAAGAACGACATCTCCAATAAATCCATCTTAATTCAGGGGAAAACAATCAGTTAGGTCGCCAACAAAGGTTCCTCCATCTAATTTAAGGAACCGTAGTTCTTTAAACCTTCTAATCTCTTCACTTTTGATATATACGTTAGCACGACTTAGTTTCATTGCTTGAACTTTCTTCATCTGCAAACAAGAGCAAGAAATGAGTAGTATTCAGCATTCTATTTTATCAAGGAAAAGTAATAAAACCAAGAAGAAAAAATAGAATCCATCGATTCTCTCATGAAGTGTCCCACCTCCGTTCTTGTTATTGTACCGAGGACTTCCTTCTTAATCCATAACCTACTACGCACTTCAGGATTCATCGGATTTTCGTCATGAACAATTTTTCTTCCAAAATCTCTAAGCTGATCGTGCATCAAAAACTCATTGTCCTTTCCAATCTTTATCAAGGACCTATCTGTGAGGACCTTAATTCCAGTAAGTGGGAAAAGTTCACAATCTTTCCACATGTAAATTGCGTTTGTCTTTTCCTCACTGATGAAAAAACATGCAATATCCAAAAAATTTGTTTTTGCTCAAAAGTCAATGCATCATAGCTAATTTTCAACTGTTTGAAAACATCACCTGGAGGTGCTTTGCGTAACTCATCCAATTTTTCTTCCCATAGTTCTTGTGTTTCATTTTTCAGATATGAACCAATTACTCTAATAGTCAAAGGAAGTCCTCCGGTAGCATTTACAAATTCCTTTGAAATATTATAGCAATCATGCGAAGGAGAGTCTTTGCCAAATACATGTCTGCTGAAAAGCTTAAGCGCATCATCACTTCTCATCACCTTCATTTCATAATCTAGTCCGATTGCTTTGCAAAACATCCTTATTTCTAGTAGTAATCAGTACTATAGACCCTAAACCCAAAGCACCTATTCCAACTAATTTCTCCACTTGTTCATTGTTATCAACATCATCGAGTACAATGAGGACCTTCTTTTTACTGAAGTGTTCTTTGGATCCTCTGCATTAGATCTTCAGTTTCATCGATACTTTTTAATCCTGTGGCACTTCCTATTTCAGTTAACAACTTCTTTTGCAATTTAACCAATCCATCGGTACTTGACGACTTTTCTCGAACATGTTCAAGGAAGCAGCAACGCTTTCAAAGTGGGTAGAAAGTTTATTGAACACGACCTTGGCGAGAGTCGTTTTACCAATACCCCCCATGCCATGAATTTTAATGTGCTGCACCCCTCCAGAGTCTACATCTAACAATTTTCTCACTTCTACCTCTTGATCATCGATTCCAATTAGATGTTCAGGCAAGGACTTTTGCTTTATCTTCAACTTAATCAGAACCTCCTCAACGACTGACCCGATTAGTTTGCTTTGGCTGTCACGAAGGAAAACCATTTCAATAGGGGAAAATTGCCCAAAAAGAAATATACAAAAATTCTGGTAATTAAATTTCATTCGTGATACAATTCCATTGGAATTCAACGGAATCTCTTTTTTTTTTTTTTGTTTCCTAGCAGTTGATGTTATTCACTTGCATCTGCTTAGCTGCGCAATAACTCAATAACTAATGGGACATCAACAATCAAGACGTGTCTTCTCAAATTTCGTATTGAATGTACGGTTTTCTTAGCTATTGCTTTTGATAACTTAACATTTGTCATTTGATTTGCAGCGCAAGCCTTACGAGTACTTGATCTTGTAAAGTTCCAAAAGAACACCAAGCATGCATAACACAAAGATTTTGACGAGAAAAATGGAATCGACCCGAAGGATTTCGGATTTGATTTTTCTGGCTAATTCAATGTAACCATAAATAATATAAATCTACATCACTTTCAAACGCACTTTCAGTGCACATTGCTAAGTGCCACGTGTCACATTGTGTCATCATATTCGAAAATTGACTTGATCTCAATGTGTGATTAGCAATCTTCCAATTATGTTAATGTTGTTTGTGCAAGATAAACGCACAACTATTTATGCATCGTGAATTAGCATTTTCTCAGTTATATCCATGGGACAACCTTAGAAGTGGGACATTATATTTTCAGAAGGAGAAATGTCTGATGTATTAATTGAAAGATCAAATTATTAGACTGGAACGTACATGGTACTCAATTATTCCACTTTATCACCCATTATATAAAATTCCTTTTTTTTCCAGCAGTTTCAAATTTTTTTACACACATACCATTTGGTATTATTAGTAGTGGAAGTCCCACCTCAATTGTGGTGATATATCTATGTTATTAAGTTTTGAGTAGTAGTTCTAGAAGCGTTAGAATTTTACTAAGAGATGCTTACTAAATGACAGGTGAAAATGAAACAAAATTTATATAGACCATCAACCAAAGGCAAAAAAAATGAGCTTTCGTTTCTACTTTTATTTCTTCATTAAAAATAGACATATGAAAGTGCCTATAGTGAAATCAAGAACACTAACAATTTCAGTAGCTCTAGCATGAATTTTTATGTTTTTTAATTCTCTCCTCCTACCCGCAACTAATATGTTCCTTCTATCTATGAATTATTTGCTTAGTTTTTGCAAACAAGAAAAAAATATTAGGGAAAAATAAGGATCTTAGAATGCAGAAAGCTCACGCATTGGATTTCTTGACTTCCCATCCCTTCACTGCACCAGCGAGCTTCAAAGCCTCTCTCCAGGTATCTACTTGCTCAGTGCTCAACTGCTTCTCACGCTCCAACCTGGAAATGGCATCGCAATACAATGGGGTTTTCAGCTTAACATCGTCGGGGTTCCACGTCGAAGAAAATAGGTAGGATCTCTTTATTTCCGTTCGACTTGGAGGTGTTCTCCACAATCTGTGCGAGCTCGTGGAGACACCATTTGCTCAAGCATAGGTTTGAGAGAAGATGGATATGTAGATCCTAGCGTTGTCAATCGCTCTCTTGAGCGCTCCATCAATTCTTTCACCAACATGGAGCTTGTCACTGTCTCGAAAGACGTCAATGCCAGTCTCGGTCAAGCCGTTGTAGACGAAGTCAGTAAATGCACTACGAGTGTCGGGTCCTCTGAAGTTCAAGAACACTTGATGCTCGCATTCTGCTGCCTCTAAGCTCTCCATTTTAACTTGAAGTTTAGTAGCTCTGTCCCTCGTGGGTGAACAAAAGAGGCCTTTGCCCATGGCTAACTGAAGGTTTCAACCACGAACATATCGTGTGAATATATCAGGAGTAAGATTACCAATATATAAATTCAATTACAGAATAACAATAAGACAAAAAGCAAATATTTAGATGGTCCTATTATATTCAAACTCTCAATGATCCCTATCATTTGTAAGTCAATGCTACGAAACACCTGCATAACATTGCTTTTTTGCCAAATACTTTTCTCCACTCACGAAAATTTAGGAAGACTTTTTGAACAAGTGATTGTATACGTGGAGAGGTTATTTGACGGGTGCGTTATATGCATTTTCTAAGCAAAGTATGTGCCTTTTTCAATCTTGCCAATTTTAAAAACACTATTATGGACCAAAAAGAAAAATCTTAAAAACACTATTCCAATTTTTCAAAAGATTGTGAGACATTTACACGTGAATCTAGGAAACTGGGAAAGACCAACAATCAACAAATTCGCTCCGCAAGACTTAAGAAAACCGAAAGCTCAAAGAGTAAAAAATAAAAAGTCAATTCAAACAAATATAAATAAACATGTACAACAATTTTTGGAACGGTTTGAGAGTAGCCCGCAATCATCTTCATAAATCCACTTGTCTATTCTTGTTAGGGGGCTGATCGGGGGAGACTTTGGTCAATTCAAACATATATAAATAAACTTGATCCGCAAGACTTAAGAAAGCCAAAACTCAAAAAGTAAAGCATAAAAGTCAATTCAAACATAGATAAATAAACATGTAAAATAGTTAGTATTATGAAATCAAATACTAAATCACGGATTCTTCTAAGAAAACCTGAATTTTTGGAAAGGTTTGAGATTAGCCTGCAATCTTTTTCATAAATCCACTTGTCTATTCTTGTTAAGAAGCTGATCGGGGAGACATTTGGTGCAATTACACAGGAAGGAACGCGACAAAATACAGACGGGTATTTCAGTCCCGACGACCAGATCTGGCCTCGATTGTGAACAACACACTCATTCAGAACTCTTCAGGGCAAATCCAGAATAAGTCAGAAAAGAGTCGTACCGTGTTCGGGGTCGCTGCCGGGAAAGGGCTTCGTGAAGATGAATATCGATGGCTCCTGGTCGTGGCTAGCCGATTCGTCGGAGGGGTCGGTTGCCGGAGTCGCTCGGGACGACCGGGGGGGACGTTGATCGCTGGGTTTGCGAAGAAGGTCGTCGCCTCCTCTGCTCTGCACACGGGAAAAACCGTAGCACCTCACGGTAGTGTTCGTCGTGTCGAGTGAGGAAACGGAGCTTGAAGACTTTGAAGTCTTCCAAAGTGATCTGAGCGCGGTGGCATCCAAGCTGACTTAGTCTCTAAGCCCATGGGCACTCCGGTGCTTATTTTAGGAATGGAAAAGCATGTTGGCCCAATTAAAAGGAATTTCAATCGTCCGCCGCCCCCGTGAAGCCAAGCTAAGTTAACGGACTGGATTGTAAAAGCCCATTGGAGATGGTTCTTATCCCTATAAACATTTTCTGCTACATTTTCGTGTTAGTGACTATTTGGTGATAACCTTGTGTTTTTTTTTCTTTATTGCAGACGTTGAGTGACGCAAATAAGGAGGCCAACGGAGCAAAACAAAAGATACAACACACCTTCGGGAACAAAAATTTTGCTAGAATAACAGCAGCAAAGGGACTCTCATGTTTCCCCTTAAATTTTTGTGTTCCCCTGTTAAGTGATATATCCAGTGTAATCAATAATTTCGCTTTAGAAAAGATTCTGCTGAGGTGATACATCTTTGTATCTAAGAAAAGATTGCCAGAGGTATTTGCCACTTTTCCGACAATACGCGTGTTTTAACAGCAGTTGTCATAGGAAGAAAACATAGGATGTGTTACAGAATTGCCTCCCTAAGATTGTCTATGTTCTTAGCGCCTTATTGATATCTTGTTATTCCCTGAGCTCTGGGACTTGGATTTGGTACACAAGCCACAACTTAGTTCAGGTTTATCTAGCATCATACTTCACCAACATAATAAAAGAGCTGTGCAGTAACTAGAGCTGTAAAGTGACTTATAGATGACGAAATCTGTACAAATTTCTAGTAATTTGCTAATGTGAGTGCAGTTTGGTTTAACGAGAGAGATTGAAAAACAACGAAGTACTGCAACCCTAAAATACCCAATCCTTAGCTATGCCATTTCACATGCATGTACCCGTCCCCACAATTGTTGAAAAGCCATTCAATATAGTTCATCTAGTGTTAGCAATTGTTATGCAGTCTCGGCAATGACAACATTGCTGCTGCAACGTATTTGGAATTTATACAGTTACCTGAGTAGAAGACAAAGGATCAAGAAAAGAAGGCAAGCTGGAATAAATAGTCTAAAATTAAAACCAAAAGTCTAACTTCCTAGTGTGTGTTTTCATATGATTTTGGTGGATGACAAGTCATATAACAATCAGCAAGGAACAACTATAGAAAGGAAGAATTAATGTGATTGCTTTTTCAATTTGATATCTCTGGACATCTTTTCTTGTTTCACAGGAAAGTCAGTTCTGCTGACTAAGCAAGTTCTGGCACATGATCGGAAGCATAGTTAGGAATCAAAGGCAATCGTGCGTATTTATGAATTCAGCTTAAAAGTGCTCGCCAAAAAAATTGTATCATTAGTTTAATAAGTTTTTTAAGTTGCTAAACTGCAGGGAAGTATGAATGATCTCATGGAGGTATATTTGGAACTTGGAAAGAGCGTCTGGCGCTTGAAATTCTATTTCTCTAATGTTAGGAAAAGAGAAACCTAGGCGTGTCTGATGCTAGGGGTATAGCTCATGCTTGAATGATTTGGGGTCTCAAGTCTAGTTGTCTTCCAACCGAGAACTTAAGGTCCGAGAATGAGAAAAATGAAGAGATTTACAAGTTGAAGGAAATACTGAAATCAACAAAAGAGCAATTATAAAAGACAAATGGAGATGCACAAGAGTTAGAGGCTCAATAAGATGTCTACTATTAAACAGAATTGAATTGTTAGCATGCGGAGGACTTGAAGTGGTCTCATAAGATCTGGACGAGGTAAGTATGTCATGAGCCATGAGGTGTGACTAATTTCATTGAATGTTAAAATAGTCAAAGGTGCTTTATTTACTAAATGCCGAGTGACCTGGATATTGGACGCTAAGGTGGTTTTAAAGAGAATATAGGTGGACAGACTTGAAACATGAGCTTGGCATGAGGAGTGCTTCAACGGAACTTGAAAGTGGAATACAAATGTAGCTTGGTGTAACCATGTTTTTCTTTCTTTTTGCTGTGACTAAATCATGTTTTGAGTTTACTTCTCTTGCGTTATGCCTCTGTCCTTTTTGTTCATTTTAAGTATACAAGTGATTGCCCTTACTAGTCACTGCTGAGCTCTCTTTTCCTTCTTTGTATAGATCTTGGAGTGTTGTGGTATCTTTTATATTGAAGAGAAGTCGAAATGTTGCCCGTTTTGGCACTCGAGAGTGGTTGAGGGACACAATCAAATGCTTGGAAATGGCCTCTGTTGATGTATGGGTTTTCTTCTTGCTCTCAAGGTTAGGCTTCTATTTTCATAATTGAACTTCTCAAGTTTACTGGACTACAGTAATGATTCTGATTTGTGAACTCTGCCTTTGGGTTTACAGCCATTCAATATCGGCTGTAGTGTTTATTAGATGCTTGGGCCACACAGCATTGAGTTTGTGTCAATGGACTTCACGACTATGTTTTTCGCAACGAAATGAATGGAGCTCCTCTATTCACGTCTCTGATTGCGTTTTGCTCTTTCTGTTTTAAGAAATAAGCTTTTAGAGCAATTACGTAATATCTTGTCTATGATTTGATATGCTTTACAGATAATTGTGGGATGTTCGAGTGATCTCTACTTCTTGTGCTGGTTTCACGCCGATTATGCCTAGTCCTTTCCTACACTCATATGATTTGTGAGATGATGTACCATCATAACACCCAATAGAGATCTCAAGCATCATTTTGTGCTCACCATTGTCGACTCATGACCCACACTCGAAGGGATGAGGCTAGTGTTATCATCAAAGGTATAGGGATCATTGTCGAGCCCGCATTCTAACTATTCGTTTTTGACATAAATGTCCTAGGTCCAGCAAACAATGAAGAGCAAAACAAACTACTTGTGTTCTTTGTTGAATAAAGTTCATTGGAAGAACTACTATGATTCCCACATCTTCAAGATACAACGACGCTAGAAAAAGTTTTATAACCAAGATAGGACCTCTTTTATGTGTAGACGAACCTTATGTTAGCAATCTGCGCTTTTGTATGTCTGAGCTGTTGTTAAAATTGCTTCAAAATGCAAAAAAAAAAAAAAAAAAAAAAAAAACACAACAACTTAGTGTTTTTGTTGCAGCAATTCTCTCTCGGACATAAGGTATCTCTCTCCCTATCTGAACCCACCTTCTTTAATTATCCCTTCCTTGCATTGGTACTGTACATAGCGCAATCTAGATAGTTTGATAAATTATGGAGGCTAGGGAAAAATTGACCGCCATCCTCAAAAGTATGTCTAGACAATTTTTCCGGATCGCGAGAAGAAGGATAAAGTCCATCCGAGAAGTATTTTCCTTTTGTTGTGACTTGTGACTTGGTTGCTTTTATAAAGGAAAAAATAATCATTAGGAAGTTCAATAAGAGTTCCACCATCTGAAGCTGGTTGTATACCAAGCATGAAGTTGTAATACACTCGCCTCCTTGAACTTCTTCGATATGAACTTCTTGGGAATCCTCCGTAGCATGCAAAATCAAGATAAATATATATACAGAGAGAGGCTTACGGTCTTTTCCACTTCAAATGTCGTGAACCAGGACTAAAAATGAAGAGGCTGAATCGGAGAAAACCGCTCTCGTCTTTACTTTAGGAAACAATTGAGCGTAAGCATCTTTTTGAATTTCACGTACAAGGTTTCCTAAACATCGGAAAGCAACTCATCGACACAGCTAGCTTATAGTGCATTCGCATGCGCATGTATTCAGTTAATTGACCTTATTTTAAAATTTTTTTTTAATATTTTGCCAACGTGTTATGGAGCGCTTGTTAAGTTACTAATAGACCATGATCATGGGCAGACTCAACCAAGAAAATTGGCGGCATAGGCAAGCCTCGCTATTTGTTTGAGCCCAATGGAGTTTCGGGCTGGGGATGGGCAGGAGCCCGTTTACTTGTCTGAAAATACCGCACCACTTGGAATCTTGTTACGGATTTAGTTGGTTCGACTAGTCCCACGTCTTCCCAAGAATTTCTTGGGAATCATTTATAGCATAAAACCAAAAAAAAAAAATCGACATAAAAGTATCGAGATAGATATACACATAGAATTAAAACGCAATAGAGCTGAAAGAGTTTTCATTTAACTTTATTAGTCAACCTTTATAATCAATATCATTCATAGTATGATATTACTTCTTTTTAATGGGAACTTGAGTTGGAGTTCAAGCTTCACATTGTGATTTAGTTTATAAGTTATTAATAATTGAGTTCAATTGAGTTTAATCTAATATCAAACATGGATTGAGAAACCGAGTTTTGTCATACTCATAGTCCAATATCAAACCATCAACGTCAATTTAAACTTTGCACTGATAAATTACTTCAAATGAATTTCTCGATTGTGCCTTAATAGCCTTTTTTATTATAATAAAATACCTAATTTTAGACACTTTTAGTGGATTGATCCACTATATACAAGAAATTGGATAGAAGATGTTCTAAATTCCTCAAATAGATACTAGCGAAACTTATTATGCAAGTTAATTGCAGTCATTGATATTAAAATATAAGAAAAGATCAATATATAAGAGGAAACAATATCATGTGAAAAAAAATATTGTAAATATTATGGTATTCATGTAGTCATTAAAGACCGGGATTGTAAATATTATTGGCCCCATCACATGAGTTCAATTTCTCACACCACCAAATGGAAACAATTTTATACCAAAACTATTAACCTAATTTGACTCATACCCTACGTGGTCGATGAGAATAGTAACATATGTCAATGGGCTTGACGTCTTAGCCGCCCAAGATATAAGTTTCTAGAGGAGAGCAATATCTTATTACCGGAAAATGAAAAAGGTTCATTACAAATCAAGTAGATAAAGTCTTTCGACCAAAGAACGAAAAGTAGATAATGCTCCTCCTTTTTCCCCTTTCTTTCGAGCATAGTTAGGACAGCTAATTAAATTTCATCTATGCATACACATAAATACATTGTTTATTGTTAATTTTATCACAACTTTGATGAAAACTGGTTTTGTTCTCAATCCAGCTAAATGAAGAATTTTTCACGTACACAATCGACTAAATTATAGTGGAAGCTAAAACCAAGAAACCTAGGCATCAAAAGTTAAATGAGAAGCAGAAGTACACACTATATTCTACTCGACATGAAACCTTCACGACTAAAAGAATGAATATCTCCTTTCCTTCTTCGTTCGTTCTACTGGTAAGTGGCTGTTGTTGTTCGGTCATTCCTTGTGAGCATCCGGTGCTATGGGTACCCTTCTATTAGTGTCATGATCTCTAATTGCAATCATCATCATTTGTGTTATCCGCTCTTTTATTAGCTCCAGTTTTGATTCGCTTTATAAATCTTGAGACGACGCTTAGGAAACAGAAAAGAAAATCTGTCTTTCATGGGCAATTACATATCTCGCTTTGTAGCTCCTCGGCGAGGCTTGCATACGTCTGTGTTCCTGTTATGTTTGTCTTTTGGTAGTCACTGATGTAGAATTTGGCGAGCTCTTGTAACAGATTCTCTCTATTTCACCCACATATAGGGTGCATTTGGTAACGATTCCTTTCCTAAAAACAATTTCTAATCAGAAATAGTTTTTTTTTATTTTGTTCCCTAGACGAGTTTCTGAGCATTTGAATGCGTTTGATAACTATCCAAAATTTCTATTCCGAGAATAAAAATACATTTGCTATGACCCTTAAGTTTTTTTTGTGACTTATAATTTCTTTTTAATATTTTATTATATGTTTCTTTTCTTTTTTTTTTTTCTCTCCCCCTTTTATTTTCTTCTTCTTCTTCTTCCTCATTGCCGGTCACTGGCCACAATGTCGGCCGGCTATCGACCGGGCGAGGTTCAGCGACCTCGCTAGAGCCTCGCCGGGGCTACGGTGAGGTCACGGAGCCTCACGGTGGCTAGGCGAGCCTCTAGCGAGCTCGGGAACCTCACCCGGTGGTCATAGCTAGCAGCATGGGTGGCGATTCACAACCCGCTTGGAAGAACAAGAAAAGAGAAGAAGAGAGGAGAAGAAGAAGAAATAGAAGAGAAGAGAAAAAAAAATGATTGTGGAGTTGTTTTCGAAAACAAGAATCAACTTTTTTTTTTTTTATTCTGTTTCAAATATATTTCGGGGAATATATTTTTTTTATTCTATTCCTAGGAACAAAAAATCTATCAAACGAATTTATGTTCTAAATCTATTCCCCAAAATAAAAAAATAGAATTAGTTACTATTTGGTACGTTAACAAACACACCCGTAATGGCAGCCCAGTAAGGAATAAAAGTCAGAGCACGAAAAAGAAAATGAGACAGAATTCAAAGTTCTTGCAAGATGTGAAGGTTCTGGGATGACCAATCTCTTCGTAGCATTATTATAGTCCAAAACGGGAGTTAAACTTTACCTTCGCATGACTTGAGTTGTAATGCAGCTAACACTTTGTTCTTAAATGTCATCAATTTCTTCGATGCTCTTGTGATCAGGTTATACATGGTAATGTCTGTGAATTCATTATTCTTCTTGCAACAACGAAGCCCACTTCTTTTTTATGCGGATGCTTTTCCTTTTGCTTTGCATTGTCTTGTTATAGTGAAGAAGCTCCTAGTAGAATTATTGATATGAACCTGATAGTCAACATACGTTTCTTCTGGAGCATTTTTCTGTTGCTTCTGTTGCAATTAGTAGAATCTCAATTGCCAAATCAAAGAATGGCGGCCAGAATATAGAGGGCGCCAACGTCTAAATCAAGTGGTGTAACTCCTAATGAGATTGACTCAGAGCTTAATTACTCTTGTGGTCTTCAATCACCAATTCTCATAGCAAAGGCATGGAAAAATGTAGGAATTGCTTTTATGGTTGTGGTAAGTCGTGGGGTTGATCAGAACACACCAGATCGAGCAAGGGACAACTTCCTTGAAGGAATCAAGCATCGTGCGAATCAAGCCAATCGAGGTGCGACAAGGTCGACATGAGCTAACTTCTAGCTGAAATCAAGGCTCAATGGGGGAAGTATAAATGTTAAAAGGAAGAGCTCACACGAGTGAAGAAAGAAAATATGATATATTAATTGTCAGTTGTTCTATGCAGTTGTTGTGTCATTATGCTGGTTGTGTCTAATGCGAGAGTTGGTGGGAAGTTTCTAAGCCTTCCAAGCCTTCCATAGTTTATGAAGGCGGGTGTGTCCATTGGTGTCAGGTTGAAATACTGAAAATCCTACTTCCCTCATCTTCAGTACTTGTTCCCGCTTCATGCTTCAGAGTTGCTTTACTATTGAAAACTAGATATTCTAATGGAAAGTTGTTGGCTGTTTGGCAATCTGACAGAAAGCTTTCATCCTTCTTCCCATTCTTATTGGAGAACTTCTGATTCCTACCCATTCTATTACGAAAATTATCTAGGGAACTTAACAGCTTTCGCCTCATGTATAGTCGAATATATCCATGAATTGCCGGCTGGTCACCAGGTGTAACTTGCACATGCTGATCTGGGTTCTATCAGAGGTGCCACAGAAGGGAGACAACGTAATGGCAACCCCCTCGAGCAGGAAACATTGCACCATAGTCAGTGATTAAAAATTTGACCCCGAATGGTCAGAGCAGGAGGAATAAAATGAAGCCTCGTTGTTTTCATTTCCTCAACCCAACGGCTTATCAGACGTTTAAATACTTGTGTCCTAACATATGCAAGCCACCTTTAGGCCTTTTAGGTAGGTCCCCATATTTTTTTACTAGCCTCGCCGATCGGAATGCCGAAGTCTCGGGTGATTGATTCGCATATAAAAGCATTCCTACTTGAATGTTAAGTCTTCTAGAAGTGGACACAGGAAGGAACGCGACAAAATACAAATGGGTATTATAGTCCCGACGACCAGATCCGGCCTCGACTGTGGACAACGCACTCATTCTGAGCAAGGATCTCATGAAACCGAACTCCTCTTCAGGGCAAATTCAGAATAAGCCGAAAAGAATCGTACCGTGGTCGTGGTCGCTGCCGGGAAAGGCGAGGGCCAACTACCCCTGGTACTGGCTCCGGCACTTGGCTAGCCAAGTCGCCGGAGGGGTCGGTTGCCGTAGTCGCTTGGGACGACGGGGGGGACGTTGATCGCTGGGTTTGCGAAGGAGGTCGGGCCCTCCATCTGCTCTGCACACGGAAAAAACCCTAGCTCTCAAAGAAGTGTTTGCGGGTCGAGCATATTATGTCATGCGACGACGTGACCTATCTCTAATGACGAGCATATTATATATATTTTATTTTTGATGAAATTCGAAATTAAAAACAGAGCCTAATTATCTAAGCATGCAATTTTAAACTATAGAAAATAACCTATTCTAGAGTAATCTTTTTGGCATTTTTTTTAATCGAAATTGAAATTAAAAATAAATAAAAAAAATAATCGCTAAATCTTTCGAATTAAGTTTCGATCCGAGCCCGACGGATCGATCCTAAAATCGAAATTCCGCTATGGAAATAACTCTATCTAAAGCGATAGATAGATTTATTTCCACGTATCTTGATTCGGATTAGGAAATTTTCCTAATCGATCACATCTTGAAAAGCTTTTGATATCTCAAATATCTTGGATATATTCAAAAGATTTTGAAAATTCTGATTTCTATCCAAATTTGATAATATCAGATATCCAAGATTTCAAAGCATATTCAATTAAATCGCAGTTTTGAAATTAAGCGAGGCAATAAAATCCTAGTTAGATAGTACTACGATCACTCAAATATGCAAAGTTAGGTAATAAGAAGCTTAAAATGAGCAATAAAATATCTAAATTGATTCGGATGAGATATTTACCTAAATGCGCAAATAACTTTCCAAATTCGGACCGCGGCGAATCGGGATTGCGGATGGGACAAACAAGAGATAAGCGGCAACGGGTGGACCAACGGCAATGGCGGTGGGCTTGATGGATGGTGGCTTGCAATGTTGAGTGAAGCAGTCCTCATGGTGGTCTTCTCCCTTTGTATCGTGCAGGACTGTATGTAGTGCTCGGGAAGACTTCAAATGTATGCTCCCCCAACGAACAGAACGTGAAGTCCTCCAAATGCAAACAAAAATACCTGCTTAAAAGCCTTCTCCTTTTATACTTGACCGTGAAGATTATAGGCAGAAGGAGGAGTAGCAAAAGATGTTGGGCACGCCATTGTACTCGTCAGAAATTCAATGAACCCAGCTGGACAATGTGTTAATGATGGTGTAACAGCACGTAGGGTAGCCTATGAGCACGCCGTGCGGATCTCCAATAGAAGAGAGCCAATACTGATTAGTAAATCAGGGGAGGCATGAAACTCCACGAAACAACGTTGCGCGATGATGAACGGGATAGCTGCCTTTGGTGCAGCAGCCAAAAAGCTTGAAGGAGGCACGGCTTGGAATACTTTTAGGCGGTCTTGAGTGGAACAACGGACCAGCGAACGTTGGCATGGGTGTCAACAAAGTTAGATGCGGGGCTGCTGCGCCGTGATTTAGCAAACGGCTCGTCACGGCAAGGGCAGCGGCGAGGACTTGAAGCAGCAACGACGGGTGGCAGCGGTGGTCGCAGCGCGGAGGGTGAAGCTCAACGGGATGTGCTCACTCTCTTCACTCACCGATAGCTCTCTTTCGGCTGTGTATCAAATTGTGTGCCCCCTCAAAATTCTGATCTCTCTCCCGAGCGTGTGTTCCTCCCTTTTCTTCTCTCAATTGTGTTCTCACTTCCCACGACTTTTTGTGTGTTTCTTTGAATGGCCGTGTGTGAATTGTTTCCCCGTGAGAATGTCTAGGCCCCCCTCTCTTCACGATTTCTTTTCCGAGCGCCCCTCTCTTTTCACTCCTCTCGTAGGCCCCTTGCTCTCTGAAAATTCTCCTCTTTCTCTCCGTGTGTGTGTGGTGCCTCCCGCATGCTCTCTCAGTGTCCAGCTTTTTATTTTTTTGGTGAGACCTCTTCTTTCCTTTTTGCACCTCAGAAAATCGTCTCCTGATTATCCTCTCCTTCCTTTTGACCAAGACCTTCCCCCTCCTCACGATTTTTCCTTTTTTGCTGTCAACGTCCGGGGAATGTATATTTCATTCTTGATTCCTTGCGGGACGGCGAATATTTTCCTTCCTTTTCTTTCAATCGAATATTCTCTTGATTTTCGTCGACCGAATTCCTCCAATGATTGATGGGCTGGGTCAAATTTTCATTATCGCGGGCTTAGTTCAATTAAGCTCAGAATCATTTCAATCAAGTCCATCCATTTGTTGGTCCAATGCAAATTATATGGGCCTAATTAGCTACGAAATGCTCCTAATATCTATATGCAATTTTAACTAATTAATTTTTTTTTTAATTTTTAATTTTTTTTTAGAGATCGAGATTGATCCCTAATTTTATGCAATGAATGACTAATTGGATTTTTTTTTTTTTTTTAAATTTAGGTGCCAACCGCTGCCCCTCTTTGAGTGGAGGCTCGTAGAGGTTTCGCTCAAAGACCGAGACCTAAATTTAAATTATGCAAAATGATGAATTTTTTTTTTTTATTTGATTTTTTTTTTTTTTTTTTTTTTTTTTTAATGCAATGATGCATGATATGCAAATAATAAAGAACGTATGCTAAGGCTTCTTACTTCGTGTAGAGCGGTGAAAGAGCCTTACATACGGATCGCATAAAAAGCGTCAAGTGAGGGGAAGCTTTATAATGCTGTGAACTCCTTCGATCTCCATACTTCTAGTCCACTTTGAAAGTAAGGTTTTCAAGGTAGGATCGCTTTATCCATTACACCGTAGTTTCCCTCTGGATGTGAAATAGTCGCAATATGAAGAAAGAATGAGGGCGTGTTACCTATACCTTTGGGCAATCATGAAAAGGATCATGTCTTCCATTGGGTGAGCATGAGGTTGGTTGTGCCACCTATTCCTTGGGTGAACACAAAATGGGGTGTATTGTCTATTCCTTTGGACAATACACCATGAGAAATCATGCCGCTTTGTTCTCTTTGGGCTAACATGAAATGGGGCGTGTTGTCTATTCCATTGGACAACACAAAATGAGAAACCATACCGCTTGTTCTCTTGGGCTAACATGAAATGGGGGCGTGTTGTGCATTTCCACTTGACAACACCAAATGAGAAACCACACGCGCTTTGTTCTCTTTGGGCTAACATGAAATGGGGCGTGTTGTCTATTCCTTTGGACAACACAAAATGAGATGCCATCTTGCTTTGTTCTCTTTGGGCTAACATGAAATGGGGCGTGTTATGCCCATTCCTTTGGACAACACAAAATGAGATGCCATGCCGCTTTGTTCTTTGGGCTAACATGAAATGGGGCGTGTTATACATTCCCTTTGGACAACACAAAATGAGATGCCATGCCGCCTGTTCTCTTTGGGCTAACATGAAATGGGGCGTGTTATGCATTTCCACTAGACAACACAAAATGAGATGCCATGCCGCTTTGTTCTCTTGGGCTAACATGAAATGGGGCGTGTTATGCATTCCCTTTGGACAACACAAAATGAAATATCAATTATTCCACTTGGTGAATATGAAATGGGATGTGCCATGTACTTCACTTGGCAACACCAAGAGATATGTCACTGTTCTCTTTGGCGACCATGAAATAGATCATGTCTCACATTTTGGGAAAAGAGAAACAATGAAGAATAATTAGTAGGCGTACCTGATTTCTTTTTGTGTTAAAAAATGGCAAAGCCAATTGCATTGTACATGTTTTTACCTGAGAAAAGGTTAAAACAACACATCATGTGAAGGGAGAGAAAACATAATTCATGAATGCTTGCATTCTGTGAAGCTTTATTAGGGAATTTATCAATAAGAACAATCATTTTCGTCCTTTTGACAATTTGATCACATTAAATGAGAAACCTTTAATCAGAAAGGACTTTCTACTCACTTTCAATGAAAGGGTTTTGACCCGACTTTTGATGCGGGTATAAGTATCACTTTCGAACTCTCTTCATCATGCTTGACAAGGGTTTAGATATTCTTAAAATCAGTATGACTTGGTCAATCTGAGAGGTCTTTATAAGGACTAAAACGTGGGTTTGGTTAATGGCTTCACAATGGGGACTCATGAGAGTCATAGCTTTGAGAGAATTGATATCACCCGGCTGCTTTGGGTTTACAAGTCGGGAATGCTGTAAAAAATGAGATGGAAAAATCTTGCTCGCATTTCTTGAACAACATTTATAAGCATTTGAAACTCTGCGTTAACTCAAGTGCCTTATTCAGAAGAGACTTCGTAAAGGTTGTAACGTAGGTTGGGTAGGCTTGAAATGAATGGCCTATTTCCATCAAATGGGGTATTATGAACATGGAACTTGGTGATCATCCCATCGCGCCACTGGTACCATTGATTTATCTATGGCAATTGTTCCACAAATAAACCTTCAAATGGTCTTTTCTTTGAAGAACGATCTTGCAAATAGACTCAGTTTTCTTTGAAGCCTTTCTTTTCTCTCTCATTTTTTTCCTCTCTCTTCTTTTTTTTTTTTTTTTTTGAGAGAGAGAGATTTTCTTTTCGAGAAATTTTTCCGAGAGAGAGAACTTCGATTTAATGGAGTCCTTTTGCATTCTTTTCCGATGAATTTTATCTTGAGCTCCCATTTGCCTCAAGTTACCTTGAACTTGCTTTAAGATGATTTCATTTGTTTATCAAGAGAATGATCATCAATCGGGTTGAAATGAATTCACCGCTCAAATTGGGTATGCAAAGGGTATCTTTGTGTAGGGATATAGAAAGAAACGCTCTTTTTCATATCTAAGGCACTTGAGCTAACACAGAATTTGCATGCAATAAATATACTTGAAGATTGATGTAAGTGAAAGCAAGAAAATTCTGACCATTTTGAACTTTCTAAGAATTGCCCAAGCATGGGGTTGTTTCCGACGGGGTAACAAATGAAACTCCATTCAAAGGGGTTAAGCAAATGATAACTTTGTAGTGTTTAGATAGAGGAAATGAATGCCCCTCATCATTTTGGTTGTCATACTTTTTTCGTGAGACAATCCTTTACCTTGTCAGCATGGAATTTTCACTCAACTCGCCTTTGGGAATTATTACTCGGGACGTGTATGGAAATGACTTGCCTTTCGTCATCTGAAGTCTCTCATGCAATATGATCGCTCATTAGGATGTAAACAGATTGCGGATCAAAGGCCTTCCTCAAACAAAGCTTAGTAACATCAATTGATTCATGAAATTCAATAGAAACAAGGTCGAATGAGTACAAATCAGGTGTAATACTTTTTACGTAATCAGAATGAACTGGGCTGGAAAAACACGACCATCCATCTCGGCCAAAATCAAAGCACCTCCGGAAGGACTTTCTTCACAATGTATGGGCCGCCATAATTTGGGGCTAATTTTTCCTTCGCAAGAGGAATTATCGGCAATAACTTCCGTGAGGACAAGGTCACCTACCGAAAATGTCAAGGCTTGACTTTCTTATTGAAAGATTTAGCAACTCGTTATTGGTAGCACCGCCATGACATAGAGCTCTAAGCCTTACCTCATCAATCATGTTCAAACTGGTCCAACCTCGCTGGATCCAATACGCTTCGACAATTGTACCGTGAAAGAATACGTAATGAAGGAACTTCAACCTCAACAGTAGAACTGCCCATACCATACACAAGAGAATATGGAGTTGTTGTAGATGTGCGGATAGAAGTCCGATATGCCATAAGTGCAAAAGTAATCTTTCATGCCAATCACGATAGTTCTCAAATTTGTTTTAGCCAAAATTTTCTTGATGTTCTTGTTGGTCGCTTCGACCGCTCCATTCATTTGCGGACGATCACGGAGAGGAGTTTAGATGCTTGATCTTGAACTCCTTGAGCAGATCATCTACCAATTTATTATTTAGATTCAACCCATTGTCGGTAATTATGGTCTCAGGTGCACCATATCGAGCAATGATGTCTCGACGGATGAACTTCACCACATTCCGGGCCGTCACTGTCTTATAGGACATAGCTTCGATCCACTTCGAAAAATAATCGATAGCGACCAGGATAAATCGATGTCCATTCGACGCTTTAGGGACTGATTGGGCCAATCACATCAATGCCCCATATAGAAAATGGCCATGGTTCGGACATATGATGCAATTCATTAGGAGGAGTATTAATCTTGTCACCATGGATCCGCATTTGTGACAACTCCAAACATGTTGAATGCAATCGCTCTCTAAAGTGAGCCAAGAATAACCCATTCTCATTATCTTCCTTGCTAGCATATGACCATTCATATGCGGACCACATACTCCTTCATGTACTTCTAGCATCAAATGAACAGCTTTGGTTGAATCAACACATCTTGATAAAAACCGAATCATAGGACCTCTTGTATAGGCATTCTCCGCTCAAGAAGAATTTCATGCCATTTTCCTAATATATTTTTGGTCGATGCGGTACTTTTTCGAGGAAACTCCCTCGTGTTTGAAGATATGTCTTAATATCATGATACCACGGCTTGTCGTCGGGCTCTTCCGTTGTGGCCATGCAATAAGCCGATTTCATGAAGACTTCTATCTTCAAAGGTTCAACTTCTAACCCACTTGTCACTCGCAGCATTGCCGATAACGTGGCCAGAGCATCAGCAAAACTGTTTTGAGTTCTTGGCAAGTATTCAAACGAAATGCCTTCAAACTCTTCCACCAACTCCTCCAAATAGACGTGATAGGGCTGCAACTTAGCATCTCTAGTTTGCCATTTACCAACGGTCTCAAGAATGATAAGGGCTGAATCCCCCGAATACCTTAAGTCGAGCTACTCCCATTTCAATTGCAGCTTGTAACTCGAGGATGCATGCTTCATATTCGCAATATTGTTCGTGCAAGGAAATATCAGTTTTTTGCCGCCATCTTTGGATAATGTTGTCCGCTGGAGATATTAAAAGCGCCTAATACGATCTCGACAAGTTTACGGCTCCATCAAAATACATGGCCCATACATACTCATCAATTGGCATGACTCGATCCTCTAACGGATCCGGATCCTCATTTTCCCAGGATTTTCAGCTAAGACATCGGCAATTACCGTCCTTTCACCGATTTACGGGACATGAATAGAACATTAAATTTCGAGATGAGAATCGCCATTTTGCCGCTTTTCCAACCAAAGCGGGTTGATTAAGCAAGTATTTGATGGGATCACACTCTGTCACAAGCAATATCTGATAGTGCAAAGTGTACTGCCTCAACCTGTGTAGCACCCAGACCAATGCTGCGCACGTTCTTTCTGCTTCAGAATAGTTCATTTCAGAGGCGGTGAACTTCTTACTCAAATAATAAATCGCACGCTCCTTTCCATCCTCTTCACCTTTCTGAGCAAGCATGGCGCCTAAGGATTCACTGTGGATTGAAAGGTATAGGATCAGAGGTTGCCCTGGTGTTGGTGGAACAAGCACTGGAGGATTCATCAAGTAGTGCTTAATCTTGTCGAATGCCAGTTCACACTCTTCATCCCATCTAACCACCGCATTCTTCTTGAGGAGTTTAAAGAAAGGCTTCACTGTCTCAAATAGCTGAGAAATAAATCTGGCAATATAGTTTAATCTACCCATTAAGCTACGAACTTCCTTCACCGAAGAGGGAGATTTTATTTCACAAATGGCCTTCACTTTTGATGGGTCAATCTCAATCCCTTTGTTACTGACAATGAAGCCGAGTAGTTTGCCAAAGGCTGCCCCGAACACGCATTTTGCCGGATTGAGGCGCAATTTGAACTTACGAAGCCTGTCGAATAATTTCTTCAAGGTTTCTATGTGATCTTCTCCACGTCGAAGTTTTCGCAATCATATCGTCAACATAGACTTCAATCTCATTATGCATCATGTCATGGAACAACATGACCATTGCCCATTTGGTAAGTTGCCCCAAAGATTTTTGAGACCGAAGGGCATCACCTTGTAATGAAATGTCCCCCAAGGAGTGGTAAATGCTGTTTTCAACTTATCATTCTCGTTCATCAATATCTGATTATAACCTGAGAAACCATCCATGAAGGAGAACAGTTCGAATCCAGCTGTACTGTCCACAAGCACATCAATGTGCGGGAGTGGAAAATCATCTTTAGGACTGGCCTTGTTCAGATCTCGGTAGTCAACACATACTCGAACCCGACCATCTTTCTTCATCACTGGGACTATATTAGCGACCCATTCGAGTATTGGGTGGTCTCAATAAATCACGTCAAGAAGCTTCATGACCTCTTCTTTGATTTTCTTCACCGATTTGGGTTTAGCTCTTGTGACCTTTGTTTCATTGTGCTCAACCGAAGGATCGGTCGGTAGATAATGTTCGACGATCGATCAATCAAGACCAAAGCATGTCAGCATAAGACCAAGCAAAGATGTCTTGGTAATCCCTCAACAAGCCGGGTCAAGCGTTTGGTCACATCTTCAGGAAGACATGCCCCAATCTTAACTTCTCTAGGATTCTCCGTGTCGCCAAGGTTGATTACCATGGTTTCTTCTTGGCGGTCAAAGGCTTAGATTCCTCATGGGTTTCTAAGTTCCGTCGTATCTCTTCATCATTCGAGTCATCCGAGTCATCATTGATTGGCTTGCATCACATATGGGGGGTCCACGATTCTCGTCCCTTCGCATGCCTCGAGATCAATCCACGAAACATAAAAGAAAGGGATCAAAAAAAGACAAGATAGGGCTTAACTACATGCAATTTTTGAAAATTGTTCTTTGCTTTTTTTCTTTTTTTTTTTTTTTTTTTAAAAAATTCATTTTGCTTTTGACGACCTTGAAACGAGAATTCTTGAGAAGCCCAACCCTCGGTTCTTACCATAGATGACAAATTTTTCAATCGTTGGTTATCGCCATCGGGTTGGTTTGGGCACTTCAACAAGATTCAAAATGATAAAAACCTCTGTAATTTTATTGATATTGAATCAATGAATTACATCTTATTGGATTGAAAAACCTAAGTGCAACATGAATTGGAATGAAAATCGAGAAAAAGCAATAAAAATTCCCACGCAGGGGAGATATGAAAACCGGAAATAATTACTCTTGAGGGCCAGCGCCCATCCCTTCAAGTGGTCCTTCAGTGATCGCACCAATGGAGGTCTCGGCAAACCAACCGGTGAGGTAGGGTATGCCATCATTAAAATCAGAGTCCACCACCTTCGACTCCGGCTTCTTGAAAACACAGGGTGTCTGGTCATCCTCAAAATCATCAGACAAACTGACCAAGATCGCTTTACCGTGCTTCTTAGGGGAGTCAGCTAGGGCTTGTGGCGACTTAGGGAAGATAAGACCGAGATCATCCTCAGTCGGGCTCGGATTTAAATGCTCATATCCTCCCACAACTCCAGCCGAGTGAAAGGTATCATTGATGGAAGTTGGTAAGGGACTTTGACCTGCTCCCATTTGGCTTCCGCAGAACGATCGTTGCTTTGTTCATGACTTCCGCCCATGATATCCCAAACCAGCTTTGTGGGATTGCCCATTTGTCTCGATCGGGGCATGAATGCCTTGGCCTTCCTTCCCAAGACCACGACCGGCTTAAAACCATTACCGATCATGACCTTGGCCACCATGAGAGAGCTGCTTTAGAAACTTCGTGGGCAGACAGCGGCATATCAGAGGAAGTTTGAACAACTTGGACTATCTCAAATGAATGATAGCTATCCTCCTCAATATGATCAGGTTCAATGTATGGAATCGATGTTGCATTGAAGATTCGGTGATCTTCCTCTCCATAAATTGTAACCAACTTTGCTTCAGCCACAAACTTGATCTTCTGATGCAAACTGGAGGGTACTGCGCCTGCATTGTGAATCCATGGCCGTCCCAGCAAGAAGTTGAAAGCCGAAGGGATA
Organism: Syzygium grande; assembly: GCA_024733475.1. Lineage (NCBI taxonomy): Eukaryota > Viridiplantae > Streptophyta > Magnoliopsida > Myrtales > Myrtaceae > Syzygium > Syzygium grande. The sequence continues at coordinate 27,198,625 of JAMXDD010000001.1, forward strand.
TCCAGCACTTGGAAAAGAATATCGAACACCGAAGGTCCGATTTGCAGCTTTAAGTTAATCTGGCCTATCACATCCTTCTTTACTCCATCAAAGGCTCGAACAGAAGTCTTGGCTGCTTGCATGGTAGATGGATGAATGCCTAGTCTTTTCAAAGTAGCCAACGGGCATAAATTCAAAGCTGATCCATTATCAACAAGCACCCTAGCCACGTGAGTCTCCTTGTACTTCACTGATATGTGAAGCGCCTTATTATGACCACATCCTTCAATTGGGATTTCCTCATCAGAAAATGCTACTTGATCTTTGAGGAGGATCGTCCCGACAAACCCTTCTAGCTTATCTTCTTCAATAGTCTCGGTACATGAATCTCACTCAATACCTTCATTAGAGCACTCCGATGCTTATCGGCGTCTGGAGAAGTTCCAACAACGAAACTAAATGCTGGGTAACTTTTTCAGCTGATCAACCACGTCATATTCACTAGCCTTAATCACAGCTAGGAATTCCTTCGCTTCTTTCGACCCCGGTTTGGCGGTTGCTTATCGGGATAAGTTAGCCACGACCTCGTTATCAAATCAACGTCATCGACCATGGAACCATTTTGTCACTCTCATAAGCATAGGGCTGAGGTGATGCCAAGATCAATACTTATGGGTGTCGGGTATAATGATCCCGAGGTCATCATCGGAAGTGTCCTCGAGGCGGGCATGTCGGGATCAATTTCACTTGTTCATCGGTCATCCTTGCGAGTTCTTCATTCCAATCAATGATGATTTGGGATATAGTGGCCACTACCCCGAATTCATCTGATGTCCCAATCATCCCCTCTTTTGCCAACTCATCCACTTTCTTTCTTATGTCACCGAGTGACACCACCTTATCGGTCGAAACATAACCAGCTCGGACTAAAGCGTCGAACATATCTTCAAGAGGGACCCTGAAGCCTCGAACCTGCTTGACTCCCGGGCCAAGGACAACATTTGCACTGCTGGAATGATCAGGAAGTGGATTGTTCTGCACATTGGGCTTACCGGCTGATTGTAATACAAACGCTCCAGTGTCAAGTAGATCTTGTACTCGATGTTTGAGCACTTGGCAATCATCTGTCGAATGTCCTACTTCACCTCTATGGTAATCACATTTCTTCGACGGATCATACCTTGCAAAGCTGGCAACATTAGCTCTTTGTGGCTCTGAATTCAATAAGTTCTTCTTCCTCAGCACCGCCAGTACTTGAGATAACGTCCCAGGAAGTGGAGAAAACTGGCGAGGTTTACGCTGCTGGCGTGAGTCCTGCTGGCCTTGCCGTCCATAAGAGGTTGTGCGAAAGTGCTAAATTGTAGTTTTAGGGGCACGGTGGTGGCGTCTTCTGCACATAGGTCATGTTGACTTGAGGACATGCTCTTTGTCCTTCTTACAAAAGTAAATTTTTGTTTGATGAAACGACTCACTATACCAACCTTTCTTGAGCCCGGTCTCAATCTCCTCACCCATAGCTATCGGTGGCTAAAAGATTGGGCAGTTGTTACTAACATTCGTGAACGAACGGCTGCGATAGAGTGGACACGAACAACTTCATTAACTCACGTTCGAGGGTTCGGGCATGATCCGCCTCGCCATGTTCCTCCAACGAGTGGCATACTCCTTTGAGTCTCGCCCTTTTTCTGCTTAGCTCTCTCGGGTCTTCCCTTGTAATAGTGACGTCGAGATTGAACTTGAAGTGCTTGATAAAAGGTTTGCCACCTCTTCCCACGAATCTTTCCGGTTGATCGGTGGTTGGTATACCACCTCATTGCAGCATCCTTCAAGCTTGCTTGGAAGGTTTGAATCATTAGGGGTCCGTTAGACACATATCTATTCATGAGCCCCCGGTACATATCGATATGTTGAATTGGGTTCGAAATACCGTCATTACTTTTCAAAGGCTGGCATCTTGAATTTATTAGGCACTTGGACCGGGTAAAATGGACAAATCAACAAGGCGGAACACTTTGAGTTCCCTCCACAGCGTAACCTCTCGGGTCGAGTTTGGCCAAAAACTTGGCATTTCTCATTGTTGGGGGTGAATGAGAAGCGAGGGACCGACGGAGAAGCATTATTGTTGGTCAAAATGGCATCATCCGGTTGAGGAGTGTTTCTTTGTGGGAGATTTGTCAAGGCGGAGGCCTTGACGAGTTGGAGGTGGAATCTCGATTGGGAGGCAACATTGATATCTTCTTTGCTTAACCATGAGATCACTCATCATTTTGGACATGGCAGCCGTGATACGCTCATTGATTGCATTCATGTGTTCTTTCAGCTTTTCTTCAATCATGGTTGCAATCTCGACTTGATTGGCCATCCTTCTTTTAGTCACCGATCGAGTGTTATGAGGATGAGGGGGATCCGTGGCAAATTACCTGCAAAAAGCAACGATCGAATAAATACCACAAGTAAGAATAACGAGTCAGTCCATGACTTCCTCTAGACTCTCAAGATGAAATTTCTTTCGAATGACCGATTTGTCCAGTAAATCCCGAAATTCCAAATTGCTTTATTCAATAAAAACCTGGACTGATTCCAAAATTTATAAATTATAGCTCCACGTTTTTCCATTGAATTACTCAAAATGAAAATCGTTCGGCAACATTTATTACCAAAAAAAAAAAAAAAAAAACATCAATGGCATGAAGTACAAATATAAGCTAACATTCCATCCTAAAAAGAAAGAAAAACTCCCTAAACCAAACTAGAAATCAGACGGTCTTCCTCTTTTTAGAGGCCACTTGATCTATAGACGAATGGGCCTTCAAGGCACGCCGTAATCGTGCATTCTCTTCAGCCAGAGCATCTGCCTTATCCTGGGCCTTCGTTGCCTTTTCTTCGCTGATTTTGATTTGAGTCTGAAGGGTATGCCGTACTGTCACGACCGGGATCTTCGGGAGTATCCCAGCGAGGATGGTATGATGTTGAATATACCGGCTGTGGCAAAGTGACGCTTCATCCTTCCGGTGGGCTCGTCAAGGGCCAAATCAACTTCCGAGTGGAACAATTCTGCCAAGCCTTAGAATGACGCCTAAGCTCGACTCAGAGGACTCGCCTTTCTCGAACCCGGACTTGAAATTCATTTGGCCTGAATGGAGGTGGGACATCCTGCAGAACTCGGAATTGACGTAAGAACCAAGAGGCAGATAGCTGGTTGCCCCATAAATGCCCATCAAAGGTACGGGCTTCGATCGCTTATAGTATAGTCGAGCCTCAACCCTCGAAACCATCTGACTTGCCAAAGGAAAATCTTAGAGCTTGGATCCTTGAACAAATTGACCCATTGTGTATAGTGCAAACTCTTAGTTTGATCTTGTATTTGTTTGAACTTTAAAATAGGGTTATCGGTCATGCCCATTTCAAAATACAGTCATATTTTCCCCAAATTGAGAAAGATGTGAGAAAAACCATATTTGTAAAAGCTCAATCGGGGCTCGAAAAGTTCTATCTTTTCTTTTCTTGAAACGTGTCGAGATATGAAAGTCTACGCCAAAATTGTGTTTATGAAACTAACTCCACCACATATTAGTTTTACCGTCCAAGCTATCACAGGATCAATAGCATTTTGACGGAATGGAAAAATGATGAATCCAAAAAGGCTAAGATAAAAATCTTAGATTTCATAAGGAGGGAGCTATTTTCAAACATTCAATAAGAAAAGATAGTGGACATGCTTGACAATTACCCTTTATCACTTTTTCAATTTCTTTTTTTGGTCAAACTCAAAAATTCAGCAAAAGCGCTACAACAGGATCTACCTTAATGAGTGGTTCAACTATATCTAACTCAATCGATTTCCCAATGGCAATGCTGTATTCTTCCAGTCGGGCGTGAGCTCAAACTTACCTCCCAACACAAATGTGGTCGCCTCGGGGCACCAAAATGAGCGAGTGCCTGCATAACCCCACCGAACATCTATGTCCAGGATTGGCAGCATGAATCCAATGCGCTTTGAGAACGCATTGCTGACCATCTGGCTTCAATCGGCTCCATAACTTCTTAAGCTCCAGCCGGAGTAGGCACGAAATGGATATCAAGGCGACCCATTCTTATATAGACCACGTGCCAAAAGACTCAACCTAAACCATGGACCGACTCAAAATAAGATACAGAAAACCAAAGATAAAGCTCGAGAAATTACCATCTTTTGGGAAAAAATGTCAATCACAGAGACATGCACATGAATCGTGAGTTTAAATTTTAATCTATCTATCCTAATGGCTTTTGCAAAGTGAAATGATGAACGGAACGACACGTCGCAGCCTCGCGAACAATCATCATGACTAGTCGCGGCCTCACATACCATAGTCATGACTAGTCGGGTCCAATCACTTCGGCTTGGTTCGATCGACAAGGGCAACCCCCATGCATCGTAGCCACACGTGCATGAAGACGGCCCTTGAGCCATTTTTAGAAAAATTTTCGGGATCCAAATGGGATAACCTTTAGCGAAGCCTTACCGCCAAGGTTAAAGAACCATTTAAATACCATCTTAAAACTATGGGTGTGACCCAGGTCCGGTCACAAGTTGTTGTGTGTGGTGTAGTGCAAATCAGTAAATCATGCATAACAAATATATACAAACATCACTTCAATAGTACAAAAATTAAATCACAATTCTACTCCACCAAACCTGCAAAACAAAGGGTTAGCCAATCACTACTCCCTTATAACTCCCATCCTGCAAAAAACATTTAACACCTAAGAATAAGTATTCAATCAACTTTTATCAAATCAAGTGATTTTTCCATGAAAATTTTCTTGGCCTAAGTCCTCCTTAAATTTTCAAAAAAAAAATTTCAAGTTGTCTCCAACGGAGTCGCCAAGCTGTCACGACCTAAAAAATCGTGTTTTCTGATCTTAGGCTAATGGATTACTAGATCAATTAAATTAACTAACCTAGCTCGAGTTCTCCCAAACTCTACCAATTCGCAACTTAGGTCCAATTGTGAGCATGCAAATATTTTCAATGGGAGTCGCCACTAATCATTTAGGGTAGGTTGATTAGAAACCTAAATAAAATAGCGGGAGTACTATTTTATTTCTACGAACCAGAAATTTTGAATTCGGGGACTTGGTTACGCTAGATTCCCTAACGCCCTTTCGGTACCAATTTTCGAAAAAATACTCAATTTGACAATCTTGATGAATCTTGACTTAAAGTTCGAAGGTGCAGAAATTTTCTCTTTTTTCTTTTTTACTTATTTAAATGAAAGCTAATCTATATGTAATGACATGCAAAAATTGACATGCGATTAATGCAACCTAACATGCAAACTACATGTCATGCGACGACGTGACCTATCTCTAATGACGAGCATATTATATATATATTTTATTTTTGATGAAATTCGAAAATAAAAAACAGAGCCTAATTATCTAAGCATGCAATTTTAAACTATAGAAATTAACCTATTCTAGAGTAATCTTTTTGGTATTTTTTTAATCGAAATTCGAAATTAAAAATAAAAAAAATAACCGCTAAACCTTTCGAATTAAGTTTCGATCTGAAGCCTGACAGATCGATCCTAAAATTCGAAATTCCCGCTATGGAAATAACTCTATCTAAAGCCTGATAGATAGATTTATTTCCACGTGTGCGGTCACGGATTAGGAAATTTTCCTAATCGATCACATCTTGAAAAGATTTTGATATCTCAAATATCTTGGATATATTCAAAAGATTTTGAAAATTCTGATTTCTATCCAAATTTGATAATATCAGATATCCAAGATTTCAAAGCATATTCAATTAAATCGCAGTTTTGAAATTAAGCGAGGCAATAAAATCCTAGTTAGATAGTACTCGATCACTCAAATATGCAAAGTTAGGTAATAAGAAGCGCAAAATGAGCAATAAAATATCTAAATTGATTTGAATGAGATATTTACCTAAATGCGCAAATAACTTTCCAAATTCGGACCGCCGCGAATCGGGATTATGGATGGGACAAACAGCGAGATAAGCGGCAACGGGTGGACCAACGGCAATGGCGGTGGGCTTGATGGATGGTGGCTTGCAATGTTGAGTGAAGCAGTCCTCGCGGTGGTCTTCTCCCTTTGTATGCGTGAAGATGTAGTGCTCCGGGAAGACTTTAAATGTATGCTCCCCAACGAACAGAACGTGATGTCCTCCAAATGCAAACAAAAATACCTGCTTAAAAGCCTTCTCCTTTTATACTTGACCGTGAAGATTATAGGCAGAAGGAGGAGTAGAAAAAAGATGTTGGGCACGCCATTGTACTCGCTAGAAATTCAATGAACCCAGCTGGACAATGTGTTAATGATGGTGTAACAGCACGTGGGGTAGCCTATGAGCACGACAACGGATAAAACGCAGCAGCAGAGGCAATACAGATTAGTTAATCAGGGGAGGCATGAAACTCCACGAAACAACGTTATACCGATGATGAACCGGGATAGCTTGGTGCGTGCGGCAGCAAAAGCTTGAAGGAGGCACGGCTGGAATACCGGGCGTAGCCGCGGTGCGGGAGGTGGAACAACGGACCCGGCGACCGTTGGCAAAGGTGTCAACAAAGTTAGATCTTGGGGCTGCTGCCCGTGATTTAGCAAGGCTCGTCATGGCAAAGGGCAACGCGGCGGAAGACTTGAAGCAACAGCGGCGGGTGGCAGCAGGGGTCGTTGCAGCGGAGGGTGAAACTCAGCGGGATGTGCTCGCTCTCTTCACTCACCGATGACTCTCTTTACGGCTGTGTGTATCAAATTGTGTGCCCCCTCAAAATTCTGATCTCTCTCCCGAGCGTGTGTTCCTCCCTTTTCTTCTCTCAATTGTGTTCTCACTTCCACTTTTTTTTTTGTGTTTCTTTGAATGGCCGTGTGTGAATTGTTTCCCCCGTGAGAATGTCTAGGCCCCCCTCTCTTCACGATTTCTTTTCTGACGCCCCTCTCTTTTCACTCCTCTCGTAGGCCCCTTGCTCTCTGAAAATTCTCCTCTTTCTCTCGTGTGTGTGTGGTGCCTCCCGCATGCTCTCCAGTGTCCAGCTTTTTATTTTTGACCGAGACCTCTTCTTTCCTTTTTGCACCTCGGAAAATCGTCTCCCTGATTATCCTCTCCTTCCTTTTGACCAAGACCTTCCCCTCCTCACGATTTTTCCTTTTTTGCCTGTCAACGTCCGGGGAATGTATATTTCATTACTGATTCCTTGCGGGGACGTTTTAATATTTTCCTTCCCTTTTCTTTCAATCGAATATTCTCTTCAATTTCACGGCCGAATTCCTCCAATGATTGATGGGCTGGGTCAAATTTTCATTATCACGGGCTTAGTTCAATTAAGCTCAGAATCATTTCAGTCAAGTCCATCCGCTGTTGGTCCAATGCAAATTATATGGGCCTAATTAGCTACTTAAATGCTCCTAATATCTATATGCAATTTTAACTAATTAATTTTTTTTTTTTTTTAATTTTTTTTTAGAGATCGAGATTGATCCCTAATTTTATGCAATGAATGACTAATTGGATTTTTTTTTAAAAAAATTTAGGTGTCAACAACCCCTTATACTTTATTCCTAAAGGAGCGGGCCATATCCTATGGTGGAATGCAGTCAACGAATAGGCGTCGGCCCCACCTTAGGGTTCCTCCCGACATAAAACCAAGGAGGGTAGAGGCAGCTCCCACGCCTCAATAAAGATAGTGGATGGGCTAAAGCCCGTAAGACTCCTAAAGGATGTGGCTGCATCCTGTGGTGGGATATAGTCAGCTGATAGGCGCCGATCCCTCCCTGTGGTTCCCTTCCAGCATAAAACTAAGAAGGGTAGAGGCAGCCCCACGCCTCAAAGAAGATAGTGGCTAGGTTGACACCCATAAGATTACACAAGTTAATAACCCTCCAGGGAGAACCTAGCGTGAGGATGATTTAGTGAATGAGCTTGCCAACATTCAGGCTCATTGCATTGTGACAATCATTAGTAATCCCTAGAAGTGGGGATGAAAAAATTCACTTCCAACAAGGGGGGATGAGGATTGCGGGCACTGACAAGTAAAAATAAAGATTGCATCCCTGCTAGGCGCCACTCTCTTCTTGCAAGGCGGACTCCCAGGAAGGCCCTCATCAGAAGGAAACTTCCTCCTGCTATCCACCTACGAAGACCGAAAAAAGAATCTTCAACTTTAGCGCATAAATAGAAAGTATTTGTTAGATCTCTATCTCTAGATAATAGATATGGGATATAATATGATCTTCGACAGGAGTGTTAGTATATAGTGATCTAAAGATAACTTACTCTATTAGAATGATGAATTTAATATACAGTAGAACTCTCTATCACTACATAATTGAAGATTACACGTAGTGTCAAATCCTTTGAAAGAACCAATGAAAATCTCACCATGTGTGTGTGTATATATATGATTTGCCATGTTGTAGGAGTCATAATTTGTAGTACTACATTGATATGGCTTGCAAACCGTGTTAATAATTTAAAGGATGTTAGGAAAATATTACCTTTACTTTTATTTTTATGAGAACTTGTGATGAAGTTCAAGCTTCACATCGTGATTTGGTTTTTAAGTTTCTAATAATTGAAACAAATTGAGTTTAATCTTAAACATGTATACTACATAGATTTAAATTCATGCATGGGGTTGAGAAACCAAATTTTGTCATACTCAACAGTTCAATATCAAATCATCAATTTCAAGTAAAACTTTGCATCAACAAACTACTTCAAATCTATTTATAGTTCGATTATGCCTTCACGGCTATTTTTTTTTAATGCAATACCTAATCTTAGACTCTTTAGTGCATTGGCCCAGTAAATAATATGATCCTTTGTTCCTTGCATGCCAACAAGAATGACGCTAGTGGTCATCAAAACTTCACCAAGCTTTTAAAATAGTTACAAGTCCCGTGAGAGCTTGATTCCTGAAAAATAAAACCACAATTAATCTTTGAGAAAGTTTCAGAATAAGAATAACATATTTAAACTATGTAGTCAAATCCATTAGTAATACATATCAACTTATGTTTATTGTGAAATTCATTTGTCAATGTATATACTATATACAAGAAATAGATGGAAGATGTTCAAAATTCCTCTAAAGGATATACTAACGAAAGTCAATGTATGTTAACTACATTACTTGAGATTGAAATACGAGAAATGATCTATATATAACAGGGAAACATATCATGTGAAAAGATACATAAATTTGGTGGGATTTGCACAATTTCTCGCACCACCAAATGCAAACAATTTTCTATTAGGCCATTCATTCACCTGGCCTTTGACTCATACCCTACTTGGTCCATGAGATTATTAAGATATGATAGGTCTGTCACCTAATTTGACTGGAATCTTTTGATTCGCTTTTGCTCTTGGGTTTCAGTGGTTCAGAATCTGCATAAGTTATTTTCGAAGATTAGAAATATTGAAAATTGAGCTGCTGACGATAGTCTCCTTGACATTGTCGAAGAAAAGACCTTCCGCAGGCTGGCCAATCGAAGACCCCGCAAATTGCGGACTACCTCATCCACCCAGGAAATAAACAATAAATAATCATTTATATAGTTGATAGAGGTGTGAGGAAACATTGAACATTTAATTAAAATTCATGAATAATTTAAGTTATTATCTCATTTATAATTTTTTCAGAGGGAGTTGGAAATTTTAGGTGTGCGTTTCAACTGCCTCATTCTGCATAGAGAAAGAGTAAAAGTCTGAAAATAAATTGAGAGATAGAGTAGAATAAATAAAAAATACTTTTCATAAATCAATTAATTTCGATTGAATGCATACATGATTGCAAAACAATTTATTTTGTACTAAAAACTATAATATGGAATTGACTGAGTTTAAAAATGGGGCCGATTCAAAATTGATGAAACCCTTTCACCCCGCACCACGTTGGCAATTAGAAACGGTCAATCTTGCAGTGGCACGTACTTTTTCTTTCTCATCATGACCGGCATTGACTAGGAAATAGAATCGCTGGACTGCCAACATATAAAGCAATTAATTTATTTCCGGTAATAGTTCTCATTAAATTTAATTCCCGATTCTTCAAAACATGCCCCTGCATCAACCCTCCCAACAACTCCTTATAAATGCAAATTTAAGACCAGTCTCTCGAGCAAAGAGAGAGCTAGAGTTCAATCATATGACACAACTTCACCTGGACAGCACTAACTGTTTACACAAGCTTCGCTACCGCAAGTGTGTGCCTCTAGTGAGTAAACATGGAGGGAGAGATCAACAACTTTATCATGGTATGGACCTCGGTGCTGATATCACTCACCTATTGCCACAACATCAGTCAAACCGTCCCTAGTGGAAACAAGAGGCTCCTGGGCATTTCACCCGTCATTGGCCTCTTCTTCATGCTCCCTCTGAGCCTCACTACCATCTCTCTCGGAGGTCTCACTTCATTCTTCATTGCCTGGCTTTGCAATTTTAAGCTCATTCTCTTCGCCTATGACAAAGGCCCATTGTCTTCAAGCCAATCTTGCTCGTTGGCATACTTCATTCCCATTGCTTGCCTGCCTATCAAGATTCATAACCCAATTGATAGCACCAAAATGACGAACGCCCATGTTCAGAAATCAACAAGAGAGGCCTCAAGTCGGTGGTGAATTATTTCATCAATTGCTTGGTGATAGTTGCCTTTTTCCCACCTCTGAGAGGAAGGATTGAGTTCATCTGGTGACGATCAACTTGATGTATTGTGTGCATGTGTATGTCGCATTGAGGTGTCCCTAGCCATGGTCAGAGCCATGGTCCGAGCACTTGTCGGTATCAGGCTTGAGCCACAATTCAAGAGCCATATCTCTCGACCTCGCTACAAGACTTTTGGGGAGAAGATGGAACCTCATGGTCACAAATATACTTCGCCCCTACCGTTTATTTACCCATCAAGTGAGATGCTATTTTTCTTTAGTATTTTTTTTAAGGTCCAAAATAATTTCATAATTCATTATTATGTTGAATTGACTTTTGGATCATTTTGATATGAATCAATTAGCTTTTACTGGTATTATATATGAATATCCAATGGATCGGCGCTCATAGAACAGTTTTGGTATGGATCAATTAGCTTTTACTGGTATTATATGTATTTTTTCCTTGAATAATCTTTGAGTTTGAGTCAAACATGAGGGGAAAAATACGTAGTTCCAAATACTTTCTATACTACAATAGATTTATGTCTGTCATATTTAATTACATACATGTAAGTCAAGTCTTACCTATCGACCAAAAAAAAAAAAAAGAAAAGGCAAGTCTTACGTATGAAACATTGACGGTTAACTACATAATACAATTGTATACTATCTAATGGACTATAAAAAATTCCATAAATGTTAGACAAACTAAGACTTCATACCAAAAAAAAAAAAAAAGGCTCACAAAGTAGCAATTCTCATTCGATGCTTGATCCATTTATCAAATATTCACTAGCGATTTGTCGAAGCTCTACACTTTATATAGTTACCCATCTTAGTATAAAAAGAAGAGAAGGGGTGATAGTTTTTAATTTACTGTGAGAATAACAGTCTATTCTGAATTACAAAAAATCAAATAATAAATAATTATAAATTGTTATTAGGTTCATTCCTTTTAAGAATTTGTGACTCACAATAGATTGTTATATTCTCACAGTAACTAAAAAACTGTTATGCTAGCAAAGCCCTAAAAAGAATTTAGTATATGATGCATTCGCCTCCTTGTCTTATACCATGTCCATTTCCGGTTGTGTGATCGGGAGGACATGGGCCACACTGCCAACATCCTTCGCATGCTTCCTAGTCTCGGGCCTCATGCATGAGCTGTTTTTCTACTACATTGGACATAAGGAGCCGAGGTGGTGGTCAACTCCTTCTTCCTTGTGCACGGCCTCTGCGTGGCCGTCAAGATTGCGGCCAAGAAAGTGTTCGCTGGCAAATTGCATCTATCGAGGGCAATTTTGAGACCACTGGCTATTAGTTTCATCCTCGCGACAGCGTTGTGGCTATTCCTACTGGCCCTATTGAGGTGCGACGCTGCGGACGAGGCACGTGGAGAGGCAATGGCGGTCATTGACTTTGTGAAGGAGACTTGGAGTGTTGTGAGATTTGGTTCCATTATGATAGTGAGCAGGTGAATGTACTGATGTGTAAAGGTTCTTATTTTAAGATAAGGAAATTTTGAGTATAGGATCGATCATTTCTATTCTAATACTAGAGTAGAAGTAGCTTTCCCAACAATAAATAAAATATACTACTAGAAATGTGTATTAGTTTCTTAACCAAACCAAGTCAAATGAAACTTCTTATGCAAAAGCAACCACAGCATTTTCAACCTCCCCAGAAAAAAAGTAGGGAGGTAAGATAAATAGTAATGTTCGACAAAAAAAGAAGATAAATAGTAATGTAGCAATTTAGATGCTTCGCTTAGCAAATTGTTGTCAAAGTATACAATAAATATTCGAGACGTCCTTTTCCAATTAACCTTTTAGAGTCGGATCATCCAAATTAGGAATAATTTTACATCTTAAATTCAACCCTGCTTTATGTACCGATACCTCGGCAGCCCAATTGAGCGCTTTTTAGATCAGCCCACATCTCCCAAAAATGCTCGCCTTTACCAAAATGCCCCCACATTCTTTGAAAATCACACGCCCATTGCGTAAGGCTCCCTTTGATAACATTTCTACTCTTGGGAATAATTTTTTTTCAGAAATAGTTCTTTTTTATTTCTACTCCCTAAAACAATTTTTGAGTAAAATAACATGTTTCGTAACTACAAATTTTTTTTATTTTTGGAATAGAAAAAGAATAGGAATGCATTTAGTACGATTCATAAATTTTCTATTCTCTTCTTCTTTTCGTAGCGATGGCGAATGGCGATCGGTGGTGGCGTCCATCGTCCGACGTTCGACATCGACATCCAAAGGATTGGCGCCCAATGTCCGACGACCGCCACCCGATGCTAGTCATGGCGGTTGTCGGCGGTTGGTGGTTGGACTAGCGATTGGCGCGGTCAACGGCGGGACCGACGACCTACTGCGGGTAGTGAGCGGTGGGCACGAGTAGTGGCAACCGCAGTTGAAGAGAAAGAAAAACAAAAGAAACACTTTTCTAGAAATTGTTCCCAATAATAAGAAACTACTTTTTTCTACTTCTTGTTTCTATTCCTTGGAATAATTTTTTGTTCCAGGGAATTGAAACACTAGTTGATATTACTAAATGGATTTCTATTCTTTTTCTATTCTAAGGAACAAAAGAACAGAAAAATTGGAGCGTTACCAAACGGAGCCTAAAACACTTGCTCCCAATATCTCTCCCCTCTCCCTCTGAGCAACCTCCACCGTGCTCTGCTGCCACAGTCGTTGCTTGCTGTCATCCCAACCACCATAACAAGCCCAACACAGCCATAGCCACAGCCACGCCACTCAGCATCGCGATCTCTCCATTGCGAGATGGTCATTAATCCCTACTCATACTATGTCTTTTATGTAAAACATAGTACAAGTAAGATTAATAATCTTGATAAGAGATTTTATTATGGCTTACAACTTGAGCTCTGTATAAGTGAAATATTGTGTTAAACTGATCTTACACCAAGTCTAAGCAAATCTTACCCCTACTTCTTTTTTACTGCTCTACTGAGTACAAATAGGAAAAACATAGGTGTGATTATGGAATTATGAAGAACGTATATTGACCATGCGAAAATCATGTTCTTATTCATTTGAAAGTAAACGATATTTGATATATCTCTGTTGCCGTAAGGGCCTTTAGGGAAATTTAGGCCCTAATCCTGAGATTAAAAGGTTCCATCATGCACCCACATGACATGTGTGCTAAAACAAGGAAGAAAGGTGGTAATATGTGCATTTATGCAGAGAAAAATAGGAAAATGGAGCAAGTTAGGTGAAATGATTACTCAGAGAAGAAAATAGGAGGGAAGGAGTGGAAGAAGTGTTGATACCAGCTCGGTGTCAATTGTTATACGTAATCTTTGCATCTAAAAGATTTCAAAAAGGAAGTGAGTACTCGTTTAAAACTGGTGTGATATAACGCGGAAATGCAAACAGATTTTGCAATTAAATTAATACGAAAGTATTAGAGAAATAAACAATGAACAATAAAAAAATACTAGAGATTTATGTGGTCGGTTTGAGTGTCAATACCTACTCCACAGAAAGAGCCAGCAGCAAATAACCCATTAATCAATCGAAGAATTACAGAGTTACAATCGCTCATGCGATCAAGTGTTTCCTACACCTTGATTAAGCTCAAAGCAAACTCATAAGTATTTTCTCACAGATTATCATAAAAAAAACTCACTTAGAAAAATCATAGTGAGAAAATCTGATACTCCTCTTATTTGCTTTGTTGTAACTAATATTAGAGTAGATATGTTGTTCTTAGCCAAAATAGAAAACTTTTTTTTAGGAAAATCTACTTAAACTAGGAAACCTGCTCAAACTAAAGACGTAGTCTCAACAATATCCATGTTGGCTCTACGTTCAAGCCATGGCATAGTGACCATTATCCATCTCAGCTCTCCCAACGCTCAATGGCGCTAAACAATTACAGACATTGCGGTCACATCCTCTCCTGACATGATATATCTAACACGGAAATTCCGGAAATTGAGGAGCTCGGCTCTCCAATGATATCTTTGGCTTCTATTGGACACCATATTAATTGAATGTCACACATTAACATCACTAACCAAGCCATTAGACCACATCCCGTCTTCAACTCCTTTTGTAGTCACCAAGTCTCTCGATGACATCTTCCAAGTCATTGTATCACCAACAAATCAAAGACATAAATGCTCAATAATCGACAAACTTTTCAGGAACTCATGTGACTTGCGTTTTTTGATTTTTTAAAGAGGAAGTCATTTTCTTGAATTTAAACATAGGTTTTCCATTGATTCATTTTCCTAAGCAATCCAAATACTAGAAAATGAAAAAAAAATTTCAAAAATATTTTTCGCGAAACAAATGGAGCTCATGAGTCTACTCCCTTATGCTAATAAAGACTAGGCAATTCTCTAAGCTTTTTACCCAGCATGGCCTTATCGAAGGTGGTTAAGCCTTCGAAGCCTAAGCCTCCTTTGTCATTCCTTATTTTAAGTAAATCCCATTTTCTCCAATGTATTCCAACTTTCGGTCCCCCATTCTTATACTAAAAAGCAGTAAGTATTTTGCTCTATAGCATGAGATATGGATAAGGGAATTATAGATCGACATCGCATATTATGGTAAAGTTTGAATCACCACCTTTAGTAGGACTTCTTTTCCTGCCTTTGATGTCAAACTTTATTCCCACCCTCCCAGTTTTATATTCACCCTAGCAAGGATCAACGCAATCATTTGTTTATCTGATGGTCCCTAATCTGAGCGCATTCTCAAATATTTTTTTGTTTTGCCAATTTCCGAAGTAGACAATGCATGGGCCATGTTTTGGCTTAATCTCTTAGGGCATCTTGAGCCGAAAAGGATTCTTGACTTATTTAGATTAATAACCTGACCCATGGTATAATAATATTGATTTAACATAACAACTAGATTTGAAAATTCATTGGCGAAAAAAGATAAAATCATCGGCAAACGACAAATGAGTTTCGGATCTAAATAAATCCCTAAATTGTTTTGTCTAAGCTCTAGGATGTAAAACACAAGGGATGCGAGGCATGGGGCACTGATATGTTAAAATAAGTAACGCAGTCAAGCTGGGCGTATTCCCAAATATTTTTTTGTTTTGCCAATTTCCAAAGCACACAATGCATGGGCCATATTTTCGCTTAATCTCTTAGGGCATCTTGAGCTGAAAAGGATTCTTGACTTATTCAGATTAATAACCTGAGCCGTGGCATAATAATATTGATTTAACATAACAACTACATTTGAAAATTCAACAAAAGGATAAAATCAACAGCAAACGACAAGTTTGTTTTATTAGTTTAAAGTGGCGGAAAAGAAAGAAAAGAGATCACATCACAGGTGGACGGGCAAAACAACCTTAAACCCTCTAATTTTTTTTTTCTTACGGAGTTGTTTTGTTTATAGAGTTAATATCAAAAAAACTCTAAGCCGATACATCTATGATAAATTTATTCAAAATTAATTCTTTTACCACAAAAATTTCAAACTGGTACACCAGAACAAATTTATCCCAAATAACCATAAAAATCCAAACTAGTACATGTGACAAATTTATCCTAAAATTATTTTTTTGACCTTCAAAAATCCAAAACTGGTATATTTGTAATAAATATACCCTCCATTAAATTGGATTAATGCCAAGAAATTTATACAACTGTGACAAACAAAGAGTAAAATCCCAAACTGGCACACTAATGCCATGAGTCATCAAACTCAGTAATTTAACAGTAAAATTTAATGGAAACTAACATAGGATAAATTGGTCGCAAGTGTACCAATTTGGGATAAATTTGTCAAAGATATACCGATTTGGAGTTCCGATGGTATTAATCCTTGTTTCTAATGGCCTTTGCTTCAAAACTTGAATTAATATGGCCTCATCAACTTTGTCACGCCTCAACCCTCGAGCACGCAACAACCTCCATTTCAACTCGGTTATTTGAATGCGACATCCTAGGATGTGTTGTCAACCATTCATTTTATCTTTCGTATTAAACACATGTGGAAGCAATTCAAACATCACCTGACCAATATCAACAACAGGGATAGCAGAAAGACATCAACATATACATTCCAAAAGCACCACCTTTTTCATATCTGATTAATCCTGGAAAGTGTATAAGTACAAGGCCTTCAAACAGGCACCTCCTAACAAGCCAATAAAACTAGTAAGGCTAGGGTTAATCTACTCCATCCTAACACAGCCACGAACCGCACCATGAGTCGGTTCTCCATGTTATGGACCTGAAAATGTTTAACCACGACGGGTTGAGATAAACTTAGTAAGTCAAAGTCCTAAACCCTAGCTAGGAAACCAACTCGCCTCGGTACGCCCTAAACATGCAATCCTTTCTAGCGGCAACAAGTCATCAGTGATGAATACTCAATTTGCCATTATTTAATGCATAGATAGGCTATAGCCCAAAAGTAGTCATTTACAACTAGTAAATGCAATCACAGTGTGTCCTTACCCTTTCTTGCCATACACGACCTGCATGATACGGTCTATCTCATGGCACATTTCAATGCAAAGGCACATCGGACATTTAACCAAAACATATCATATGCTTTCTCATGCGTAATGCATTGGGTTGTGTTCGATTAATTCTGTACACAAGGAGGCGGGGAGGGGTTGGGCCCGGGGGCGGGGCGGGCTACTATCTTTCAAAGATAGCTAGGCGTTGTCCCCCGACCTCACAGGCACAAAAACATTCCATTTCCACGTCATGGGGTTACGCCTAGACGGGAAATTAGAGGGAGCAATGGAGCAATCCATGGGACGTCATGGGGCTCCCACCCCTTTGCATTCCATATGGAGCAAAAGCATCAGTTCGGCCTCTACCACTGCGACTTGACTTTCGGATCAAACACGGGATCGATTCCGTTAAAACAGACTACGTCCACCACGGATCCCCACTAGGTGACGGCAGATTAACGATCACGCAAAACACATCAATCACTCATGATCATTTCATTATCTTGCATTTTAGCCGACATGAGACATGATCCGTGCTTGCACATGACAATTTACTGCATCTTTCACGTGCACAATGCCAGAATACTTCCCATGCGGCCATACGATCATGCCAAACATAATGACCACACATTAACTTGCAGAAACAATCTCTTTTGACAGTGAATCAGTTGTAATCAATCCAATTGACATTTCAATCGTAATTCTTGTCCTTTCAAAGAATCAAATACGAGCAACCCAATAGAACTATCAACTGGATAACGTTCCGACGTGAACCATCCGTTATCCACTAAAAATAACTCATTCTTATTCAAAGTAATTCGTGATTTACTTTGCAAAAATAATACTTTTCCTCAAAATCATTCATTAATTAAAACTCAATTAACTAATGAATTCTCATCCAAAATGATTAATTATTTATCTCCCAAAAACTAATAAATCATTTCCATTTCCAAATTCTGTCACAAAATAATTAATTTCCAATTTTCGAAATTCTATTATTACTCAAAATAAATAATTAATTATTATCCCATAATAATTAATTAGTTTTCAAAAATATCTAATTCCATAAAAATAATTAACCAATTAACTTTCCACATAAATAAACATTTCTTACTCACAAATAATGGTTCCCAATGATTTCTAATTTTATTTAATAATTATTATTTACTAGAAATAAATAATTATTAATATATAGATAATTATCATTAATATCCAAAACTACATAATCACCATTATTTAATACAAAACCACCATTTCTTTAATTAAACCACACTTACAAGCAAATTAGCCATAGCTCAAGACTAATAGCATAATTTAACATAAACCAATTTAATTCAATAATTAGAACTAAATAGAGATTACGTATAATCAAGCCACCACAATCACAATTAGCTGTCACAATCCATTGTATTAGTAGTATTAACAGCTAGACATACAATTTTATGAGTTTCTTAATGTCTCTTTTTGACATTCGCTGGTTCTGTAAACTCAAGGGTGCTTAAGAACTGTGCTCTGGTGATGGTGAATGAAAGTTATTGTGAAGCTTCTAGTTACTCCATCTTTAGTTGTACTTTGTTTTTCTCTCTTTAAGCATGCTTTAATTTTTGGAATAGAGTATGGAGCATAGGTGCTTTTGGGATACAACCCTCCTACCATATTAAGATCGTGCATTGAGAACTATAAAAAAAATTTCAATCAATCTCTCAACCAATGACTAGGATTACTCTTCAATGGGGGACTCTAAAATTTCTTGCTTTTTTTTTATACGACTTGAGATCAACATGCACTATCCTTGGATCAATGGCAAGTCTCCACAATCTCAAGGAGATCTTCACTCGTGCCACTGAATAAGTCCAAAGGGATGTTTGAGGACGGATTCGAATACAGCATTGGGAGCACGAGATGGAAGCAAGGTCGCTGCTAGAGCATCACCTCCGAGGTCTCGAAAATTTTCTCAAGACCCACTGGCTGGAGCAAAGACCAAGCTAGGAATGGCTTCCACCGGTCACCCATTTGCAGACTATTCTTCTTCTCTCACCGAGAGCCCAATGCAAAGTAAAGATATCCTTGGGATGACTGAGTTCAGTTCCCATTCACAGTTTGAATGAATGAGCAGGATTCTCTAGTATAAACTAAAAGTTATCCTTTTAGGGTGGGTAAGTTTCAAATTAGGAAATTAGAACTTATCCTCTTAGAAATGTTTCCCAGTTTTTGGAGTTTGAAAGCTACCTTGCTTGTGCCGAAACCAATCTTGAACCTATTTTATTTTTCTGGTCCAATAGGGTCTATCCAAGAACTTATTTTTTCTTTAATTCCTTTTTCTGATTCATTTTTTACAGCAAGATAATATGAGGAAAAAAATACTGTTTAAAGTAAGAGATAAACAAGGGCAAAGATGAGTCAGAACAAGCAAGGGTTGGGAGGCTCGAACGAGTGAGGGCGAGCCACAAGCGAGCAAGAAGGGTGAGTCGCGAGCAAGAGAGGGTGGTGAAGTATCTTAATGAGGTTAGAGAGAATTCAAAAAGAGAGAAAAAAAAAAGATGTCAAGAGAAACTAGGCTTTTTAGGCTTTGTGTAAAATATGGGTTTTGACCCAGTCAAAAAAGAAAAGAGGAGAGTTGAACGGTAAAAAGAAGAGGAAAAGAGTGGAAGCTTCAGCATAAACTTAGAGCTTTGGGGGAGAGAGGAAAAGAAAGAAAAAAAAAGAAAGGAAAATAAAAAGGAGGAGATGAAGCGAGAAGAAAGAAGCACGTTTGGCAAAAAAGATAAGAAGAGAGAGGAGAGAATAAGAAAAAGAAAGGAAAGAGAGAGGGCTTCGTGCATTCTCATCATGGGAGCCTCGCCAAGCCAACTCAACATCGCATCGCAACATCCGGTAAGTGCTCGCATCCCTTGTTTATTCAATACGAGTAGTTTCGTATTTAGGGCTTGAAATTCAGAATTATTGGAGATTCGAGCGGCAAAGTTCAATTTTTGAATCGTTGAGCTGCGTATTTATATAGAAATGATAGTTTATTGTGTTGTGGAGCTGTAGGATTTTACAGATCTCAATTTGAGTGTACAGTTTGCCCGTAACAAAATTTTAAAGTTTCTTGTGTGCGATGATCAGTGCATGTCCAGTTAATTCGGGGCCATATTTCGTTGGTTTTTTGCTTGATTTTGGAACGGTCAAGTAGGGGTTCTTGTAGTATGTTGAAAGAGCTTCTGTTGACTACAAGTATGTTTGAAAAGGATTCAATGGAGAGAGTTAAGGCCTGACAAAGTTTGAAGACTCAAGCTCCATGTAACGAACAACTTGAATAATCGCTTTGGGGTATGCAATTAGTTAGTGCGTAGGAGTGGCATAGTATAGCCATTTCGTAGTTGAAGTAGTGCGTTATTCAATTTTAACATTGTTTCTCACTTATTTTGTAGGGTCGCGAGTTCAACGATTCGAGTAACACTTGTTTTGTCATTATCGTTCTGAGGTAAGTGGTGCTATCTTTTCTAAAACTTTATAAACTCATGTCTTCAAGATGATAAAGATTTGATATTGTGAGTTATAAATAAGCATGTTTGTTGCATAAAATTTGGATTGAGCATCTATTACATTTTCGCATTTGTGAATGGTACGAGAATTGTTTGATGGAAACATATATTTTGTTTGATGAACAAAGTTAAGAAGTAATATACACTTTGGGTTTGCAAGACTTTCTTATGAGACTTTAAGTGCGGTTTATGGAATGATATCGATTTGCGTAAATGCTTTATGACATGTATTTGATTTGATTTGATTTGTAAAACTGGTTTATGGGACGACTCTTGAAATGATTTGAGAATATTTTATTGAAAGTGTTTATAGCGGATGAGTTGAGTAGCGAAAGCTTTTAGTGATATATGAAATGATTTCTGAATTTGGCTTTGTAAATACTGTGGAGGATGTTATTGTGGGTTGGTATTGATGCTCAATATCGCTGTAAGCTCAATGAGGGGCTTGTGGGTATACGCATACTAGTCCAAGATATTACTGTGGGCCGAGTCACTGGCTAATAATAATTGGAGACCTAACCAAGAGAGGAATCTTGGTCGCTTTGTCATGGGGTTTTTTTTGTGACCATGGCTAGATGTTTGAGCTGAGTTTAGTAATTGGAGTGGACCATTGACATGTGATTTCGATTTGGTCAATGGAGGAGACTATTGGCATGCGATTTGAGATTAGTCGATTGAATGGACCATTGGTGTGTAGTTAAATGAGATTAATTAATGAAATAGACCATTGATAACTGATATTATTATTGATTCATACGCTACTTTTAATATTTTGTGTATGTAGTACTCTAGCTTTTGGGATTGATAAATAGTGATATCATGTTTATAAATATGCATAGTGGATGTTTGATCTACTTTGAAGCAATGCATTACCCACTGAGCTGTGGTTGTTCACCTCTCTATTTTATAATTTTTTTCAAGTTCTTTCAGTTAGCGATGAGTAGTATGAGATCACAGCGAAGATGAGACTTTTGAGAGTTGGATTTTGGTGGTTTGAGGTTGTGTCTTTTGGATGGAAAGATGATCGTGTCATCCCCATTCGTAATGATTTTGGGGTGTGACATTATGTAACTGATTCCAATTTTAATTTGGTTTCTGGTGATTCTTACTCAAAATTGGAAATCATACCGGTTTTAAGGACGATCCGATTCAGTTACTAGGTAGAACAGATTTGATTGCCCAACCTCAAGTGCAAACCTGCTCTAATGCGGCGGTTTGGTTGCTTTGACCGACTGAAAAGCTAATAACAAAGTGGACAACACGACTCCAAATCGTCATGGCGCGTCACGGCATTCCATTTTCGACGTCGAGCGCGACCGGCTGTAGTGAGGAGGGCGCGATTCGGGAGTCACCGCTCTTGGAGGAAGGGCGAGGGCGGCGGAGTTGGCGTCGAGGCCGGCTTGGGGGCGAGGTCCGGACGTCCTCCACGGAGGAACTGGGCCCAGTATCCCCTCCTCTCCGTCGCCGCCTCGCCGGGCCCGGTGACGACGCCATCGTTCCCCACCTGCCTCTCTCCCTCGGCTACCTGTCTCTCTCTCTCCTCCAGGCAAAGCGCCGGCCGACGGCTCTGGGGAGAGAAAGCTTGGTGCTGCAGAGAACGGCGTCGCTGTCGGTCCTCGGGTCGGTCGGTCCGGAGCGCGGACGGATCGGGGTCCATCTATAAACGGGTCGGGTAATGGGGCGGGCCGCCTGATAATCTTTTTGCATTTGTCTGCCACCCTTTCTTGAAGGTCGTGGCTGTTCCCCATAGGAAATTTTTTCTCTCATTTTCATCCTCTGCCTGGAGGGCCTCGCCCTTCCGAGGATGCTTGCCCGACAGTCGAGGCCAATGTCATCCGGCCATTCATATTTTCCGGTGGCTGGCGGAGGAATAAAAGAAAAGGAAAAGGAAAAGAAAAAACAGAAAAGAAAAGTTATGAACGGTTTTTAACTGACGGTTTCGAACCTGAACCGGATTGAATCGGAACCGCCCAGTTGGGATTTTGGTGAGGCTAGACGAACGGAACTGACGGGAGCCCCGGCTGATTATACTTTCGTTATTAGAACCCAATTTCAGTCGGTTCGAACCGTGGCCATGAATACTCCTCAAGCAGGTGAGACACAGGCGACCGCATGACCTTGAAAGGGCTTCTTTCAAGACGGATGACTCCGTCGTCCGTAGGGTTTTGAACCGCCCAAGTCTGTTCATTTTTTCAAGTTCATACTCTCCTCCGATGCCCTTCCGAGCAGAAAGCTTGTGAGCATACCCTCCCTCCCTCCCTCTCTCTCTCTCTCCTTCCCTCCCAAGTGATTCTTGAATTGCCCACCAGCTGCTCGATGTATTTCTCGATTGTGAAAGATCCTCCTTTCCGGCTAAGTATGACTGAGTTGACAGTTGGCGGTTCCGTTGCCATGCAAGGTGTTTCATACTTGTTTTTCAAACTGGAACCAGATTCGGTTCGAACCGTGGCCATGAATACTCCTCAAGCAGGTGAGACACAGGCGACCGCATGACCTTGAAAGGAGCTTCTTTCAAGACGATGACCTCCGTCGTCCGTAGGGTTTTGAACCGCCCAAGTCTGTTCATTTTTCAAGTTCATACTCTCCTCCGATGCCCTTCCGAGCAGAAAGCTTGTGAGCATACCCTCCCTCCCTCCCCCTCTCTCTCTCTCTCCTTCCCTCCCCTCCCCAAGTGATTCTTGATTTTCTTTTTTTATTCTTCTTTGCCCACCAGCTGCTCGATGTATTTCTCGATTGTCAAAGATCCTCCTTTCCGGCTAATTGTGTGACTGAGTTGACAGTTGTATGCGACCAAGTGAGCAAAATACATCCATGCCATGCAAGGTGTTTCACTTGCAGGAAAACTGTTCTGTTTTTCAGTGTTTAGTCTCTGGACTAGTCCTTGGATTGAAACCCGCATGACTTTGACCCATTATTTCCTAATAATGTTGAATTTTGTTCAGGAAATGACATTAATTTACCAGAATTAATGTTGAACTGAGAAGAATTTTCTTGTGAAGTAGAGTAGAATTCATGCTATGGCTTGCTCATATGCGAATCATGTACTGAAGCTTCTTCTATGTGAATGTGAATTTGAGCAAAATGTAGGGCCGGTAATTCTTTTTCCCCTTACAATAATACCAGTATCCAAGCCTGCTGCGTGACTAATTCCCCGGATGCAAGCAACCCAAGTTATTACTCTAATTGGGTGAGGTAGGTACTTCTTATCACAATCTAATTCCCTTGTGTCACATTGAGAATTACTGAACACGGTAATTGCATCTGCATGTCACATACAAAAAGTTGCTGATGGAGTCGAAGATATTTTGCAGGGAGCCTAAAAAGAAGTTGTAAAATTTACTTGTTTGCTACCTGAATCCAAAAGTTTCTGGTGACAATGTTAACTAAGGTTGTGGTTCACCATGCTATTGAGTCTACTTGCTTTGGGCAAGAACCTTAATATCATAAATTTAAGTGAAAAAATGGTTGAACTATTTATTGAATCTGAGTTTCTTTCTTCTGCTCAATAGGAGATACCAAAGAGGTTTCTGCAGAGACATGGTAGTGACCTCCCTGGCTCAGTGTTTCTCAAGGTTCCAAGCAGTACAACCGTTTGGCCAGTGGAGTTGGAGTGGAGTGGTGGCATGGCTCGGCTTGGCCAAGGTTGGCAGAAGTTCACAGACCATTACTCCATTGGTTTTGGCCAATTCCTAGTTTTCAGATATGAACCGAGCTCTGTCTTCCATGTTGTGATCTTTGACAAGAGTGCTTCAGAGATTGAATATCCCACCGATCCTGTGATCATGGACAAAACAGAACCAGAATGTGAACTTCCTCTGCTCAAGAAGGAAGAAACTGATGATATCTCAGCCACAATCTCAGAGGGTTGTCGGCCTAGCCCAAAAATTAGGAAAAAATCAAAGTCAGCATTGGCTTTGGCTTCTCGAAAGGTGAACTCTGGTACGGGTAGTGAAAATGATGATTATTCCTATGAACACCAATTTCCCAGTAACATTTGATTCAGTTCATTGGCTCATATCCTTTCTGAATTGTTTCATCTAATTTTGGATTTTAAAATGAAATATTTTTCCTTTTATTAACTATCTACAGGCATGATCAGAAAGTGTGCAAGCAGAGCAAGCCCTGCTACACTGGTGCTCATAGATGTGATGTGCCATGTCCTGCTGCTCTTGAAATGGCATGTGATTTCAAATCGAAGCATCCCACGTTCATAGTCGTGGTGTACCCTAGTTTTAAAAATTCCACTGCGGTTAGGGTCTCATTGACCTAGTTTCATCATTGACATCTGTGTAACTCAGAGATGGCGTTGTTTCCTTAGTTCATGAAAACCTTGGAGAGTACATGTTTTGGGTTATTATTTTTCCTTATCCTCCTACTTAGAATTTTTATGCATTGACATGATCATGGAACTGATTTACTTTGAGAATGCTAATGTCGAATATCGGTTTGTAAAACATTTACGCATAGTGTACCGGTCAAATTTATGCGGACTTATATCAAGAGAACTGTGCAGGTCGTGACACTTAAGCACAAGAAGGATACGTGGTCGGCGAAGTTAACCAAGTTTCCGGGGGACCAAGGAAAGTTATCTCAAGGTTGGTTCGTGTTTGCGAGAGCAACTTCTCTGTGTGAAGGGGACGTCTGTGTGTTCGAACTGACTAACCAGAGTCCCACCGTGCTTGAAATCTCAATTTTCAGGAGTTCTGATTACACTTAGGAGTGGTTTATCGCCACCATTATGCTTGCCATCGTTTTGGAAAATGATATCAGTTGCGTTATAAGCTGGACATACAATGTTACCAAGTTTTTCTTTCTTGTTTTTTTGTCTCTGTTTGACGAACGATGGATCTGTAAATTGAAATGTCTTAAGAACTGAGCTTCAGCGATGGTGAATGAAGGTGATAGTAAAAACTTCTAGTTACTCTTATCTTCTTTAGTTGTTTCTTGTTGTTCTCTTTCTAAGTTTTGATCATACTTGAAATACAAAAAATACAATATATTGCTTAAGGGATACAACCCTCGTATCATATAAAACCATGTATTGAAAAATTACAAACTTTTCTCAATTTTTTATTTTTTGATCGCAAACTTTTCTCCGTTCATCACTTTGCAAATGCCTTGGGATGACTAGCGGACCTATGGCATCAATTAGTTAATCATAACCTATACTAATCCTTTTCTCATTTCTAGTGATAGATTTTGAAGGGCTTCCTCAGGGCATACCAAAGAGGTTTCTGCAAAAGCATGGAAATGACCTCTCGAGCTTAGCGTTTTCTTAAGTTTCCAGATGTTGAAATTTGGCCAGTACAGCTAGAATGGAGTGATGGCAGGCTTTTGCTTGGGGAAGGATGGCAAAAGTTCGTAGATCATTGCTCTATTGTTCCTGGCCAATCGATGCTCTTTTGATACGAACAGAACCCCACCTTCCAAGCTGTAATTTTCGATACGAGTTCACCAGAGATTGAATATTCCACGAATCCCATAATTGGTGATAAATTGAAAGCTGAATGCAAATTTTCCCTGCCCAAGAAGGAAGAAACTGATGATATCTCAGTTAAAATCTTGAGGATTGGCGGCTAAGCCGAGTAACGAGTGAAAAACCGAAATGGGTCCCTGGGAAGGCGAATTCTGGTCTGGTTGGCAAAGATACTAACAATTCTCGTGAACGCATAACATTTACGCGCTCTCGATCGGGGAGGCAGATGGTTCTCAAGTTCAAACAAGAATATACCTCTGATTAGTTCTTCAAAAAATTGTGAAGGTAGTGACTGTGATCAAGCATTATCAGTTTCACTTATGTCATCTTCCTCTCTCGAGTTCTATTTTTGCAACCTTCTGGAATTCTACTTCTTGCCTTGTTTGCTCTTTGGTACTACTACAATGTCCTCAAGAAGAGATTTTGTAATTGAAAGGCAGATGTGCTGAGCTCTTATCAATCAGTTCATGTGCTCATTCATATATGAACTTGTGGTACAGGCATACATTCTGTCATTTCAGAATATGATAGATGTTCACCATTTCACATGACCCTTATGGGGTCTGGCTTGGGGTACCCAAGCCCTCTTGTTTACAGTGGTAGAACTTCATCCAAGTTAGGAATCCTCCTAATTGACAAGTATTCCTCTCATTTGGGCAATCACCAAAATTGATTACATCCTGGTATATTTTCTAAATGATACTTCTTATTTAGATTTCTTCCTTTTCAGCATCCTACCATAATAGACCTCCTTCCTATGATGAGCAATTTTCGGGATATTTCAAATTGACTCCTGAACATGTTGGGTTGCTCCCAATAAAAACCAATGAAATAACAATTCGCATTGACATTTTCCTTTGGAATGAAATATATCATAAATCTGCATCTGATCATTGCTCTCGTCTTTGCTGATTATGATGAACAAAACAATGAGACAAGCACAAATAAATTACTATGACAGAGTCTATCCAAACAAATAAGTATGATAGGAAATAGAACAGCGGCAGCTAATTGGAGTAAGGTGTCCCCAATGCTGCGGCAGCATTGTGACCATCAAACAGGGGCGGCGGGTCTCAGTGTGACAAGTGCTTTCTTAATCCTCCCAAAAGCCTCTTTTAGAGTCGCGAGGGAAGCGGCGTAAGAGATGCGGATGCAAGTGTCATCCCCAAATGCAACCCCTGGGACCAACACAACCTACACAAGATATAGCATTGACAATCTCAGCATATGAGATGTTAAAGTTTTGGTGAGGGACGACAAAGGAAGTTGGTACGAGCACATCTGCAAGAGCTTTTCTTTTTCTCCTGCATCTAAAGGAAGATAAAAACAAGCACTTCAATGATGCATACCTGCGCCAAGTCAAGCAGGTAGCGGCAAAGTGACTCCGAGCCGTCGATTACACCAAAGCCTTTGACCTCAGCTCCATAGTAACAACTGAAGTCGATGAAAATATGGAAGGCTCCCTGCATATAGAAGCATGTGGAATTCGAAATTGCGATGGAAGACCAAATGAGAATCATTAGTCTGTATGCCAGGTCAATCTCTGATTTAGTACCTGCGGTTCTGAAATCTTCACACCCTCCAGTTCCCCAAAGCTTTTAACCAAGAAATCTCGCCGTTCCCTAAAATCTTTTACCATAGTTGCGACAGTTTCACCTCCAGCATAACCCATCGACAGAGCGGCAAATGCAGCCTCCTGAGCTATGCTACTGGCACCTGAAGTAAGCTGCCACAACGCAAAACAAATTCAACCAGTTGGCCAACGCTGATAGATAGTGCCAGACGCAAAACTCGGGAAATTGAACCAGAAGGCAATCACTTCAACAGGTTGTTTACACATGCTGGTTTCACCTTAATAACTTGCTTCATCCAACATGTAGTGTACTTCAACATATTGGGCATCAGAAACCAATGCTTTCTCTCCCAGATAAATTTCTTTCATTGACATAAAATTTCTTCTATACCAAGTTTAATTTCAGTCAACTCTAGGCAACCTCTGTTGAAAGCTTCATCATTTGCGCAATTAGATTTTGACGCTGCACCATACCTGGCTCTGGATCTTTGCACAAGCTGAAACGAAGTGTTTTGAACTAGCAATATAACCTAGCCTCCAGCCAGTCATTGCAAAGGCCTACAGATATTCCAATATCTTAAAATTAGATGTTTTTAAACGGGCATGAGGTAGAAATAGTCTAGAAAAGAAGCAAAACTAGTTGAAAAAGATGAATTTCATGAGATCGAAATTTAGGATGCGAATAGTTATTGAGAAGGAAAGGCTTCCAATTACCTTAGAAAACCCATTGATAGTGAGTGTCCTCTCCCACATGCCTGGCAACGATGCAAAACTCGTATGCGTAGCTGGGGCATACGTGATGTGTTTATATGTTTCATCAGACAGTACCTGAAAAGTTTGCCATGGAATTTTTCCATAACTTGTCAAGTCAATCTGACATACATAAGGAGCAGGAAAAAAATATTAATTTGCTTCTAGTACCAGAAGCCTGGGATGCTTTGCGACGATTGCAGCGATCTGTTCGAGCAATTTTTTGGGGTACACAGACCCTGAGGGATTTGACGGAGAACAAAGAATCAGAAGCCTTGAGTTTTCAGTAAGCGTGGCTTCAAGAAGCTTATGGTCCATCAAGAAATTCTCAGAGATGCTTGTTGGAACAATTACAGGGGTGGCGTCAGCAAGCCTTGCCATTTCAGGGTAACTCACCCAATAGGGAGCTGGAATTATGACCTGGGACAAGAATCTGGTCCGTAAATACACAAGGGAAAAACACAAAAAACCATAATTAGAAGAACAGCACTTAAAGTTTCTCCAAGAAGCATTATGCAAGGAAATGTTATGCAAGTGCGAAAGTACAGGTGTAAGAAAATGAAAAAAATAGCGGTGCAACAAACTGATTTAACCATAGCCAAGGGTGAAAGAATTGGTTAGAATGATCAACGTGATTTAAGGAGAAAGGCTGATGAAATCAATGCACTGGCCAAGACGATAGCAATGGAGAGTTTATAAGGGAAAATAATGGTGGCAAGTCCAAAATTGACAGGCAAAATACAAAGCAAAAAGCCGAGCATTACAGAAGAATCACAGTAACAGAATGCATGTACTTTGGATCAAACTAAATGCGTAGCTGCCTAGACTGGATGATTGAAATGAGGGTTCTGATGCCTAACTGATACAAGATATGTATCCGCCATTTTGCTCTAACTTCACCAGAGAAATTGATAAGATTGAACTTCCACCATATTCAACTATTTAGACTTCATGGTTTACACACCTTTCTCTTACTATGAACATATAGCCATTGCCACTATCCTTTTTCATCACCTTGCATTGCAATTTAAAAAATGGAAGTATAGATTGATTCATTACTTGCAGCACCACAGCAAACGAGATCTACGCCAAGGCCCCAATTGCACATCCTTCTAGAATATAGTTTTCATCAATAAACGAAAACGCAACAACATCACAGAGTTCTGACAGAACTGCAAGGATATTAGAAGTAAAGTATGCCAAATCACATGCCTAAAGCATGCAGTAGACTTCCATGTCCGGCCATTCATGACATGCTCAATCATAGGCTGAGATCTAATTATATGTCTTCAAGAGGATGTATAGGTGACGGGAACGAGACTCAAGACAAAAACTTTATAATCCACTATGAAAATGACATCATTAGTCCTCAAATTTTAGCAATTGTTCAATTTCATCATTGAAACTTTTTTTTTGTCCATTGTTGGAACTTTTAATTTGTTCAATGTGGTCTTTAAATTATTCCTCAATGTTCAATCTAGTCCTAAACCTTCAATTTTTTCAATTTAATTCCTCAACTATTAATAACAAAGCCAAATAAGCCATTCAATAATAGTCACACTTTTTCATAATTACAATATTGCTCGAATTTTATGATACCTTTTCATGTCCATCCATTTCCTTAATAAACCAAAAATATGCTATCTTTGTATTACTTTTTTTTTACCTTTTTGGTATTTGTGAATATTATAATAGTTTCATTTAATTATATTATAGTTAATGAACTCTATTATAGTAAAAGGAGAACCTCATCAATATCTCTAAATATTGTCGCTGTTTTAATTTTCAAATTTACAAATTTAACTGAATTTAGTTAAGAGAACAAGAAATACAAAAACTTGAAAATTTTATCTATCTAAAAACTAGTTACGAGTTTACATTAATATAGGCATGAGTATTTATAAATAGTTAATACCATTGTTAGAATTCCTTATGAATATTTTTTTTTTTACTAAAACAACATGAATGTCAACTCAATATAACATGAGATTAGAGTTTATTTTTACTATCATAAAGATTAAAGTTGAAATATATCTTAAAGGGAATAATGTAATATTTAGAAAAACCAAAAAGTACAAAGTTAGTAAAAAGATGGCACATTTTTTTTTTTGTTGATATAGGAAATGGATTGAAATGAAAAAATATTCGAAAAATTTGGGTAATAGTGAAATTACATAAACTTGTGAATGGTACGAAAGACTGATTTCACATTGTTGTGCAAAGTTGAGCGATTGGATTGAACAAATTGAAAGTTTACAAACTAGATTGAACTTTAGAAATTGCTCAAAAACCGCATTTGATGAATTAAAAGTCCAAAGATGACATTGCATATTGGGCCAAAGTTTAGATATTGTTAGTGTTAATTTCACTAATTCAATTACAACATTCAATAACAAAAGTGGGGAATTATTTCTTCAGCCAGATTCATAAATAACTACTATGACTCTATAGCCAAGATGTCATCACTCAAAACAACTTCCCAGATGCAAAGTCAAGTCACCTATCAGAAGACTTTGCATGAAACAAGATGTGGCTTAAAGCTGCTCTCAACTGTTATTTGACTCCAACAGTTCAAATATATCTATAGATTCCTATAATAGGCAAAATTTCCACGCTTCAACGTTTATGGCTTGTGGAATTGGAATTAAAGCAGGAAATAACAGAACATGTATCATAATCAAAGAAATTTCACTGGCATGATTTTCTTAAGCAGCGGGCACACCTCATCTCCTGGAGAACAGACCGCCAAAACTGCCTGAAGAATGCTCTGTTTGGCACCATTACTAACAACAATCTGATCCGGTGTATATGAGATCCCATTCTCCTCTTACAACAGATATAGAAAGCAAAAATAAGCAAAGCAATAGCCAGAAATTGTCATAACTATTGCTTAGGGCTTACTGTCAACCCATTGGTCAGCCCTCTCTGATGCTAATGAACTGAGTAACAAAGAGAAAAACCTTTTAACTTCTGGCAGATCGCTGTGCGGAGTTCCAATGTGCCGGCATTTGGTGTGTATCTTGTATTACCTTCCAAAATAGCTTTAATTCCAGCCTTAGGAACAAAAGTGAAAGAAGCTATTATCAATTCTCTCAGTCTTATAGATATCAGATGATGAAGGGACCTGAAAATTTCTTACATCTGCTATGGCAGAAGGTGTATCAAAATCAGGTTCTCCAATTGCTAAGTAAATAACAGGTACACCAGCCTTTAAGAGAGCAGTCGCCTGGTCAATGATAGCCAGCGTTTTCGAAGGCTTCACAGCATTCACTCTTGGACTAAGAGTGAGGTCAACGTCCATTTGTCCTGGACCACCTTGTGCTTTCACCATTAGAGTTAGTCTAGGCGACTTGAATTCCTTAGTATTAACTACACCTCTGGCAAGTGACAAGGATCATCAGCAGTGAAACCGAACGACTCAAATACGGCAAGATGAAAGTTTTCAAGAGTAGACGTATATTCATATTTGCAGGAGGAGATCCAGAACCAACCACAATCATACAACACAAGGATCAAATCAACTTCGAAATATAACAGAAGATGATTGCGTTTCTACACAAACCCAGAATCAAAACTAGAAATATCCCAGCGAAAATGACAAGCAAAAGATGAACTAGAGGTACCTGAGGGAGAAATTGGAAGGGAAGGAAACAAACTTAGAGGCACTGCTTGTAATCGAACAGCTAAACCCAAGAGATAGCTGCTTCAGATGAGCACGAGACAGTGAAAATCCAATGTAAGAGGGAGCACCAGCACTAGCAGCCATGGGAAGAGCTTGAGCTCGCTGGTGCAGTTGATGGATTTGTCTGCAAATGTGAAGGAAAAGCACCATTTTAATCATATTCGCTCATAAAAAATTTAGAGGAGTTAGTGGGAAAGCGAATCTTAAGTTTTTTACTTATAATTTGGCACCAAATTATTTACCGGATCTTTGCTGAAAATACATCCAATACTTAGTTTAGGTTATCTGTTTACCTGCTGAGCAGGTGATCAGCTTTGCTCAGCAGAGGAGCTGACTTTGCAGACTATGAAAGTGGGGGACTACTGTTATGAGTTCTCAACCTTTTCAAGCGGTGGCATATTTTGAAATTATGTTTATGGACATGCACGTTTGTTTTTGTTGGGCATTGCGAAAAGTTGGGGCCCGAGGTGTTTCAGCTAATTATTTATTCATGGGATGGGCAAGCACTTAACTGCTTTTTTTCCAAGTAAAATGCATATCACAACTAGGAACCCGGCTAACCGTTCCGTCATTCCCAGAAGATTACAGTGAGCTCTTGGGCACAAGCACCCTTTTGCAGGTAATTTGAAAATGGCAAGTCCATGAATGTGCTGGGCGACCATCGAGAAGTAGACTTGGAAAAATGTTCTATTCAAAGAAGGTTGCAAACCGGCCAAAAAAAAAAAAGAAGGTTGCAAAGAATCTCCAAACAAAATTAATTAAAAAGATGATATGATAAAGTTTTAGATTGCATTTGGTTGTAGAATAGTAATAGGATATGATAAAATAGGATCAAGAATGCGGGGAATTGTTATCACTTATTTTTTGTCAGGTAAAACATCGAATATCATTTCAGATATAACTATACAAACAAATAAAAATTATAAATAAAAAAGCTACTTAATATCATTAAAAGAAAAAGAACTAGAAATAAAAAAACATAGGGAGGGAATTGTGGGTGGCTTAACAAAGCCAGCTACTATTGTCGTGATGGTTGGCTCGATGATGGTGGCTGCTCGTCTATAGCGACCATCGTCGTGGTGGTCACATTTGTCGCGATGGTTGCAGGCCACAACTACTACTATGGGATTATATTAATGCTCCCCATCAAATGTAAGTCGCTCCCTTACATTTCCTTGATTCAACTCGGTTATTATACAATGGGCATAAATGTTTTTTTGTGTCAGCCAAGAGTGCCGTGTTTGAACTATTGACTTGTTATATGATGCTATGTTAGAATTTCTAACCCTTACGCCTAAGCGGAGGAGACTATGTGTATATAAGACACATTATTACACACATTGAAGTAATGTGGAATCATACTCCGACCCTATCAATTTGCAGTCATAGATTTATGCTTGAAGGACGAGTGTGTGGCTATATTTGCCAACTAGACTCTAAGATGTACCTTAATTTCTGGTTTTTTTTATTTGTTTTGGAGCTTTATGGATTGCCTTGTTATGGTGACTTTTGGGATTTTCTATACATTTTTTCATGTCATTTTGGTAATGAATAGAAATTTCTTTTTACCAAAAAAATAAAATGAAAGTGATTGTAAAGATTCTAGTTACTCTATCTTATTTAGTTGTGCATTGTTTTTCTCTCGTCAAGCATACTTAAATTATTGGAATAGATTATGAAGTATTGTGCTTTTGGGATGCAACGCTCCTACCGTATTAAGATCACGCATTGAAAACTATAAAAAAAAAAATCAATTACTCTCTCAATAATTGACTAGTATGACTCTTCTATGGGTGACTCTAAAATTTCTTTTTTTTTTTTTTTTTTCTATAGGACTTTTGAGATCAACATGCACTATCTTTGAATCGAGAGAAAAGTATTAGAAAAGTCATAAATTTATTGTATTTATACCAATTTAATTTTAAATCTTTTAAAGATGACAATTTAATCCTAAATCTTTTGACCTTGTGTCAATTCAATCTTTTCGCCAAAATATTGTCAATAGGAATGTTGGCCGACTTTAAACGGTATCGTCGGTACCGACGTGGATAATTTTTAATAATACTTTAATAATTTTTCAATTTATTATTATTATTTATTTATTCTTCTTTCTTCTTACTTTTTTCTGTGATCAGTGCTAGTCATAGATGATGTTTGTGCGAGCTGGCCTTGACGAGGGTCAGCCTCACCAAATCTAGCCTGGTGAGGTCAACCCTTACTGAGCCTCACCTAGGCGAGGGTGAGCCTTGGTGAGGTTGCCCTAGCTTGGGTGAAGGCTGGCCTCACTAGATTTGGCGAGGAGAGCCTTCACTAGGGCTTCCCTTCACCGACGCTACCCTCACCCAGTCAATGGTCAGCCTCACCCAAGCCAAATCTGGCGAGGCCAACCCTCGCCGGGGCTCAGCCTCACTATGGCCAAGCAAGGCCAACTCGCCCAATTATGGCGGTGACAAGTCACCGTAAAAGGAAGAAGACAGGAGAGGAAAAAAGAAACAAAAATCAAAAAAATAATTAAAAATTATTAAAAATTATTCATGTCGGTATTGACGATGCCACATAAGCTAACCAACGTTCGATCGGTAATATCAAGCCAAAATTAGCCAAAATGACTAAATTGACACTAAGTCAAAAGGTTCATAACTAAATTGGCACAATTAAAAGATTTATGCTTAAATTGTTACCAATGCAATAGACTTGAGACTTTTTGACATTTCCCCTTGGATCAAAGGTAAGTCTCTCTTTAGACCGAGTAAGCCCTTAAACTGCTTTGTCCGAACTTGGCAACGTAAAATACAGAGGTATTCCCACCTTGTCGGGAAAAAAATATACAACTTGGAACAAGGGGTGCAAGGCGAGTGAATCTTGACACGTTAAAATAAAGAATGTAACCAAGCTAGGTGCCCTTCTTTGGAGGGACTACTATTGGCAGCTCTCGTAGGTGGAAACACTCCTAGAGAAGGATAGGCCGGTGAAGACAACTCCAACCCGATTAATTGTGAGCCCATGACCCTTTAACAAGCCTCAAGTTGGAAACTAAATTGACACTAGTTCACAATGTTTATGATTAAAATTGACATAATTAAAAGATTTAAGACTAAATTTATCTCAAATGCAATAGGTTTAGGGCTTTTCTAATACTTTTCTCCTTGGATCAATGGTAAGTCTCCATAATCTCAAGGAGGATCTTCGCTCCTGCCACTGAATAAGTCTGAAGGAATGTCTCGGGATGGATTTGACACAGCATTGCAAGCACGAGATGGAAGCAACATCACCTCTGAGGCCTCAAAGATTTTCTCAAATCCCACTGGTGGGAGCAAAAATTAACCTAGGAATGGCTTCCACCCGTCACCCATTTGCAAACAATTCTTCTTCGCTCACCCAAAGCCCAATGCGAAGGAAAAGATATTATAGTTGAACGAATCATCAGGATTCTCTAGTACAAACTAGAGGTGATCAATTTTAAGATGGGCAAATTTCAAACCAGGAAAATGGAACCTACTCTTTTAGAACCGGTGCCCAATTTTTGAAACTTGAAATCTACCATGTTTGTCCTAGAACAAATCTTGGTACCTATTCTGTTTTTCTAGTTCGGTTTTAGATTCTATATAATAACTTGTTTTTCTTTTATTCCTTTTTTTGTTATATTTTTTACAGCAAAATATGAGTAACAAAATAGTTCAAAGTAAAAAATGAATGTGAGCGAACAAGTGAAGGCGAATCGAGAGGGGTGCAAGACCCGAACGAGCGAGGGCAAGCCACAAACAAGTGCGTTGTGAGTGAGAGAGAGAGAGGCGTGCCTAGGTAAGGTTAGAGAGAATAGAGAAAAAAGAGGAAGATAGAAAAAAAAAAAATGATGCCAAAAGAAACTAGGCTTTATAGGCTTTATGTAACTAATTCTAAATTCAGTCCGGTTTTCAAATGGTTATTTACTCAAAATCGGAAATCAAACCGGTCCAATCCGATTCTCAAATACAACTGATCCAATTGCTCAGCTCTAGTACAAACTGCTCTAATGCAGCTGTTTGGTTGCTCTGACCGATTAAAACGCTAATGACAGTGGATGGCACGACTCCTGAAGCAGGGGAGACAACGGCGACTGCATGACGTTGAAAGGAGGTTCTTTCAAGAGGATGACTTCGCGTCGTCCGAAAGGTTTTGAACCGCCCGAATCTCCTCATTTTTTCAAGTTCGTACTCTCCTCCGATACCCTTCAGAGCGGAAAGCTTGTGAGCATGCCCTCCCTCCCTCTCTCTCTCTTTCTCTCTCTCTCTCTCTCTCTCTCTCTCTCCAAGTGATTCTTGATTTTCTTTTTTATTCTTCTTTGCCCACCAGCTGCTCGATGTATTTCTTGACTGTGAAGGGTCCTCCTTACTGGCTAATTGTGTGACTGAGTTGACAGTTGTATGCGACTAAGTGAGCAAAATACATTCATGCAAGGTGTTTCACTTGCAGGAAAACTGTTCTGTTTTTCAGTGTAGTCTCTGGACTAGTCCTTGGATTGAAACCCGCATGACTTCGACCCATTAGAATATGTTCCTGAGTTTTTTTCTTTTTCCTAATTATGTTGAATTTCGTTCAGGAAATGACATTAATTTACCAGAACCAATGTTCAACTGAGAAGAAGTTTCTTGTGAAGGAGAATAGAATTCATGCTATTGCTTGCTCATATGCGAATCATATGCTGAAGCTTCTTCTATGTGATTTTGAATTTGAGCAAAATGTAGGGCCGGTAATTCTTTTGCCCCCTTAGAGTAATACTGGTATCCAAGCCCGCAGTGTGACTAATTCCCCGGATGCAGGCAACCCAAGTTACCCTAATTGGGTGGTGTAGGTACTTCTTATCACAAGCTCATTCCCTTGTGTCACACTGAGAATTACCGAACACGGTAATTGCATTTGCATGTTGCATACAAAAAGCTGCTGATGGAGTCGTAGATATTTTTGCGGGGAGCCTGAAAAGAAGTTGTAAAACTTACTTGTTCACTATCTGAATCCAAAAATTTCTGGTGACAGTGTTAACTAAGGTTGTGGTTCACTATGTTATTGAGTCTACTTGTTTTGAGCAAGAACCTTAATATCATAAATTTAAGTGAAAAAATGATTGAACTATTTATTGAATCTGCTTTTTTTTCTTTTGCTCAATAGGAGATACCAAAGAGGTTTCTGCAGAGACATGGTAGTGACCTCCTGGTTCAGTGTTTCTCAAGGTCCCGAGCAGCACAACAGTTTGGCCAGTGGAGTTGG
The DNA here is from genome assembly GCA_024733475.1 of Syzygium grande. Classification (NCBI taxonomy): domain Eukaryota; kingdom Viridiplantae; phylum Streptophyta; class Magnoliopsida; order Myrtales; family Myrtaceae; genus Syzygium; species Syzygium grande. The sequence goes on from JAMXDD010000001.1 coordinate 27,235,992, forward strand.
AGTGGAGTGGTGGCAAGGCTCGGCTTGGCCAAGGTTGGCAGAAGTTCACAGACTATTACTCCATTGGTTTTGGCCAATTCCTAGTTTTCAGATACGAACCGAGCTCTGTCTTCCATGTCATGATCTTTGACATGAGCGCTTCAGAGATTGAATATCCCACCGATCCTGTGATTATGGACAAAACAGAACCAGAATGTGAACTTCCTCTGCTCAAGAAGGAAGAAACTGATGATATCTCAGCCAAAATCTCGGAGGATTGTCAGCCCTAGCCCAAAAATTAGGAAAAAATCAAAGTCAGGATTGGCTTGGCTTCTTGAAAGGTGAACTCTGGTATGGGTAGTGAAAATGATGATTATTCCTATGGACGCCAATTTCCTAGTAACATTTGAGTCGGTTCATTGGCTCATATCCTTTCTGAATTGTATTATCTAATTTTGGATTTTAAGATGAAATATTTTTCCTTTTATTAACTATCTGCAGGCATGATCAGAAAGTGCGCAAGCAGAGCAAGCCCTGCTACGCCGGTTGCTCGTAGATGTTATGTGCCATGTCCTGCTGCTCTTGAAATGGCACAAAATTTCAAATCGAAGCATCCCATGTTCATACTCGTGGTGTACCCTTGTTATCTTAAAAATTCTGGTGCGGTGAGATTCTCGGTGACCTAGTTTCATCATTGACATTTGCGTAACTCTGAGACCGCGTTGTTTCCTCAGTTCATGAAAACATTGGAGAGTACATGTTTTGGGTTATTATTTTTCCTTATCCTCCTACTTAGAATGTTTATATTTAGACATGATCATGGAACCAATTTACTTTGAGAAGGCTAATATCGAATATCGGTTTATAAAACTCTTATGCAGAATGTACCAGTGAAATTTATGCGGACTCATATCAAGAGAAGCATGCAGGTCGTGACACTTAAGCACAAGAAGGATTTGTGGCCGGTGAAGTTGATCAAGTTTCCGAGGGATGGAGGAAAGTTATCTCAAGGTTGGCTCGCGTTCGCAAGAGCAACTCTGTGTGAAGGGGATGTCTGTGTGTTCGAACTGACTAAGCAAAGTCCCACCGTGCTTGAAGTCTCCATTTTCAGGAGTTCTGATTACACTTAGAAGTGGTTTATTGCCACCATTATGCTTGGCATAATTTTGGAGAATGATATCAGTAGTGTAATCAACTAGACATACAATGTTACCAAGTTTTTTTTCCTTGTTTTTAGTCTCTTTGTGACAACCGATGGATCTGTAAATTGAAATGTCCTAAGAACTGGGCTTTAGCGATGGTGAATGAAAGTGACTGTAAAATTTTCTAATGTGCTTTGGAACTGTGCTATGGTGATGGTGAATGAAATTGATTGTAAAGTTTCTAATTACTCTATCTTCTTCAGTTGTACATTGTTTTTCTCTCTTCAATGGATGATTAGGGCAACAAAGGGCAAATATTTGGCGGCTAGACTCCTTAAGGTTTCCTTTCTAGCAATCATTTATGACATATGGATGGAGTGCAACCGAAGATGGTTTCAAAACAAGTCAACTGATGTCCATATTATTTTGGCCAACATGCGTAAAAATGCAAGAGGTAGAGCGACATTAGACCTTCTCAGACAAATATTGTATTGGCTACTATGTGGAGACTTCCTCCCTCCGTGTTCTCAAACTATTTGCACCATTTGTAATGCTAGGGGATACCTCTAAGCTGTTGTATTTCACTCAATTTATAATACCGACATTTTATATCCAAAAAAAAAATTATTGGAATAGAGTATGAAGTATAGTGCTTTTGGATACAACGCTCCTACCATATTAAGATCGTGCATTGAAACTAAAAAAAAAAAAATTCAATTAACCTCTCAACAAATGACTAGGATGACTCTTCAATGGGAAACTTTAAATTTTTTTGCTTCATTTTTTTATAAGACTCTTGAGATAAACGTACACTATCCTTGTATCAATGGTAAGTCTCCACAATCTCAAGGAGGATTTTCACTCTTGCCACTAAATAAAAGAAAAATAGGTTCTTAGGTAGACCTTGAAATTGAATCGAACAAACAGAATAGGATCAAAGATTGATTTCAGTGCAAGCAAAGTAAATTTCAGGTTCCAAAAACTGGAAACCGATTCTAAGAGGGTAGGTTACAGTTTCTTAGTCTGAAACTTACCTATTTTGAAACCAATCACCTCTTGTTTGTACTAGAGAGTCTTGTTCATTCATTCAACTGTGAATGTGAATTGTGTAAGATAAATTTGTTGTAAACCGTGATCCCAATAATCGGGATCGAATGCGGAAGCGTGTAGAATTGTGTACTAACCTCCAACCATTAATGAAAACAAGAATAGATGCATAGAGCTTGAACGATCGAGAATAGGCACTTCTAGCCAATTGCCCTCTCTACATTGATGGTGTGTTCTCCGATTCACAAATAATTAGAATAATCGGATTTATCATATTACTGTGAGGGTTTGGCTTAGATAACTTATTTATATTCAAATGCCCATATAAATTCTAGTAGATATAGTATTCCATCAAGACTAGTTCTAATATATGGGCAATTTCCATAGTTATCAACAATTAGATTTAGATAATAAATATTCTAATGTGGGCAATTTTAAACTGAATGTAGGATCACATTAAAATTATTATAACAAACCGAACCCGGTCATTCTGGTGATATCTTTTCCTTTGCATTGGACTCTCGGTGAGACATGAAGAATTATGTGCAAATGGGTGACGGGTGGAGGCCATTCCTAGGTTAGCTTTGCTCCTGCCAGTGGGTCTTGAGAAATTTTTCGAGGCCCCAAAGAGGATGCTCTAGTGCCGATGTTGCTTCCATCTCGTGCTTACAATGCTAAATTCGAATCCGTCCTCAAATGTTTTTTCAGACTTATTCAGTGGCAGGAGTGAAGATCCTCCTTGAGATTGTGGAGACTTACCATTGATACGATGACAGTGAATGTCGATCTCAAAATGATGAAAAAGTCGAAATCAGCATCAGCTTCGGCTTCTCAAAAGGCGAAAGCTGGTACGTTTGGTGAATATGATTATTCGTATGAACACTGATTTCCTAGTAATATTTGAGACAGTTCATTGGCTCATATATCTCTAGGCAGCATGAAATTTTTTTTTTGTGTTTGCCATTGAACTTAAAGTGTTACACACGTCTATCTCATAAAATACTTGAAGGTTAGTGCCATAATTCTTCCCAAACTGTTTACTTTTCTTACCATCATTCTGTCTACCAACGGGATTAATTTGAACAATGCTAAATATACTCAAATTGATATACTAATAGGATACGGAATTTTAAATGGATCCACTAATTTAAATAATCACATGCTTTTTCGCATCATTTAGTAAAGCCATTAGCATGAGAGTCTATCTCTAGTATCACTCCATGATTATATCAGTTTCTTGGAAGGTACATAAAATCAGAAGCTTGGACCTAAGCAGGTCCTTAAAAGGCTCAAGCGAGAAGAATCAAGCACGAGATCTGTCATGGGGTGAGAGATTTTGCAATGTTACCTTCCGTATTTCCTCCTAGATGGGGAAGAAAAAGATCCACCTAGGAACGTGTTGAGTAGGTCACTACCAATTGGAGAGACCAATGCAATTGTATATATCTATAGTAGAATATGTGTAGCGGTGAGTGTGTAAAAGGAAAAAGGAAAGAAAAAGGGAGGAGGAAACTAAATCAAGAGAGATCGGAAGATAATCAACATGATCTTCCACATCCAGAAAATCAAAGGAGATTGGGAAACAAATCTAAGTCATCTTCCCACATCCCAAAAATCATGAGATTAGGAGATAAATCAACGTGATTTTCATATCGTACAAGTCCAATTGGGGATTGCATTTGCTCCTATAAATAGGAGTCCTCAACGGAGAAGAATACACAAAAAGCAAGGCAGTGTAGCATAGCTGAAGAAAAGAGTCTTCTTCTTCCAAGAGAGCTATCTTTGAGTGAGTTATCTAGTTTGTGAGAGGTTCAGATTCACAAATTGAAGACAGTGAGAGATCTACCATAGGGTGAAGTTGTATCCCATTATTTATCATGGTGGAAGTTTGAAGTGGACTACGGTCCTGTTGTTTTTCCCTTCGTCTTGAAGGGTTTTCCACGTTAAAATTCTAGTGTTATTTACTATTCATCTTTATTGCTTTTATTCGATATTTTATTCTATTTAATTTTCACAGAAATAGTAGTGGCAAAATTATTCGGGCCTTCTCCACAAATATTGTTCTTTTTCCCAACAGAACGGAGGGGGTACTTCAATGGTGAAGGTAGATACACATCATTACTACGGTACTTGCTATTGTCGGGTAGAATGGTATAGTAGCTTTCCGTGTTTGGAGTGAGGAGTTGGTTCCTGCTAAGGAACCTGCTAGGTTGACCAGAGCTTTGCATAGTGTCTTGTAATCGACTTGTCAACCTAATACCCATTGGTTACAACATACTGTGTGAATGGGAGTCTTGGTATCTCCATTATCACTCTATGATTTTATCAGATTCTTGGAAGGTACACAAAATCAGAAGCTAGCTACTCATAATGATAAAAAAAAAATTTCTTGATTGGACAAATCAAAAGAGATAAGAGGACTTAATTGGCATAGAAATAAATTTCAAAAGTCGAATCGTTTAAACAGTGAAACTTAGAGGACCAAAACTGTGTGATTAGCATTCGTCCATTAGTAAGTATCTGCGCGCGACGCACAATTTTTAGATGTAATCTTCTTATCGGAATCAGATATTTGGAATCAAATACACCTTCTTGTTCAAATAAGTTGTGCTGATAAACCATCATAGGAGCGAAGGGAAAATTCCAAAAAATGGCTCGAAATACCCTAATTTTCTCAAGTAAGGGCTTGAAGTGGACCTTATTTCAAGTAAGGGCCTGAAGTGGCCATAGTTGTTTCAAATAAGGGCCTAAAGTGGCCATGGTTACTTCAAATAAGGGCCTTACTTTGCCGGTCACCGGTCAACTAAATTTTCCAACTAATCAAGGGCATTTTTGTCATTTCTCCTTCTTTTTTTTTCTGGTTCTTCTTCCTTGTTGGTGGCGGCTAGTGCTTGGTGATAGCCACAAAGGGCTAAGCGAGGGGCCGCCCCGCGCCGACCATAAGGCGGTGATGTCTGCGAGCTTGGCGATGGGGTCCCGACGAAGATTCGGATGGATGCAGATGGCCCTCATTGGCAGCAGGCGAAGGGCATCGAGCCCTCCTTGGCCACTGGCGAGGCCACCCTCACCAGATTTGGCAAGGGCCGACCCTTGCTGGTGGCCATGAGGGGTGGCCTGCCCCGGCTTACCTAGGGGAGGCCGTCCCTCGCCTGAGGCCGGCGAGGGTGGCCCTCGCCTGATCGGGCAAGGGTGACCCTTGGCTAGCCCTCTATGGGCATCACTGGTGGCCGAGTGGCCGACCCCAGCAACAAGGAAGAAGAACTAGAAAAGAAAAAAAGAAAAAAAGAGAAATGATGAAAACGCCCTCGACTGCTAAAAAGTCCGGCCCTTATTTGAAACAGACATAGCCACTTTGGACCCTTATTTGAAACAAACATAACTACTTCAGGCCCTTATTTGAAACAAGATGAACTTTAGGCCCTTATTTGAAAAAGTGATGGTAATTCAAGTACTTATTTGAAATAAGGTCCACTTCGGACTATTATTTGAGAAAATCAGGGCACTTCAGGCACTTTTTTGAAAATTTCCCCAAGAGCGAATGAAGAAGAGAGAGTGATTAGAAACCTTAGAACCACTTTAATTGGCCAAAAGCACAGTAATTAACAACCACAATGGCTGATTCGACGTCAACAAAGTGCAAAAGGAGAATCAAAACTTCATAAGATTACACTTCTAGCTAATAATACATCTGTACTACTATCATTCTCCAAAAGATCATGCGAACCAGAATACTGGTTGTTGCACTTTTTTTAGTGAAATCAGAACCCCTGCAAATAGAGACTTCGGTCACAGCAATGGTTTCTCTCAACCAGTTCGAGCACGTGAGCGTCTCCTTCTCTCGGAAAAGTTTGCTTTGCAAACACGGACCGACCTTCAGATAATTTCCCAGAGCAGCAGTTCTCTGAATGCTTGAATAACTACACTGAACGTGATCTTTTCATATACTAAAGTGTCACAAACTATGAGCTTTTCTAGATATGACTCCCCATAAATCTGGCAGGTACATTCTATAGTATAAGATTGAGGAACCAAGATCAACCGTAACAAAATGAATTGAGGGCATGGACACGACATGGCAAATATTCTTAGGAGGAAGCATGGGTAAACAATTCAACCCTAAAAACATGTACTTTCGAAGTTTTTCATGTGCAGTTAGTGAGGAATTACCGCCTCTCCCTCTACTTGTCTAGAAACAAATATATACAATAGCTAGTTAGTAACTGTGGTGTTGAAGTTTCTTATAGCGCGAATGATAACCATTCTGATCAAAAATTGATTTTTTTATTTATGTTCTTGGATGAGTGTTTAAGCAAAAAAGCGTGCTTGATAATGACATAAAATTTCTATTCCCAGAGTAGAAATTTATTTGATAACGATACAAAATTTTTCTCCTAAGCGATGGCGGCAGCGATGATGGCGACGACAGTCAGCGAAGGGGGCGGCCGGTGACGAGGTCGGCTACAAACGGTGGCGGAGGAGGCGACGGATAGTGGTGATTGGCGGCAATGGCAGAAGGTAGCAATGGATGGTGGTGGTGGCGAAAGGCGGTGGCGGCAGCTATGGATGGCGGCATCTGGCGAGGGGGGCAGCCGACAACAACAGGGCTGGCTACGATAGGTGGCGGCAGATGGCGGCGGGGTGGACGGTGGTGGTGGTGAATGGCGGCGATCGACCGAGGTGGGCAGTCGACAACGACAGGGCAGGCTACGATAGGTGGCGGCAGATGGCGGTGGGGTGGACGGTGGTGGTGGTGAACGGTGGCAATCGACCGAGGTGGCGGAAGGTGGCAACAGTGGCGGCGCTGACGACGACCAGCGAGGGAGGTGGCCGGTGGCAACAGACGACAAGTGACAATGGGGTCGGCGGCAACTAGTGGCGGCGAATGGGAGGTGGGTGATCGACTAGTAGCAAGGACAAGCAATAAAAAGAATTTTTATTTCACATTTATGTTCCAAAAATAAAGAAGTAGAAAATTTTTACTTCTCATTTCTATTCCAAACCTACTTCTGGAATAAAAATTTTATTCTAGAAATAGAAAAAATGAAATTATTTTACTAAACATATTTCTATTTCAAAAACAAATTTGGATTAAAAAAAATAGTTTTTGAACAAAAATAAAATGATTATTATGCGTGTCCTTAGCGTTGGGTAAGTTGTGTGGTTAAAAATCACCTAGGGAGTAATTGAAGTTTGTATTGCATGAGTCCACGTTGAACCCTTGTACTACGCCACTTTTGTATTTGGTGGGGAACTCTCTATAAATAGGCAGCCCACCTTCTTGACATGTGTGTGTGTAGAGAGGATAAGAAAGAGTGTTGTGTGGAAGGGCGTGTGGAAGAGTGCGCGCGGTGTCTTATGAGTGGCAGAGCGCGCAAAGAGGAAACAACAGTGAGGCATACACTCCTGTGTGAACATTGGGAGAGAGTGTCTTGCGAAGTTCCCAACCAAAATAATGAGTGGTGTCAAGTGATCTTCAATAAGTGAGCGTTTATTGTAAGTTAGTTTCCACTGGATCCTCTACAGTTAGGTCTTAAGAATCATCAGGAACATCCATCAAATTCGGAAATGACGGACTGTATGCCTGAACCACAGTTCATAGATGAATGAGCACAGGAACTGATCCTCCATTCACCAACAGAATCTCTCCTGGAGGACATTGTAGTAGAACCAAAGAACAAACAAGGCAAGAAGTAGAGTCTCAAAAGGGTGCAAAATGAGAACTCGAGAGAAGAAAATGACACCAATGAAACTGATAATCCTTGATTACAGTCAATGCCTTCACAGTTTTTTGAAGAATGAATCAGAGGTTTGCTCTTCTTCGAACTTGAAAACTCGCTGCCTCCTGATCGAGAGCCTGCGGAATTTAGATGTTCCTGGGAATTGCCGGTATCTTCACCAACCAGACCAGAACTCACCCCCCAGAAGCACATATTGGTTTTTCACTCCTTATTCGGCTAGGCCAAAAATCCTCCACCATTTCGACCAAGATATCATCAGTTTCTTCCTTCCTGGGCCGGGGAAATCAGCATTAGGCTTTCGAATTTTCCCCATTTATGGGATCCGTGGGATATTCGATACCATGACGAACTTGTATTGAAAATTACGACTTGGAAGACGAGTTTTGTTCACACCGAAAGAGGATCAATGGGCCAGGAACAATAATGTAATAATGGGCTAGAATCTATGAACTTTTGCAGTGACGAAATCACCGTTGCTCGTCTCCCGGTAACGGCTCCGTCACCTTCTCATTTTTTCGGCTTATAATATGCATTTTACTAAGAACGAAGAAGTTAAATGCTTGCCCACCCCACCCCACGAATAAGTAACTATCTCAAACACCACGGGTCCCAACTTTACAGAAAGCACAACAAAAACAATTGTACATCCATCAAATAATTCCAAAAAATAAAATGTATTTTACAACACTGAACCCTACTTTGCAACCTTACACAACAGAAAGTTTTCTACCTTTTGGAATAAATAAAACGTGAAGACTACAAGAAAAATCTTTTTTTCTCAGTCCTCAAGAAAAATGACTAGAAAAGTACCAAAAAATTAGTTCTAAACCTATTGCATTGGTTCCAATTCAGTTATAAACATTTTAATTAAATTAATTTAATCATTAACATTTTAACATTTATACCAATTCAGTCTATCTGGCCAATTTAGATCAGAATTTGCTCACGTGGACACTAGTCGGCCGATCGGCACTGATGTGAACATTTTTAATAATATTTACTAATTTTTTTGATTTTTTAAAATTTTTCCTTCTTCTTTGTTTCCTTCTCTTTTCCTTCTTTTCTTTTTTTTCTTTTTTTTCCTTTCTTTCTTATTTCCTCTGCCAGCCTATGTAATTACCGATGGTGATTGTTGGTTGTCGGGCCCATGGCGAGGCTCGAGAGGCAGCCTCTTGGCCATAGGCGAGACCGACCCCCAGCGACCTTTGGAGAGGGTAGGGTTGGGGTGGGCAAGGTCGTCCCTCACCAGATTTGGCGAGGCGATCCTTGCTTAAAGCCGACAAGCATTGATAAGCCCTCGTCGACCTCTAGCAAGGGCCAGCCTCACTCACATGAGGCCCCTCCCCTACGCCAAAGGCTAGCAAGGGCTGGTGAGGCCACTCCTCTCCTGGAAGAGGCCCCTGGCCATTTGGACGAGGCCGCCCTTGCTGCAGGGTCCCCCGGCCACATGTGGCGAGGGGTGGCCTCGCTAGCCTCTAGCATTGGTGAGGGACCTCATTTAGGCAAGAGCATCCCTTGCCGGATTTGGTAAGGGGTGGCCTCGCCTGGCCCTCACCAAAGGCCAACGAGGGTTGGTCTCACTTGTGGCCGATGAGAGCGTCTTAGGCCTTACCCCCGCTGGTAGCCACCGACTACCATCAGCCATCACGGAGGCTGATGGAGGCACTACAAAAACAAGGATTTATCCATGAAAAATTAGCGACGAAAATTCATCGCTAATTTGCGACGAAAAAGAAACTCATTGCTAATTTGCGACGAAAAAGAATTCGTTGCTAATTTGCGACGAAAAAAAATTCATCGCTAATTTGCAATGGAATTTTTGACGAAAAAGAATTAGTAGTAAATTAGCGACGGAATTTGCGATGAAAAATAAAACGTCGCTAATTTGCGACGGAATTTGCAACGAAAATAATTCATCGCTAGTTTGTGATGGAATTTGCGACGAAAATAACTTTCGTGGCACATTCGTCGCTAATTTACTAATTCCGCAAATAAAACATTTTGCGACGAAAAATAATTCGTCGCTAATTTGCGACGGAAATAACTTTTGTGGCACATTTGTTGCTAATTAGCAACAAACCATATTCGTCGCTAAATTTTTTATTTTCTGAATTTTTTATGTAATACGTTCGTTGCTAATTTCGTCGCTAATTTACTAATTCGGCAAATAAAAAATTTTGCGACGAACTTAATTGAAAATTAGCGATGAAAGCAAATTCGTTGCAAAATTAGAGACGGAAATAGCGATGAAAAAGAATTCTACACAAAATTAGCGACGAACTTTATTCGTTGCTAATTTCGTCGCTAATTGGTCGTCACAAAAAATTCGTTGCTAATTTTATGACGAAAACTTATTCGTGGCTAATCTACCCACCCTCACCCCCAATTTCTCTTGCTCTCTCTGCTGATTCCTCATATGCTCACTCGTTGTTCTCCTTCCCTCTTCCTCTTTCGTTTGTCTCGATAAAACTCTTTGGGCCCACGCAAATCAATCTCGCTAAAGCTTTTCTATCGATAAGTGTCGTAGCTAATTTCATAACTAATTGGCAACGAAGATGGTTCGTCGCTAAATTCGTCGTTAATTTTGAATTTTTTGACCTTTTTTTTCTCTTTCTTTTTTTTTTCCTATCTTATTCCCCATTTGCCGGTCTGGCGACCAGAGAGGCTAAAAGGCCGTCCATGGGCGAGGCCATTGGACCTTGCCCGGATCTGGGCGATGATCGGCGGCCCGGCCATGGCGAGTGCTCGGCCCGTCGCCCTAGATTTGGGCAAGGTCGAACGACCTCTCCCATGGTTGCTCGACCTCACCATCGCATAGATGGGGGCGGCGGGGTCGTCGGCGGCGGCCATGGCGGGGGCCCGCTCGACCTCGGCCGGATCTAGATGAGGTCGGCGACCTCGCCATGGCGGTGAGGTCGAACTTGTTGGCCTCGACCTCTTTTTGGACCCCAATCGTTGGACCAACAATTGGGGAAGAAGATGTTGGCCTCAGCCTCTTGCTGGACGCCGATCGTTGGACCAACAATTGGGAAAGAAGATAGGGAAAAAAACAGAAAGAGCAAAAAAAGTCGAAAAAATTCGAAAAAAAAATAGAAAATTATTAAAATATTGCCATGGTAATTTTTTCATTTTTTCCAATTTCAAAGTAATTGTTTCGTCATAAACAAAATTTTAATTTTTAGAATTTTATGGTTTGAATTAAGAATATTAAACAATAGATATTATATTTTTACTATTTTATGAGATTTTTTAATTTTTATACGGACACAATGCGAAGAGACAGGGCTTGGATGTATAATAAGAACTTACCTAGATATTGAAGATTGACCAATGAGTTTCGTACTGGGTTGAAATAATTTTTGGACTTTACTAGTAGTAAATTTGAGTTCATGAATGGAAATAAATTAGGTTGTATGTGTAAAAAGTGCAGCAATGATAAATTTCATGTGTGTGATAAAGTTAGAAAACGTCTTTGTAGATTTGAATTTACTCCGAACTACTATAAATGGACTTGCCATGGTGAACCGTTTATATCTAATGAAGGATATAAAAAAAGTGACAAATTTTTAGTTAGGGAAGAATGTAGCTATTATAACCAATTGAACCCATACAAAAGGATGGTGATTGATACAGCTGGTTAGAATTTTGTTTCAAAATCGAACCATGGAAGTACTAGTTTTACTCCTACACTTGAACAAGTAAATACTAGTCATGCATCATAATTGAAAGAGGTAGGAGTAACATGTTTTGATGAGAATGAGCGTGATGAAACTTTTCCATCTAATCAGTTCTGAAAAGTGTTGAAAGAAGCAGATGAACCTTTATGGGCAGGTTGTGATAACCACACTAAGTTATCAGTGACAATAAGACTGTTAAATATCAAGGTAGAGTATAACATGTCTGAGAATTGCTTCAACTCTTTTGTTAAAGTAATGCGAGAAACAATGCCTCATGATAACATCATGCCAAGTAATTTTTACGATATGAAGAAGCTAGTGGATAACTTAGGTCTTTCAGTTGTAAGGATTGATGTATGTATTAGGGGTTGTATGCTATATTGGAAAGATGATGAAAATGTAGAATCTTGTAAATTCTATAGCCAACCTAGGTACAAGATTAATAAAAGGCAGGGTCATAATCAGAAGCGTAGACCATGCAAGCAAATATTTTATCTGCCCTTAATTCTCAAATTGTAAAAGCTTGATGCGTCTCAAGCCACTGTTGAACACATGACTTAGCATGCAAATTATGAAACAGAATAGGGTATAACGTGTCATCCTTCATATGTAGAGGCACAGAAACATTTTGATTGAACATATCCTGAGTTTGCAATGGAGTCTCGAAATATCGGGGTTAGGTCTTTGTATTGATGGATTTGCCTCATATAAGAAATCAGGAAAAAGTTATTCATGTTGGTCAGTTATCTTAACTCCGTACAATCTTTCACCTTGTATGTGCATGAAGACACCTTATATGTTTTCGACATTGATCGTAACTGGTCCGCAAAATTCGAAAAAGTTGATAGATGTTTATATGCAGCCATTAATTGCAGAGTTACGTATGATGTTTCTACTGATGAAACATTTTTAATGAATGTTATTCTTCTTTGGACGATTAATGACTTTCCAGCTTATGGAATGTTATTTGGATGGTATACAACTGGGATCTTAGGATATCCAATATATCTAGAGAGATCAAAGTCATTCAAATTAAAACATGGTAAGAAGCCCAGCTATTTTGATTGTCACATATAATTTTTGTTGATAAATCACATATTTAGAAGGAATAAAAAAGAGTTCATCAAGAATAAGATTGAAAGAATACCTTCACCATTTAGGTTGACCGATGATCAAATTTGAGAGCGAGTGCATGATTTTCCAACTATTGTTGAAAACTCTTATGGCACAACTATTGCGTATGGAAGTACACATAAATGGACTAAACACGGTATATTTTGGGATCTACTATATTGAAAAACTCATCTTATTCATCATAATATTAACGTCATGCACATATAAAAGAATATTTTCGATAATATCATAAATACTGTGATGGATGTCACTGGAAAAATAAAAGATAACTTGAATGCAATAAAAGATATAAGAGATATTTGTGATCCGTCAACACTAGATGTAGATGCAAGCAGCAGGGGACCAAACCAAAAGCAATTTATACATTGGACAAGCGCAGAGATAGGTTGTTTGTCAATTATTGAAATCTGTGTGGTTTCCTGATAGATATGCTTCGAACCTTAGGAGATGTGTTGATTTAAATTAATGCAAATTGACATGTTTGAAAAGTAATGATTATCACATATTTATGGAAAGACTAATTCCAATAGATTTCAAGCAATTTCTATCAAACTTTGTATGGGGCACTATTACAGAGTTAAGTAATTTCTTTCATGATATTTATTCAATAGTGTTAAAAGCATCACACATGAAGAAACTAAAGAGAGATATTCCAATCATTCTTTGCAACTTAGAAAGAATATTTTCTCTATCCTTTTTTGATTTAATGAAGCATCTCTTAGTTTACTTGCCTTATGATGTCAAAGTTGTAGTTCCTGTCTAATTTCGATGGATGTATCCATTTGAGAGGTAATATATTCTTTTTAATAAATTTCAAATTACTTTATTATATATTATATTATAATAAACTTCTTTCTATTGCAACTAGGTTTTTATATCATTTGAATAAAAAAGTGAAGAATAATACATGTGTTGAAGTTTCAATTTGTAATGCATATATTATGGAAGAAGTGGCAATATTTACATCATACTATTTTTGAGCTACACATGCAGTGCAAGAGGCGAAAAACAAGAAGAAATGATGAGGGCCCCATTGATCCCAATTGCAAATCATTATCTATTTTTAATTATCTTGATCGACCAAGTGGCGCATGTAAGTTTCGTTACTTAACAGGCGAAGAATGGCGGGTAATCCATATATATATTTTACTGAATTATCCATAAGTAGAGCTATACTTCGAGTAAGTGTATATTTCCAAATATATGTATTGTGTGTCAAATATTTGCTAATATATAAATGGTATTTGTTAATAGGATTTTTCAATGTATGGACTACCACCAAATAAGTTTGACCGTTTATGCGATCAAGAATTTGTAGCATGATTCAAAATATATGTAAGTTGCCTATGGACCAAAACTAAGTTATTAATATTTTGTACATCATTTATTAAAATATATATTATTGACTTTGAGTGTGTGACTTTAGGTTCACAGTAATTATAATTAAGTTGAAGAGTAAGGATTGCTATATCATCTGTCATAGAGTCCAAATTCAAGAGTACGAAGTTAGCCAGCATATTTCATAAATGAGTATAATCTTCACACTCAATAATATGGAATGTGAAAAGCCATAATGAATAGTGGTGGTGTGTGTGTTCAGTCATCCAATGGTAGCAGTTGAAATGATGATTTTTATGGCTTGTTAAATGAAATCATAGAGATAGAGTACCTTGGACCATTAATGCGGGTTATGTTATTTAAGTGCATGTGATTCGACCCCATCAAAGGAATGAATGTGCATACGAAGTTTAATTTGATTGAAATAAATCGTAAGAAAAGATATATGAAATATGAACCATTTGTCTTGGCACAATAAGCAATTCAAGTATATTATGCATTATATCCTACTTTGAAATGTGACAAAACTGATTAATTAAATTGGTGGGCTGAATGTAAAACTAAAACACGAAGAAAAATCGAGAAACACCGGAAGGATACAGTATATCGATAAGATAAAGTTTGTAACATGGTTGGAACTAAGGAATATAACATTCCAACTTTACGAGATCCATGTGGAGCAATGATAGATGTGGATTGAATTGAAATTTGCGAATTGAATTTAGAAGGTATTGAAGAATCTGATTTTGAGACAAAGGATGAAGATGATGCTCGTGAAGATGAAGATGAAGATCAAGACGAAGACGAAGGTGAAGATGAAGATGAAGATTATGATTTTTGATATTTTTTACTAATTATGTGTAATTATTATTATTATTGCGACATATGTTATTTGTTGTCGTCATAATTATTATTGTTGTTATTATTATTATTGTTATTATTGTTATTATCATTATTATTGTTATTATTATTGTTATTATTATTAATGTAATAGGTCATCGTAAAATTCGTCGCTAAATGGCAACAAGTTAAATATTATTCGTGCGATGACATTTGCAATATTTTTTTTCCACTTTGGATTTGAATCGTTTGCTAATCGTCACAAAAAGCCGTTGTTATTTTTGCGACAAAAACTTATTCGTGGCTAATTGGCAACAAATAGTGTTCATCGCAAAATTAGTGACGATATTTTGCGACATTTTCTTCCGATGGATTGTTTATATGGTGGGTTGTCGCTAAATGGCGACAAACAGAATTCGTCGCAAAATTGGTAATGACATTTGCGACATTTTTATTTGTTGAATTGTTAAAAGGTCATTGCTAATTGGCGACAAATTGAATTCGTCGCAAAATTTTTTATTGGCTGAATTGTTAAAATGAAAGGTCGTTGTTAATTTTGTCGCTAATTGGCGACAAACATAATTCGTCGCAAAATTAGCGACGACATTGGCAACATTTTTTATTTGCTGAATTTTTAATATAACAGGGTGTCGCTAATTTCATCGCTAATTTGCGTTGTGGCTAATTTGCGATGAAAGAAAATAGGGATTTATCCATGCAAAAATTAGAGACTATAACTCTTTTCACTGTCATTCTATCCGAAAGGCCTTTTCAAAATCGACAAAAAAGAGGACGAAAATTCCATAAGATATAGATGAAAAGAAAAAAACGAGGCGGGAAAACCCGATACCCCTCTTCGTTATCCGGACCGGTATGAAGTCAGGGCGACGAGAAGGCGGCGGTTTCCCCGCTCCCCTAATTTTGTCTTTTCCACCAAATCTCCTCTTCTCTGCTCCCAAAATTAATTAGTACTTAGCAGCATGTATTAGGCTGACCACACCCCAAAAAAAAATAAAAAGTTGTAAGAGCATGAAGGAAAATCCAAAACCCAAGCAGGCCCCTAAATTGGAGCACTAGGGCCATATCTTTAGTGGGCCAAAATTGATTGGCCTTTTTACCCATTACAATTCAAAACTATCACAATTCTCTCTCTCTCTTTTCTAATCTCTATACTATACACACACATATATATAAACATAAAGTAAATAAAATGAGAATTAGGGTTGGGCCTTTTCTTGGGCGGTCCAATTTCTAAAGTCTCGCAACCAAGGAAGGAAGGAGTGAGGGGGAGGAGGAACAGGAATCGAAATTCATGTAGCCATTTGGACCTCTCGTGGACATGAAAGAAGAAAAAACGAGGGAGAGGTCCAATCGAACCCGCCCGGCCATCGCGGTTTTGTCCCACCCAAAGTCTTTTATCCACGAATAATTAACCTGCCCTCTTCTTCGCTTCCACCACCGGCGCCACTTCCACACACACACACTCTCTCTCTCTCTCTCCCTCTCTTATTCTCTCTCTAGAACCAGACGCTGAGTTCGTGGTCGTTCTCGTGCCCTGCCGTCTCCCCTCCTCGCTATGGAGCGGGGCGTTGGGGGAGATGAATGGGGAGGGGACGAGCGAAGGAGACGGGGTCGTGAAGATGGAGGAGGTCCCCGGAGAGGGCGGCCCACATGTGGGCCTACCTGCCCGGAGCTCTGCCTCAGAGAGCGCCGCTCCTGTCGCCGGTGCCGGTGAGGACCGCCGCCGCCGCCTGGAGGGACGTCTGCGGCGGCGGTTGTGGATTCGCCATGGCCATTTCAGGTTCCCCCCCCTCTCTCTCTCTCTCTCTCTCTCTCTCTCTCTCTTTGTGCGGAGTGCGAGGATAACAGCTTCTTCGCAGTGGTAATCAATGATACATCGGAGGTGGAGGAAGACGAATCTTCTTAATTCGTTCTCTCTCTCTCTCTCTCTCTCTGTGTTTCTTCCTTGGCATTTGGTTCTAGTGGAATTTGATTGCTGGGATATGGGGAAGAAGCTGCAATAGCTGATTTTTGGAGATTTTCCCCTTTCGGGAGCCGCATTCCTGATACAGTGACGATTTTTTTTGCTTTGCGCGCGACTCTTCCGTATAGGGTTAGTTCCCGAACTGTCAATGCGGGTGTTCCTTTAACTTCACGGTTTTCTCCGTCTGCTTTGGCTCTTTAGGAAGTTGCTGATTTCGCTTTTCGTTGTTTGCATTGTCAATCGCTTTCACGGAAGTTGGTCACGTGAATTGGGTCTGTTCCCCAATGTCTGCTTCTGTTTTATGATTTGAAGTCCCATCGGAAACCGACTATTTCTATCTAGCAGGCCTTACTTCTTACTTAGTTTGGTCAACGTCCCTAATTCTGGTCGATTCTATTCCTGAATTGTATTCTAGTTGCTGAGATTTTGGATCATGTTCTGAACATCTTCACAAAGGTTGTTTTGGCTCGATTCTTGGATTTCTTCCGAGTAAGTTGTGCTGTTTCTTTCTCACATTTGTCATTTGAGCAGATTCGGGGAAGCTTATAACGTGGGGATCCACAGATGATCTCGGTCAGAGCTACGTGACATCTGGGAAGCATGGGGTATTTAAAGCGAATACATGATGCTCTAGTCCATTGACTTTAATCTTTGATTTCCTGATTATCTCAAGACTACATTTCTGCTATTGTAGTCGAGCGGGAAACACCAGAGCCTTTTCCTCTTCCTACTGATGCCTCTGTAGTAAATGCTGCAGCTGGTTGGGCCCACTGTGTTGCTGGTACAGGTAATAACTTTTTCTCCCTTCCTGTTAGTCTAGTATATTACAGAAATTTTTAAAAAACATCAGGCAAGCCACCAGGAGTTTTGGTATATGAGTAGTTTCCAAATATTTGCTTTTTTTGATTGCCCTGTTTCTTGGTGTTTCTTATGTGCGCGATTCAGTTCATTAACATCTGAAGCTGGTAAGCGCAGATAATGGAGAAGTTTATACATGGGGGTGGAAAGAATGCGTTCCTTCCGGGAAGGTTTTTGGTGACCCAACACTTGGGGGGAACCCGGAAAACCGCCGCTTTAGAGTGTCTTATTTTTTGACTGACCAAGGTGATTTCTCTATCAGCACAATCAATCTGTTTATGGATTGTTATAGACTAATATTTGGTTTGACACTTTTTTAGTGAGACCTCGATCTCAAGGCTCGAAGTCAAGTGGGGGGGAGCTCATCTAGGATAGACAGTAAAACTGCTGGAGAAGAAAGTACAAAGCGAAGGAGAATATCAACAGCTGAGCAAGCAGCTGAAAGCTCATCATCTGCTGATGAGACTTTGTCAGCATTGCCGTGTTTAGTGTCATTGAGTCCAGGAGTGAGGATTGCCCTTGTTGCTGCGGGTGGGTGCCATACTCTTGCATTGTCAGGTAATTGTGCAGAACTGGCATTATTGAGCTCCCACAATGACATCTTGACTGTACTTTTTTCTTAATTGAAATAGTAATTGATCTTAGGAATTCCATTATCTATACTGCCATACTCATAATCCTAGTTCTGAAAATTCCAGATGTAGGTTGGGTATGGGGTTGGGGATATGGAGGCGAGGGACAGCTTGGTTTGGGATCTCGGATACAAACGGTGTCCTCTCCACATCCTGTGCCTTGTATTGAGTTTTCTTCATATGTAAAAGACAGATCTATGGGCTTTTCTAGAGGAAACATGAGTTCTGAAGGGCAGAACTATAGAGTTCCTGGGAGCTATGTGAAGCAAATTGTTTGTGGTGGACGACATAGTGCAGCAATAACAGGTGCGTGCTCAATAAGTTCTTGAAAAACCGAGAAAGCATTGGTTCTTCTTATAGATAAAGAGTGATCATGTCAGATTATTAGACTGAGATCATCTTGAAGCCATGGGAATTAAAGTCCAAGTATGTACGAAACAACAAAACTAAAGGTGGTTGACACATTCTACAAACCTACAAAAATAATTTTCATCTGGAGTTGGCAATATTCTAGTTGACTTGGGCTGGCAGTGAGATCGTGATTTAAATCTATGGCCAATTATGTAGGAGTAGCTGTTTTAGTTGTGACCGAGATGGTCGTGATATTGAAAATTTTTATATGATTGATAGTTAATCTGCTGTCACTACTGTAGCATCTGCCATCTAGATCGTTGTTGGCCCTTGTCTTATGTATTGGCAACGTGAGTGAGTGCTAAGTTATGTGTGGCAATAATCTCCTGTCAGTAAGCATAAATTTACAACACTGGCATGGATATTGTTTATTGCTTTTAACAGATGCTGGCACGTTGCTTACATTTGGTTGGGGACTCTACAGACAGGTGAATTGTCGATAATGAAAAAATTGATAATCTCTCTCTCTTCAATGATGCTTTTAACCTAATTACCTCCTCCTTAAATAGTTTAAAATTTGTGGCTGCTCCAGGTCCATGTCATGTAATGGCATGCTTCACTATGAACCTGAAAATAAGCTTTAGCTGTTTGAATTGTATGCAGATCTTTTATGACAGGCTATGCACGGACATCATTTTAAAAGAATTTCCCATGTTGCTCTGTTTTTGGGAATGATGTGTTTGACCCTTCTTTACTATGAAGTTTAGCTAAATGGCAGTCTTTTAATAGTACATGAATGGTAATCACTATTGAAAGAGATGATTGTATAGGATGTGTTATATCTTCTTTTATAATAGTTGTCATTATGAACTAATGCTTTACGGCTTGTTTCTCTCTTTCAGTAATTCTATTCTGTGTTAAGAGAATAGATTTTCTGCTTCGGAAAAGCCAAAAGCCTCTGTTTGACACAAATGCATATTCGCATGTGCTATGCTTGAATGAATTTAGAAACTTCTAAAAGGTTTTGGCGTTTTTGACTATATGGTCTTATTCGGGAGTCCAAGTAGCGTGGCTAGCTTGCTGTAGAAAAGGATTGTTCAAATGAACTTGTGGTTTAGGCTTTACTGTATGATGTGTTGTGGGTCTTGTTCCAGTTGATACAAGCGTAGAATGTTATCCTTGAGAATCATTTCTCAAAACATTGTTGTCCTTGTGCATGTGTGCGTATCATGTCACTCACTGGAGGATGAAGTTCAATAACCTCCTCGTTCATACCTGCCAACAATTATGGACAAGTTTTAATAAGTTGTTCTTTGTCTTGCAGTCCTATTCCTAAGCTTCTGGGCAAAGGTGCATTACAACTCAATTTACCCTCAACCTAGGCTACAACTGAAGTTGAGGCTCAATTTAGTTTGCAAAAGAAGTTGACAGTCTTAGATTTTGTATTGGACTTGTAAATTATCTTTATATGGCTTAACATCTCATAGAACTTTACTAAGTATCCGAATTATGCCTACTCTCTGTGCGTGTTCTATCATTTCACCATTCAAGTGATATAGTTCCTTTTCCAATTAAGATTCAGATATTCCTGCCACGAATTAAAAGAAATGTCAATATTCTTGTGGAAAATGCTGATGGATGTATTTCATTTTCATATCATTATAATATTTTGATATTATTAAGTGCTTAATCAATGTTAAATATAAATTCTAGAAATTAATTTTGCTGTTAATTAGATGTAAAATCGAATTCGTCCCTAAACAATATTCGTCGCAGAGTTTGTCGTTAAAGAATTAATAAAAATTCGTCGCTAAAGAATTAATAAAAATTGGTCGCTAAATTTGTTTCGAACGGTGGTAGTGGCAAAAGTAAAAATTTTTCATGGCAAATTAGCGATGGATTTTGACACGAATAATTAACGACAAATTTTGCTACGAATAATTAGCGACGAATTTTGTCACAAATATAGTTCGTGGCAAATTAGCGATGAATTTCGCCACGAATAATTAGAGACAAATTTTGTTATGAATAAAATTCGTTGCAAATTAGAGACGCCGAATTGGTGACGAAATTTTTTTCGTTGCAAATTCATTCAGCGACGAATTTTGCCAAATTTTTCGTGACAAAATTCGTGGCTAAAACTTTAATTTTTGTGGTGTCATTTTTTCATGAGATATTGTGTAGACTAAGTCTATGTAGTAATTTCTCTAAGTTCCCCACACGATTTACATTTACCAAAAGTGCATCAAACACTAGCAAGTACGAACTAACTATAACCATTAATGGCTCAATACTTACATAGAAGCTCCTCACTGAGCTATCTTTATTGGCCCGATTCTTATTCAGTTTTCAATGGTATAACAAAAAGAAGAGAGAATGAACACCAAACTCATTCCAAATTTTCAGGGCATCAAGGTCTTGAAAATGCGAAAAAGAAAAAGATAGTCAATGGGAGAAGCTCACTTTAGCCGTGATCTTTTAAATTTGAATGAATGGTGTATGAAATCTCTAATAACTTTGCGTTTCTCTGTTAATGTATTATCATAATATTATATAGATTTAAGTGTGTATTTTAATTACGAAATTCCATAAAGTGATTCCAACAGATTCTATCATAGAATTCTTCTTTTTATCTCACGAGCTAAAATTGATTTAATTACTTTATGAATACAAATAAAGTAAGATGTGAAGTTAAGATATTTAATTTTTTTTTCATGTAAATCTTACTATTTTATGACATCTTAGATTTCCATTAAAATTGTGGGTTTTTTTTTTGCATTAGCAATGATTTAATTAAGTTGAGATTCCTAAGCACTATTTTTTTTGGGAAAAAACCACCAAAACCCCAAACTTTACCCTTGTGACACATTTACCCCGAACTTTTTTTTTTGTGACACATTTACCCCAATATCTTTTGTAACCTAAGGTATTTTGGTCTTTTTCCTTTTCTATTTTTTCTGTTTTTTTTTTCGGGCGGGCCCTCACGGCGCCTCTCGCCGACAGCCGTGAGCGAGCCTCCCCGACGCCGTGAGCCTCGCCCGACGCCCGGTGAGCCTCGCCCCTGGACTGGACGAGGGCGAGCCTCACCGACGTCGGGCGGGGCTCGCGCCCGCTGGATGAGCGAGGGCAAGGATCGCGCCCTCGCAAGCCGGGCAGGCGCCCGGAGGGCCCGAAAAAGAAAAACCGGAAAAAAGGAAAAAACCAAAATACAGGACAAGAAAATTGGTTACGGGCAGGAAAAAAAATGTGTCAAAAATAGCAAAGTTTGAGATTTTTGGTGTCACAAAAAAAAGATTTTTAGGTCAAAAAAAATGTAAATGTATTTGAGGGAGTAAAATTTGGGGTTTTGGTGATTTTTTCCTTTTTTTTTTTTCCAAAACTTGGGAGTGAAAAGTCAAGTTGTGCGAAAAACCTCGCTTCCTGAGAAAAATTTCTGACTCCCACACTACGTCCAGTCCGAATATGCACTTGTATAGCAGCAAACTAAATCTAATTATTCTGGAAAAAAATATGATAGGAATAGGGTCTCGAGAATGAAATAAGAAAGTAAAGTTGAGAATTTGAGAGTACCCGTGGTCTTTGAGATTCCATCCCTTAATTCTGGCAACCTCTCTTAAAGCCTCCTCCCATTGCTTTGCTATATCCTTCCCAGAGTCTCTTGTGGTTTTGGAGGGCTTTCCGATATAACTCAGTCTTAAGTTTGACATCATCAGCATCCACATCGTAGAAGATAGGGAGGATCACTTTCTCATCTTCATGTCTCGATCTTCTCTTGATGCACTCCACCATGTGTGCAAGTTCACGGAGGCACCACTTACTCGAATAGTAGTCTTTGGAGAAAATCGGGATGTAAATTCTGAGTCATTGATTACTTTCAAAAGACTGCCTCCAATCTCTTCGCCAACTCAGAGCTCTGGGTCATCCTTGAAAGCGTATCCCTGCATGGATCATGGCTTCATAGAGACAATCTGCAATGGTTAAGCGAGTGTCAGGTCCCCTGAAGCTCAAGAACACCTCATAGCCTCTCCCTGACCCATCATCATGGCCATTGCTTGTCAGAGCTACTGTCACCGTCTCTTCTTCCTCGCACTTCCTCTTCATTCTGGGACGACAATGGTGAGATTGATCTCCAAATTGAGTCTGCCTGGTGACTTGGGAACTCTGAGTTTGATCCTTGTCGCTCGAGCTGTGGATCACCCGGGATGATCCACCCATGACAGAATCAACGAGCAAGTCGGCGAAGAAGTGATCAACAACCTCCTGACTTGGTTCGATGGCGACATCTTCCTCGTCATCCTTCATAAGGAGGCTCTCGATCTCGCCAATCCACGACAACGGCATGTCCGCAGACAAAGTATTGATTCTGCAGGCATCGAGCAGGCTCGCGGTCTCTGGTGATAATCCGTTGAACTGGTTTTGGAAATCGAATTCCAACATTAGGTCATTTCCTGGTAATTCTGGTTTCTCCATAGAAGAAGAAAAAGAAGAGGTTTGTCTTCTCTGAGACTAGAATTTAAGAAGGAAGAGGAAAGAAACAAAACGCGTGCGTGAGATCTAATAAAGCAGAAGTCTGAGTCTGATCCTTGTAGCAACTTGATAAAGCAATAGAGTGAGATCGCTCACTCCACTGCGTTTGCCTATAAGTCACCTACGGCCTTCCGTCATTAGTAAAACAACCATTCAGACTGAAAACATAATTGATGAAAGTCTTAGAAGAAGACAAGCTCGTCACAGAAATATGCTATATCATTGCATGTTGATGAACATTTGGATGTTAGATACATCTGGATTACATAAGTTCCACTTGCCATTATTATATTATTATCCTGCGACCAGCCTTCACAAATAAAAGAAAAAACCCATTCACGCTCGCACCAAACAGGAGGCTAAGTTGAGGAAATATATAAAAACAGTCCTTCAACTCTTAGCTAATATTTAAACTGGTCCTCAAAATTTAATGTTAGTTAACTTAGGTGCGAATGATAACCACTCTATTCTCGAAATAGATTTCTAGTCAAAAATTGATATTTCTATTTCTATTCTCTCGATGAGTTTATGAATAGAGATACACGTTTGATAACGATACAAAATTTTTCTTTTCGGAACAAAAATTCATCTGATAGGCCTTCTTAATTATCTCCCTCTTATGCTCTTTTCCATTCATCAACGGACGGCAAGAGGTGAGGGCAAATAATAAGAAAATTTTTATTTCTCGATTTGTTCCAGAAACAAAAAAAAATTTCATTTCTTTTCCAAACCTATTTTTGGACTAAAAATTTGTTCCAGAAATAGAAAAATGAATTTGCTTTTTACCAAATAGATTTCTGTTCTAAACTTATTCTCGGAAAAAAAAAAAACAGATTTGGCCAAAAATTGAATGGTTATCATGTGCACTCTTAGTCTTTATAATCGATGATTGAATCAATAGTCGTCTGTCTAACTGTGACATTCCAACTTGGTTAGAGGACGGTAATTTTCCAAGTACGTGAACAACCACATCAGCAAAATTTGAAACCAAGTTAAAAAGAAAAAAAACAAAGAGAACGGCACAAGAGAGAGAGACGGGGAGAATACGTATGTTTATGTCGATTGAGAGGAGGAAACAACAAAAAAACTCCACTTGCCAAAACTTCATGGGATTACATCTCAGTCTTGACGATGGCGACAGTTCTTGTCTCACACTGATAATTGAATGACAATTAAAGAACTTGGTTCCATCAGAATGCCAACTCTGAATCCTGAGTTAAGCAGCATACTGGTGAAGTAGTTGAGCGGCATGCTTGGGCCGACATATTTGTCTTTAAGAGACCAGCGAATATGCTTTGCTGTCTTATAGCCTACGATTTGGACATACATCATAAGATCCCGGTGTACGATTCCTCTATCGCCTGTAATAACAATTGAGCAACCTTTGCTGAGGCTATCCAATGATATTAAATTTGTTTGATGATAATTTATTTGGCATCCATGCAGCGGATGCCATTAATTGACTTTCTGAATGTTAATTTGAGATATGAAATTTGATAATTGCACGTCCTTGCATTAGGAGCGAAATATTACATTTGCATCAATCCTGTCATGATTACGCACGTCCTTGATTCTTCGATGACTTGGATATTGCACCTATGAGGAAAATCCGAATTGTTGACTTGTATAGGTCGAGTCAAATTCGGATGCAAAGCACCGAAGTTCATCTTTGTGTTGGAGTCGGGAAAAACAAGGTTTTTTGATTCTATATATTAAGATCAATATTGGCTTTCTTTCGCTCTTGAATCGCCGCTTGAGTAAGTGCCCTGTGTGTTAGTCGTCAGAGTGGAGGCACTTCTTGTGGCATTAATGTGCAGAGGGTCATCGTTGATTGATTACACTCCGGAGGCAATTCAAGAATGTTTCAAAGCCAATATATCTTATGTTAAAATTTGTGAATTTCTTTGTAAGATTGAGAAATTATTTCACGAGAGATTGCAAGGGCCAAATATTGTTTGAGTTATTTGGTATAATTGGGAAAAGAGGAAATACCGAGAGCATTTGAATAACTCAAGTGTGATTGTAACATCTATTGTATTGCTTGATCTATAGAAGAATTATCTAAAAAGTTCTAAGCCTATTATATCATTGTCAATTCGATCCTAAACTTTTTAATTTAACTAAGATAATCCTAATCCTTTTGATAATT
Organism: Syzygium grande; assembly: GCA_024733475.1. NCBI lineage: Eukaryota > Viridiplantae > Streptophyta > Magnoliopsida > Myrtales > Myrtaceae > Syzygium > Syzygium grande. Next base: position 27,261,388 of record JAMXDD010000001.1, read on the forward strand.
TTCTAATGTAGTCCATCTGGCTAATTCAAGATGAAAATCACCAATGTGGTTGTCCAGTTAGTGACCGTGTCTTATGTGAAATGACCATTTTTGCAATATTTTTTAGATTTTCTCAATTTCTTCTTCTGTTTTTTCCTTTCTTATTTTTTTTATTTCTTTTCCTATTCTATTGTCCATCTTTTTTCCTCCGCTAGTCGCCAAGGTGTTGGCGATGGCCGGCAAAGGTCATTGGCCACCCTTGACGACCACATGTGAGGGTCGCGGCCCTCACCGATCATAGGCAAGGTTCGGCCTTGCCAGATTTGGTGAGAGCGACCCTCATCTTTGGCCGTCAAAGGGCACGAACCCTTGCCTAGTTACCTTGCAACTTTAGTTGGCCGACCTTTTTAGAAGTTTCTACATTTTAAATTGACTTAATTATTCGAAAAATTAAAAGATATTGGTTAAAGTTTTCTATACTCTCTAATTTCGAGTTCATGCTAATTTTGATCTATTACGCAATTTGAGTTTTGCTTTCCAAACTACATACAAAATAGATCCCTTTTATTAAGCTAAAAGAGTCCTGAGAGAGAGACTTTAGCTGATTTTTGAGGGAAATTGAGAAGAAAATGTGGTTCCTCCTTCACAATGATGCCAATGAAGTTGAGATTTTTGAAACATTTATTTTTCAAATGAGTGTCTTTATGCTTTTTTTATGATATCGATACGAGTTTCGTGACATTTTTCAGGGGCCGAAAGAGAAAATTGAAATTGCTCGCTTATTGAAATAGTACACTAAATAAAATTGCATGCTATCATTAATTGCACACTGACATTGAAAACAAATGCTGATTTCATGATGATTTGATTTGTCTCTGTCGTTATTGATTGGTTGATATGGCATTGGATTCATGTCAGCTTAATTGAACGTTGTTTTTATATGGAAATTGCGAAGAAAATGTGGTTACTCATTCACAATGTTTCCAATAAAGTTGAGATTTTTCAAACATTTTACTCTCGAAGGTATGATTTTTATGATTTTTTTGATAATATTAGCGTGAGTTTCCTGGAATTTTCCAAGGGGCGAAATTTCAAAACACACTTTGCCGATCTTGCGAGTGGGTTGCCATTCTCCTAATGAAACTTGTGAGTGTCAACCTCTTTGTGTGTGTTTGTACGTGTGTGAACACACGAATTAACAAGTCTATTTGTTGTTGAATTTGGCTATGCGCAGACCAATGTAGCACAAGCGAATTGACCAGACAAAACATACTTCAGTGCTTTCTCTTTTGCCTTCACAAGAGGGTCAGACAAAGACTTAGAGGATCGACTTGCGTATATTATAAGGAAAGAGAAAAGCCAGGTCCATCTTTTTGTTCCTCAAGGAAGTCCATTTTCTCTCTTTACTTAGACTGGCTCGATTCGGTTGGACTTACCAGTATTGGGTCCACATAACCCGCGTCTATCAAAGCCATTAATCATATACATTTCACATGGATCTCGCAAAAATCAATGGATGTGATTGCATATGGTCCATAGGCCATGATCCATGCAACTATTTCCCTTCTATAATTCCTTGATGGATCCATTCCAGTCATAGTACAACGGTATGCGCAAGGCATTATATTTTCTAATGCCTACTGTAGTAATATGTAGAAGTTGAAAAGTTTTGAATTCAAGGTTGAGGTCCATAATTCTGTGATTTGACAGTTACTGGCCCTCTCATAATGCTTTTTCGAAAGATAGTGGAAGCATCCGATCCATATTAGAGTACTCAATTTCTCCCTCAATATATTTTCTTCTTTTCATTAGCATAATATTATTTCTTATTAATGCCAAGCCCAAACCTTAAGTTAATTATGGTTAAATCGACTTTTTTTTCGCCAATGTCATGAATTTAATCCAAGTGACAACGGCTCTAATGGATTGATGGCTTTGAGCCTTTCATACCATTGTACTAAAGTCGTGTTTGGTTGTCTAAATCATTTATCCAAATTAAATAAGATAGAATTTAATGGAAATTAATAAAGGATCGAGATTTTTCTAAATTTAAGGGGTTAAATCTAAATCATAAAATTTCTCCGTTGATAAGTTGACACCACATCTCTATCTCCATTGGGTGGGTCTAGATTTGTTATCTATTTGTCCAAGATTGTTCACACAAATTTAGAACGTTATCATGTCCAGAACATGTTATTATGTAATTTTCAAGATGGGCAAAAGTTTGAAAACTAACATTATGGGATTGTATGGATATAAAGTAGACATATGTACCTTAAAAAAAAAAAGTAGACATATGTAAAACATTCTTCGTTATTGACCGATTGACTTCACATGAAAAATTGGCTTCTCATCCACGCGACTTCATATGGGAAACAAGGAGTGAGAGGGAAGAGGCTCGCAAATCAATTGAAATTGTATTCAATTTCATTTGACCATATTTGGTTCAAATTATGCAATTTATCTTATAATAATACAAGATAAATTAAGTTGTATGATTCAAAAAAGAGATCAATTTTCAGGGTAGCGAAGGTCCTTGCACCTCTCGCTTTTTAAGGGAAATTGGTTGATTCACTTAAACGGTTCCATTTCCTATTTATTTATTTGTTCTTAGCCATGGTTGCTTCTGATCACACTAGAGCCATGGTATATGTACAAAAATATTCACTAAACTTCCAATCAAAAGTGACATGATAATACTCTATAAACATGACGTTTTCTAATTAAAAGTTTTGCAAATCTAGTTTATAGACTTAGAAGACATGACAATATATTTAGACTTGTGTAATATACCCAAAAAAGATATGACTTCATAAAAATTCTTTTGGTACCTCTAACATCTATCTCGTATAATAGGACTCGAGTTTCCCTTTTTATTCTGAAGCCGTTTACAATTTCTTTATTCCTAAAATACTCTTAATTAGTAGTAAAGAAAAAGACACTACCCATGTAGGCAATTATGTACCTAGAAATGCTTGTATTCAAATAACATTGTTGACATGGATAATCATAATCTTCTCTATGATTGCTTTCTTTTCTCTTTGTCATGAGAAAATCCACTTAATCCAACCGAAACTCATAAAATACCTAAAAAAATCGTGAATTAAGATCAAATAATATGCAAGCCAAAATCTGAGTAGATGCCTCAAGTATAGGATTATGCCAGTGCTTGTACTAAACGGCATAAAATAATCAAACTTTTTATTGCATGCTTAATCTCAATACAAACCCACGTCTTAACAAATGTTCCTTCAACAATTTATTTCTATACACGAGTTCACAGTTTCTTACAGGTTTGTTTTGTTTACAAAGAAAAAGAAAGGTGATTAACTCGATTCAGTTCAAATGATTTTATTACAAACAGTTACATTTGGGGGCGACAAGCATTTTGGATCCTTTTGTTCATCCTCCACCGGAAATTCCTCGTGTAAGATGCATGCCAAATGTATGGTTTTTTGTTGTCCTTCCTCCTTTTGCTCCCCAATCTAAAATTAGTCAAATTCCGCTTCCTTGGATCAATTTGAACCTGTCAAGGAAATTCACAGTCCGAGAAGAATGTAATTCACTAAGGTAATCGTACAGTTTCATATCAAATAGTCTATGTGTTATAGAACAATTAATATATCTAGTTTATTTGGGCCAAAACTTTAACTAATCAGCTCATAACAAGGTAAGCGTTATGTGGGATTGGACCTAACTAAGTTCGTCAATGGGCCTGGGGTTTCAGCTTTAACCGATATACCCTCAACAATTGACAAAGATAGTGATTTAAGTGACCAAGTGATCCCGTCGATGCATTTTCTTCTAGTGCATTGACCACCAATGAAATCTACACTATTTATGTTGACTAGTCAAGAGAAATGGTTTTCCACATTATCAAATACCAATTAGATTTATTGACAAACCAGTAGAACAGTGAACAACATAGTGCAGACGATTTCATTAGAATTACTGCGGCTCATAATTTTCCAATGTCCTTCATAGCCAAATCTTGAGCACACAATTTGTTAGGCTTTGTAGTATCTCAAATGAACAACATTTGGGTAGGGGCGGAAGCTAATTATAATCAGAGATGAAAGGTTTCAAAGATGGGTTTCCACAGCTTTGGTCGATTTCTTGCCGAGGGGTGAAATTGTCTCCTCACTTTGACTGCGGTGCTCAAAGCCAAAGAAGCTCTGGAAATAGCAGCTGCTGCCAAAATGCAATCTTGTCATCCCCATTTCTTCCATTTTCGAATGCAATGAGATCGCCCCAGCAACTGCTCACTGGTCGAAATTCGTGACTGGAAAATGAAAACCCACCTGGTGAGTTATCCTATAAATGTTTCGTACTCCATATACTAGAATGAGATTACTGCAAGGATTAGCTACAACAGATGCATAATAAGCCATAATCAGAATTTCGACTGATCCGCAGTTGAAATTCTGATTGAGATGCACAATCCTAGTTTTGGGGAGAGACGATAGAACTCGACGAACGAAAAGAATTTCTATGGAGTCTTCTCTTCTCGGCATCTGAGGCTAATGGCCTCGCCTTTGAAGCATCGGACTTCAGAAGATAGTCGGTTATAATTGGCTCACTAGCCAAAGGAAGCTGCACAAGGGCATTAGAGCACACACTCAGTAAAACCTCAGCGTTGCCCAATGGTTGCCATTTTTACTGACTGATTATACAGAATCGGATTACTATAATGAATTGAATCCACCCCATATCTTCCTAATTAGCAAAAAGAAAAGAAAAGGAGAGGATGACGACGTCTTCGAAAGGTTATACTAAATGATACCCAAAGGTAAGTCTTAGTCCCGTTTCATGGAATCAGCTATAAAGGCCTTTCTCTTTTCTTTTTTTTTTTTTTTCTGAGCAACATCAGTAGATGTTGAATCTACCAGTCTCAAGGTCCGAGGTTGAAAGTGATTTACTATTGGACATCAAAACATACCCAAGCCTCAGCTGAGTGGGTTGCAGATCCAACCCACAACGCCTTTTACAATGTTCTCTTGTTATTTACAATGTTTTGGGTGATTTGGGGCGGAAGGACTTTTAGAGAACTCCATCGGAGAAGGGGTTTTAACCTTTAACTTAACGTGTTTCACCAAATGTACTCTGTCAGATGCCATAAGTTCTAAACAGGATCTTTAGCCACGCAAATTGACTCTGTTTCTAACTCTTTTTGTTTCTTTTTAAGCAATTCTCTGTTCATATGTAATCTTTCCAACGCATCTTTCTTAAAAAAGCAGGATTGCAGTTATATAGTTCTTTAACAAGTAATCCCATGAATTTCAATATGTACCACCCATTTCAGACCATGTCAAAGATGACATGCTAAAAGCAAAAGCACTGGCAGATGGATGGAAGCCAAGTTTCTACCTTCCTGGATAAAAGTCTAAGAATATCCAGCCTCTTCTGAATAGAAGGAAAATCACAGAACATAAGTTGAGCCAGCCAGGTCTCAGAAGTGCAGCATCAAGGAAGTGCGCTCTACTGCTTCACATCAAATTCAACTCAGTTGGCATCCTTAGAAAGAAAATAAAGAAAAAGCATCCTTAGAAAGAAAAGTGAATTAGATTAATTAGGAGATAGATGAACCCTGAGCAAAAAACAAAAGAGCACCTCATGCAGCAGAGATTTCATGATGACTGAGAAATTGCACATGCTCGATGTCACAAGACTCAAACAATCAGCATCAGTTGATGCCGTTGTAGAGGCTCAAGACCAGGATGATACACTTCTTGTGAGCTACTTCAGCAACTAAAAAGTAATTCATGCAACCCATCTTTCTTTACCTTCATTTTGATACATATGTAGTTTAACCAATACTGTGTATCCAAAGTCAAACAGTTCTAAATCAAGGAAAAGTCATGTCTAGCATTTTATAGTCTACTTTGAAGGTTATTACATAGTACCCATACTACATGCTTCGTAGAAAATGTTTGTCCAAGCATTCATAATGGCCATGCAATTTTCAATAGCAGTTGACACTTAGTGTGCTATTGGAAGGGAGTACTTTTTGTTATCATTTAAAACGAAATTATTACCTTGTTTCCGCAAACACAAACACACCGGTTAAACTGAGACACCACCGAATCCAGTTAAAACTGCACCAAAGAATAACATACCAGTAGTGAGTCATACCATTAGATAGATTTCACATGACCACCTCATAAGTGCCATTGAATGCAAGAAACTAACTTGATTGATGACATGGTCAGTGACCCCATATTATCATGCCCCCTTTTTGGAGCAATGGAATCAAATTCATCGAAAAAGAGAAGGCAAGGTGCTGCAGCTGTTGCCTTCAAGAATATATCCAAACCTGTAATTTTCTATTTGTTGTCACTATCAAATATTCAAAATCTCTCCATTTTGCTGACAAGATCAATGCCATCAATATGCAGAATAGAAAATCCAGTAGATATTTGATCACCAATTTCAAAATTTCTAGCAGAGAAAAGCTTCAAATATTTTACATCTTAATCTCTCTCTTAATCAAATGGTCATGGAGGATCCTCTCATTCATGCGTGAGGAAACTCATCAACCGTTTTAACTTGGCCACTTCAATGGTTGTGGGAGGAACCACATTGCTGTTGTTGAAAATAATTTAATCAGAATACCTTGGCCGGAGCGGGAGGATCCTCATTTCTGCTGCTAGTTATCCTATTTTGACTGCTAGCATACCTGAAGGGACCTCTATTAAATGGATCCAAAACAAATAGAAGAAAGCACAAAATTGTGAAGTGTTTGGAAATAACAAAGCTTAATACAAGATTGCACAATGGAATTCAATCATCACAAGTGTAGTTGAAAAGAAGCCTCTAATAGCTGGCTCAGAAGTACCAATGCTCTTATTCAACATCTCAGCCTTTCACTGAGATGGATTGAAGAGAACAAGCTGCTGCTGCAGCACCAACAATGTGTGTCGTGCCAAAGCCCAGGAGTCCATTTAAAAAAACATTTGACCATGGCCTTAGAGGAGCTCGTTAAAAAAACATTTCATCAGCAAATGTAAGAATGATAGACATGAAGATCAAATAGGTGTATTTAACAAGTTAACATTAACCACATTATCAGCTGAGATAGAGAGGATGAGTAGGTTTATTTAACAAGTTAACATTAACCACATTATTAGCAGAGACAGAGAATGAGTCACCGGAAAGAATAAACAAAAGCTACAGCTCAGACAAAACCAATGCACTTAAATAAACTTTGTTGAACAAAATCCATGCATAATCTCGCTCACTAACAAGAATGAATCAGGGAAACAATGGTAGGTAGTTAAGCCTCATCTCATTGAGATTCTGCAGAGCCTGACCATAAGCTCCCTTCGCTAGATCGTCAATCTGCAAAAAGAGGTTTAGACAGCTTACCACCTAAAGATGACTTTGATGTTACACGAAAAGTAAAGCACTTAACAAAAAACAGACACTTGGGAACCTACGACATAGATTAGTATTGCTTGTCCAGATACTCGATCAGGAAAGACACTCATAAAACAATAATAGGATCCTCGCACATGTTGAGTATGAGGAACAAACCCTTTTTCAAAGAAAATAACAAATTCCTCATCCAACAAGATAAAGTGAATTAAGCGATAGATAGCATGAAGTGTGTGGGAAGCACACTCGAGGGTATGAAAGCAAGTCGCAGATCTTTCAAGTTTCAGTCCCCCAACATGTCTACTACTTGACTGACTTACCGAGATCTATGAAATAATAATGTACTTTGATTAAGCTAATTATGAGTACTGAAAATAAGCACCCCAGTAAACAAAAGCTAAGGTTAATACTGGGTACATTAAGCCACTGAATGCCTTAGCGGAATAGGATTATTAGCCAGAAAAGTTCTACCCTATAAGCAACTAAAAGTTGCTCATATAGATCCCCAACCATTACACCTGTAGACATTTCAGCATGAATAGTTGATTGCATTCCAGGAGTCCACATAAATAGATGAAGAAAGCTAATAATTATTACATTTGCCTAATTTAATTCATCGATGAGTCAGAGTCAACAAATTCCTAGACCCAGCTCAAAACAGCAAAGGAAAAAGAAAAAGACATGTCATCAACACAACAAATAAGAATTAAAGAATGTAAATGCCTTATCGGACAAATTGCAACATCTTCCCCAACTGTGTTTGTTAATTTAAGATGGGAGGGAATGAACGGATAGCAAAAACAAGAGAAGAAAAATGTGATTTCACACTCTTTTTTTGCATTAAATGCCTTATTGGTCAAGAGAAATGATTTCACCTTCTTACTAAACCTAACATTATTTAAATATTTTTATAGATCAAAGGGAATAATTATGTTCATTCCTTTTCTCTCCATGATAAAATGCAGGAGTTTCGTTATTGACAAAATGCAGGAGCTGAACAAGGCAGGCCAGTCACTTCAATCTTGTAATTAAGCAAAGTATTAGCAAATTCAACTGCACTGAAATTGAATGCAAAAAGATTCTATCTGAAATTTTTCCAGGCGATAAATCTTATGAATATGGGAGTGTGTCGAATGCACGACCCTATAGTCTGTTTCATGAAACTGAAATCCACATTTAAACTAGTACATAGCCTCTAGCACTGAAAACTAACATGTATGGATAATGCCACAGCTATGACGAAGAAGCATAACATATTACAACCCATTCAGCTCATCTCAAAGAACATCTCTTTCACATTTTCCTGTCCTGCACAAAGTTACTCATTCCTGGCACCAGAAATTGCAGAATGCACAATTCAATGCAACTAACCTAGTCTTCAACAACATGGTGGCCTGACCATATCGACCAGTTTCGTCCAATATCAATGGTCTCCCAGCGCCAAATTTCACGCATAAATGGCTAAATAATAGAATGGAGAAAGAGACTTCACAAACCACACCGTGACCCAAGACTTGAGGCTTCACTCTTCCACTAACCAGGCATTAATTCCAATATTTCATTCCTCACAAATCATGATTGTTCTCGAGTGAAATTAAAAAAACACTCCATAAGGTGAGACTAGTACTCTCAACCACCTCTAACTTACAACAAGTTAGGTGCCGTGAAGCATGTCAACCTCGACATTATGCTGATGCGCAGCATAAACCAACTAAGAATCACCACCGTCGAGGTGAGTGAAAGTATCGCATGTTCACCATACATGAAAAAGGATTTTCCCTCAGAGATAACAAGAGGTGGTTCCAGAACAAAGATGAAAGGTTAGCTAAAGGAAAACTCACAAAACAGGACGCAGCAACAATTAGGCGTCATCTCTAACACATTGAAAGAAGCCTCACTAATCCTATGGACTTACTATCATCGACTGTCTTTGCCAATCAAATGATACATACCTTATCCGTCTCTGTTGAACCTCGGGCAACCACGGACGTGGGTTGGCAAGATTTTGGCACACCCGGCATGCTCTCCAGTGATGCACACGAACAGATCTCCAATCTTTTCAGATTCTGTAAATTAGACAGATCAGATTCATTTAAGCTTTTGATGGAATTGCAATCCCACATCCGCAATGTCCGCAATGATTTCAATTCTCCCAAACCCTGAATCTCAGTTAGCCGAGGCAACTGTAACAAATATAAATCCTGGATCTCCTTCAGACCAGGCAGAATGGTCAGCGTCTCGAGCAATGGACAGTAGGACATCCCCAATATATTGAATTTCGGTAGCTTTCCAAGGACCTCGAATCGAATCTCTTCGAGCGTATATCCTCCAATAGTCAGGCTTGACAAATTCTCCAAGTTGGAAAAGAGTGACCAATCAATCGGTGACTGGACATCCTCTATATACAATTCCTGAAGGCTGGATGGAAGCTTGATAAGAGATCCGGAGTCGGCACAACTTACCCAAAGGTGTTGTAGCTGAGAGAGGGAACTGAAATCGGTTGGAGGCAAGGCCATTTTTCCAACGCGGAGGGTCAATTGCCTCAGAGCACGTAATCTCCCGAGCCCCTTTATTTGGGCTTCTTGCACTAATGTTCCAATTATAGAAAGCTCAACTAAATTGGTTAAATTGGAGAGCTCGAGGATTGTGGTTAGCGAGTTCGATGATAAGCGTAACGCCGTTAGACTCTTTGGAAGCTCCGGCAGCTGTTGAATTGAATGACACTCCACTAAATAAAGCATTTGGAGATTTGTGAGCTGATTGATGGTTGTCGGCAATCCACTAAAGTGGCTAAAGGATAAGTCTAGAATTTTCAACGAGAATAGTGCCCCAATTTCACTTGGAATTTCCCCCCCTAGATAAATACATTGGGCATGTAACTCTTCCAGATTTTTCAACATCCCTATGGTTTTCGGAAGTTCACTTATAAAGCTATGATTCAGATCTAGGACCTTCAATTTTTTGAGATTTCCAATACAATTAGGTAAGATCTTGACGTATGATTTCTCATAACCAACTTGACCAATGAATGGAGCCTCCCAATCGAGTCTGGCTTTTTTAATTCCCTACTTGAGATCATTAAAAATTTCAACCTTTCAAGGTTTCCAATGGAATGAGGCAATTCTCTAATTCTTGCTCCTCGGATATCTAGCACAAGTAGTGACTCCAATTGTCCAATATAGTCGGGAAGCTTTTGGAGCGCACGAAATCGCAAGATTAGATGCTTCACCTTCATTAAATTACCAATCGAGTGAGGCAACACTTGGAGAGTCTCGAGAAACTATTCTTAGCTCTGTTAAAGATTGTAGACCGCCAATGGACTCTGGTAGTGACTCGATATTTGTATATTCTATTTTTAGCTTATCAAGATGCTATAGATTGCCTATGGACTCGTCAATCCCACGTAGTTCAATGCATCTTTTGAGAATCAATATCTCCAGTTTCGAGAATGCGGAGAACGGGGGCGTCTTTGTAAGGGAGCAGCAATCCACAAGTTTTAGGACCTTCAACTGTTTTGCTACCTATAAAGCAATTGAGTTGAAACTCAGAAAAGATGAAGAGTAAATGTAATGCAAAAGTATGTCGTGAGATCATACCATGATTTGACACCATCCTCCCCACTCTTCAGTAATATTATTCCCAGAAAGCTCAAGAACTGCTAGGTTCTTCATTCCTAAATTGGTAGCTCGGAATTCCAAAGGGCAATTGCTCCAAGAGAGCCATCTTAACTCGGAGAAAATATCCTTAAAGTTTCCTTCGAAGTTTCCATGGTCCAATTGAAGGAACCTAAGGTTGACCAACCTCGCAAATTCCTTGCGTTTAAATCTATCGTCACATTAGGTTCATGTATGGCAAGATTGAGCGCCACAATGTTCTCCGTTAACTGGAGGATCAAAGTGGCAACCAATGAGTACTAAGTTAGATTGAAAAGGTAATGTTTTTTTTTTTTTGGGTAAGGAGATTGAAAAGGTAATGTTACTATTTGAATAAACAGAAAAACATTTAGAGGTAAAAATTACCTTCTTTGTCTGCACTGCATGGAAGGCATCCTTGGGTGACCACAATCTGCTACCCCTTAAAAGTATGTTGCAACTTTTTCCGGGCGGACAATATCCCTTCCAAGGTCTCTAAGTTGGTCGCGCATCCATAATCTATTGTAGTCCACGATCTTTATCAAGGACATACGTTTGAGGATCTTAACTTCAATTTCGTGGGATACCCAAAAACTACGTCCCAATATTTAATTGCAGTTATTTGCTCTTGGTTAATGAAGAAACATGCGATATCAAGAAAAATCATTTGTTGACCAGAGTCCAAGGCCTCATAGCTTATCATCAACTTCTTCTTGACATCCTCGTTCATCACTTTCTTTAACTTACGTAGGACTTCTTCCCATGTTCTATGGCATTTTCCACGGAGTGTGGAACCTACAACATCAAGAGCCAATGGAAGTCGTCCGAGGACATTGACTAACTTATTTGAAATATCTATATAATCAGCAGGAGGCTCGGCACATCCCAAGGCATGCTCACAGAAAAGTTTAAGAGCATTGTGTGAATTCATCTCTGGCATATCATAGAATGAAAAGTGTCTGTTTCTAGAGGCTTGGACATTGTCCTCCTCACCTTCCTTTACCAGGAATTCAATATTCCTAGTTGTTGTTATGATTCTACTACCCTCACCAAATCAGTTGGGCTCGCTTGCAAGTCTCATGAATTGGTTCCCATTGTCGATGTCATCAAGAACAATGAGGACTTTCTTGCCATGAAACCTCGTCTTGATCATGTCAGCCCCTTCATCAATGAAGGAGAGGTTTATGCAGCTCAGATTGAGAATATCGGACAACAATTTCTTTTGTAAGTTCATTATATCATGAGTGCGAACATCTTTAATAAAAGCAGCAATGACCTTGAAATTGAGGGGAGATTTGCCTGAAGATGACATCGGCTAGCGTCGTCTTTCCGATGCCACCCATACCATGAATCACGATAAACCGTACATCCAAAGCTCCTAGATCTAACTTCTTCATAATGTCATCCATTGGGCCCTTAATTCCCACCAAATGATCAGGCACATCTGTACGTCTTGTCCATAACAAACTAGAAACCTCTTTGAACGTGAGATTTTTTAAGTTCATCTAGGCTGCCACATACATAAGATGGAATAATCTCAAATTAAAAACCAAATATATGGAAACCATGCACGCATTACGTGGCAGTGGAAGGTTATCATCAAGTTCCAAGTAATTTGCTTTTAAAGCAACCAGCATAGAAAAAGTGATCATGAAGCTGTGAGCCATTTGAAAACAAAAAACCAGAGAAACAGATTCTTTCGAGGGCAGGAGGCGGAGGAGGGACCTTCATCATAATGGAAAGCTACTACTATCAAGGTTCATTGGTCCAGTAAATGGCAGGAAAAGGTTATTTCATGACTGAGGGTCTAATTAGGCCTTGACTAGATGTCGCTTCGACATATTGTCACCTAATAATTGCCACGCGCAGTTGGGTTTCAACAGGTTGTGCACCTCGGTTTCATTCCTTTCCCTTCCGTTTTAGGGGAAAATTACCAAATCATTCCTAAATCTATTCAACATATGTCAATTCAGTCCTAAACTTTTCAATTTTAATAATATGGTCCTAAAACTTTACATGAAATTGTAATATAGTCATTCTAACCAATTTCTTTCGAGAATTACTGAAGTGGCAATCTACATAAGACGTCATTTTGAGTAAAATTGTTCACGTTAGTGTGTCACGTAGGATGGTTAGTGATGATTGGACACCACATTAATACTTTTCTACAACAATTGGCCAAAATGATTGTATTGAAATTTCACGAAAAGATTTATAACTACATTGATAAAATTGAAATGTTTAAGAGTAAATTGGCTTCCTGTATAATAAATTTAGAATTGCTTCGATAATTATGCCTCCATTTCACTTTATACTTTTATTAAAGTGGTTGGTTTCTTCTTGTCATACATAATGAGACCTCTAGAGGTTTGCCTAGATATCAAGTCCTCGGTAAAGCTGGTCCTAATCATCTATCTACTCAAGCACTTGGGATGAGTTTGAAGGTGGCAAAAGAAAATATCTCACTAAGCAGTTACCTTGAAGGAACAAGAATACAACCTCAAAAGCATTTTTCTTAACGTACACAAAGATGAGGAATACTTTCTAGAATATATATCAACCTTAATTTGAGTTACCAACAAACATATCTCCAAATAAGTTACAACTAATTTGAGGTTACCAATTCTTTATTGATAACAATAAATTATTGGGTACTTTAATGGACATAAATTGGAAAGCAACTCAAATTAGGGCTGGTAATTTAATAACAGAATTTGGAGCCTAATAACGTAACCTTACAAATAAAAGTTGGTTAATTATTAACAAATGTTATTGTATAGATTGGTGATTTTGAAACAAATTTAAATAATGATAACTGGCTCAAATAAGAATAAATAACTTAAACTAGTTAGTTTTGACAAAAAAAAAAACTTAGACTTGTTAGTAACTTAATTAGAGATTAGTTAATACAAAACTCATATTAGAGTTAGTAATTTGACACAAGACTCGGTAATTTTGAAATGTGGAGTAAACAATATGATAAGTTGTACAAAAGTTGTAAATCGGCAAACGATCTAATAAACTTAGTAAATGACCCAAACAAAAGCCCGTAGGCTAAAACTAGTTGGTAATATAATTCAAAAAGAAGTTAGTAAAACACAAATTAAAATTGGTAATTTCATATAAAAATTGATAACTTTAAAATGGTCGGTAATGGGCCTGCCCTTCCCCATTCTCGGATCCACTCGTTCTTCTTCCTCCATTGGCAATGATGTTAGAGGATATAGCGAGCAGAACAGAAACGGTAAGTATTAATGAAGAAGGATGTTGGTAAGCAGAGAGTAACGACCAGGGTTTGTAGAAAAACCACCACAAACTAGGGTAGAGAGTAGCTACATATCTCAAGGTAATTAGAATTGTTAAATTACTTATCCATTTTCTAGAGGTTCCTAGATTTCTCTAACCATAACTATAACTACCTAGAAGTCCCTTAGGTGAATTTTTGGCTAATTAAGACCTGGGGCCATGAATAGTTCCATGGTTAAAGCAAGAGCACGAACCAAATTTTTTTTTTTAAAATTTTTACTAGCATAAAGGGTGTTTTACGGTGACAAATTATAGATCACCTATAGAAGAATGTTCAGTTTAAGGCCGCAAATTTTTCGTATGCACAATTAAGCCACTAGAGGAGCCTATGACTCCTGCCCCACCACGATGAAAGCAAAAGCCCAAAATCGATAATCCACCTAAACCTAAGTCAGTCCTTTGCAATTAACTCAGGTTTCCCTGTAATCAGAAATAGAATGGAGAATTGAGCCTCTAGGATAGGTAGAGATCTTTTTTATGTTCTTTCGGATAATGGCATGCAAAGATCTTTGTAGTGTTCGGTCTTGTATATTCCGACCAACTAGAAAAACCATCATACAAAAGCTCCATTAATTTTTGTGTAACTCAGGGGTATGACCGTATTTGACCTATGACCTCAAGGGAAGCAGTAGCATAACATATGAACTCCCAGAGGCCAAAACCGAATCCACAACGATCGGTTCCTCTGCTAAAAGCATGGGAACGTCTTCGTCACTGGGTCAATGCCAAGGGGTTCAGCTCCATCATTTCTTCCCCTTGGCCGTAAAGTTTTGAAAAAAAATATCCCTCGAGACTTCCTCTATGTTTCCTGCGCATTTTTTCGTCCCCCTAGAATAACTTCGAACACTAACAAGTATGAACTAACCATCCCCATTAATAGGTCTGAACACGTAAAGAAGCTCCTTAACTGAGCTCTCCTATTTTGGGCTGATTCTTCCTCAGCTTTCATTAGTATAACAAAGAAAAAAAAAAAAATCTAATGTCAAACTCAATCTAATTTTTAGGCAAACATAAGGTCGAGATACCAGGAGTCCTTAACTTTTTATGTACAATATTCAATTGAAGCTAAGAAACTTAATTTTTTGTTTTTTTCACACATATATGGTCATACTGTTTTATCACAATCTTAAATTTTCAGGGATATCTTGGTTGTTTTCCATTATAGATTAATTAATTAAGTTGAAATACCTTAACACTAATTGTTATCAAAACTTGGTATTAAAAATGAAAAATCAATTTGTTCAAAAAACCTCGCCCTCTAAACAAAATTCCGGGCTCCCTCATTGCGTCAAATCTAACCAAACATTGCACATGGTTGGACAGCAGCAAACTGAATCTAATTATATATTCTTTGAAGGAACAAGAAATCGAAAATGTAAATAAGAAAATAAAGTCAATGGAGAAGCAAACAATACCCGTGATCTTTTAGATTCCTTCCTCTAATGCTGGCAACCTCTCTTAAAGCCTCCTCCCACTTCTTTGCTAAATCCTTCCCGGAGTTGGTCTTGTGCTTTTGGAGGGCTTTCCGATATAACTTGGTCTTAAGATTGACATCATCCGCGCCCACGTCATAGAAGATAGGGAGGATCACTTTCTCATCGTTATCTCTTGATAACTCCACTATGTGTGCCAGCTCACGGAGGCACCACTTACTTGAAGCGTAGTCTTTGGAGAAAATCGGGATGTAAATTCTAGAGTCATTGATTGCTTGCAAAAGACCGCCTTCAATCTTTTTCGCCAAATCGGAACTCTTCATCGTCTTTAAAAGCATGGATCCCATGCGGATCATGTTTTTGTAGAGACAATCAGCGATGGTTAAGCGGGTGTCGGGCCCTCTAAAGCTCAGAAACACCTCATAGCCCCTCCCCAATCCATCATGACGGCTATTGCTTGCCGGAGCTGCCGGAGCCGTCTCTTCTTCCTCCCACTTTCTCTTCATTTTGGGAGGATGATGGAGTATTGATCTCGAATTGAATCTGCTCGGTGACTCGGGAAGTTTGAGTCTGATCCTTGTAACACCTTGACAAAGCAACAGAGTGAAATTGCTCAAGTCCACTACGTTTTGCTTGTAAATCACCTGCGACCTTCCTTCATAAGCAAACAAAAGCATTCAGGCTAAGTTGAGGAAACAATTGATGAAAGTCATCGAAGAGGAGGAGGTGGTCTCGCAAATATAAGTTGCGTGTTGATGAACAGTTAGATGTTGGATGTATCTAGACAACTTAAAATGAGTTTCACTTTCCATTACTTTGGTACTAGGCGCCATTTGCCCGGAAGCCACCTGCAGCCTTCCTTCATAAATAAAAAGAACCCAAAAAGCCATTCATACTCAGAAACTATTAGCTATTGCGGAAAAAGTTACATGAAATTGAATATAGACTAAGATTGCACATTATGATTGCACTTCCATGGTAGATTGAAAGATGATAAAATGAAATTGCTCACCAATTGAAATTGTACACTGAATAAAATTGCACACTAATTTTTAAATGAAAGGCTGATTTGTCGGGATTTGATTCGTCTCTATTGTTTGTTTATTGGTTGATTAGGGATTGGACTCATATTTCATTTAAATGGACGTTGATCTCTTATGGAAATTGCGAAGAAAATGTGGTTCCTCCTTTGCATTGATTCCAATAAAGTTGAAATTTTTTTCAAACATTTTATTCTCGAAGTTGTGACTTTTATGATTTTTTTTATAATATCAACCTTAGTTTCTTGGTATTTTCAGGGCCCGAAATTTCAAAACACGCTTTGCCGTTGTGCAAGTGAGTTGCCAATCTCCAATCAGAACTTGTAAGTATTGATAGCTTTGTGTGTGACTTGTGTGAACACATGAATTGCGAGCCCATTTGAGATGCAATTTGTCAATATTCAGATCAATGCATAATGAGTGAATTGATTAGACAAAACATATTTTGGTGCTTTCTCTTTTGCCTTCACAAGAGGGTCGGACAAAGACTTGAGGATTGACTTGTGTACATTATAATCAAAAAAGAAAAGGTAGGCTCATCTTTGTTTCTCAAGGAAGTTTCTCTCCTAACTCAAATAGGTTTCATTAAATTAGACTTGCCAGTATTCAAATCCTCGTAAAATCGGATCTATCAAAATCATTAGTTGTATAAAATTTCATATGGATATCACAAAAATCAATGGATATGATTGCATTTAATCCAGGGACCATGATCTATGAACTACTTCCCTTCAATGGTTCCTTGATGGATCAATTCCAGTCATAGCTCATCATAAGTATCATGAACATATTATACTTTCCAATGCAGATTGTGGCAATATGGACATGAACTACTACTGAGGGATTAATTAGGCCGATTTGATGTCAATTCGATTGAATTATCACAAGCTCCAGAGGGAATAACCTCAGTTGACACTCCTCATCATCCAGTAAATCAACCCCAGAGATACTAAAGATTGCCTTCGCATCTAAGATAAAGTTGACCCGACAAAAATGAAAAAGGACTCATAAAATTGGATCTTCCAACGGACCAAATTGTAAATTTTACTAGTGGCCGACCACTTTCCTTTATTCAAGAAAAGTTAGCCACTCTAAGTTTGGCACGTGGATTCCACCCGTTCATCTTCACCCTTCCGGTTTGGCCGGCCACTAGAGATAAAAAAGTGAGAAAAAGGGTGGGACAAAGCTGTCCCATGGAACTTTGATGCGAAACTGGAGGATATTTTGCACCGTTTCTCAGCAACTTTTGGGAGTCCGTGTTTGGTAGATGAAGTCTCAGGAAGGTTGAGTTCAAATTGAGGTTGAGTTTTATCAAGTTTTAAGCTGAAATTCATCTAGCTTTCATGGAATTATTCTCATGGTCCTAGTCTTTTGAGGACAAATTGATTTTTAATCAAGTTTATGGTGAGTGTGACACATGCATCCTTATAATAGAAGACACTGATTGATCTCACTTTATAAATCCATGCACTTTAAAATTTCTCCAAGATATTTCATTACATTTAACGCAAAATAAGCAAGAAAAAATAACTCGGGCAAATTGCAACATCTTCTTCCCTAACTCTGTTTGGTAATCTAAGATGGGAGAGGGAATAAATGAAAAGGAAAACAAACAGAGAAGAATAATGTATTTTCATTCTCTTCGGGAGATGAACATTAAAGAGAATAATGTAGAGGAAATTTGAGTTAGCTGATTGTTCAAATCAGATTTTGTATACCATCTTGTCTTAGTATACCTGACATTATTTAAATAATTTTATGGATTAAAGGGAACAATTATATTCATTCATTTTCCATTCATGATAACCCATAAGTTTCAATGTTGACAATATCCGAACTAAACAAGGTAAGTTAGTCACTTAATTCTTTTTTAATTAAGCCAAGTTTTAGCAATCTCAAATGCACGCAAATTGGGTGCAAAAGATGATATCAGCGACTGACTTTGCCATACAAATGATAAATACATTTTATCCGTCTCTATAGAGCTGGTAAGGGTCATCAAGATCACGTAACCTCAAGCATCCTTTTATAGCGAGATGGCACGATGTTTTCGTGTATGGCACATCCGCACGCTCTCTAGTGATTCACGCCCATATATCTCCACAATATTCATATTCTATAAATTAGACAAACAAGTTTCGTTAACCAGTTTTGGGTTTTTTTAATGGAATCACAATCTTCAATATATAACGTCCGTAAAAAAAAATAATTTCAATGCTCCCAAACCCTGAATTTCAATTAGCTGAGGCTAATTCCACCAAAACAGACTTGAGATCTCCCTCAAACATGGCAGAAGGGGCAACGTCTTGAGCAATGGACACTCACACATTGTGAAATTATCGAATTTCCAGAGCTTTTCAAGCACATCGAGTTGAACCCTCTCCTAGCAGACATTTAAGGGGATACAACATTGACAAGTCCTCTAAATTGGAAAAGAAAAGAATGACCAATCTATCGGTGACTGGACATCTATTAAAATCAAATATTCAAGGTTGGCTGGAAGGCCAGTAAGAGATTGGGGTTAACACAATTTATATAAAGGTAGTTTAGTAGACAGAGGGAACTCAAATCGGTGGGAGGCAAGGTCATACCTTCAACAACCAGGGTCAAGCGCCTCAGAGCACGTAGCCTCACAAGCCACTCCATGTTAGGTTCTTGCACTGGACTTTCGTCCATTACAAGACAATCTAAATTGGTCAGGCTTGAGATGTTAGGGATTGCGGTTCAGTGATGTGACTAAAAACTTAAAAACTCTGAACTCTTAGGAAGCTCTAGCAATTGTTCAATCCAATCACATTGTGCTAAACGAAGTTCTTGGAGATTTGTAAGTCGATTGATGGTTGTCGGCAATCTACTATATCTGCAAGATAATAAATCTAGAATTCTCAATGAGGATAGTGACCCAATTTCACTTGGAATTTCCCCCTCTAGGCATTCTCACATTGAGGCACACAATTTTTGTAGATTTTCCTCATCCATTGTGATAAAGTGAATTAATCGATCAAACAGCATGAAGTATGTGGGAAGCACACTTGAGAATATGAAAGGAAGTCGTGGATCTTTCAAGTTTCAGTCACCTAACATTTTTACTACTTGACTGACTTACCTAGATCTTTAAAATAAATATGTATTTTGATTAACCTAATTTGTACTAAAAATAAGTACTTCAGTAAAAAAAAAAAGCTCAGGCTAATACTTAGTACATTGAGCCATTGAATAACTAAGCAGAATAGGACTGTTAGCAAGAAAAAAGTTTGCCTAGCCAGCAACTTGAAGTTGCTCAAATAGATCCCCACCATTACACTTGAAGACAGTTTAGCATGAATAGTTGACTACATTCTAGGACTCTGCAAAAATAGATGAAAAAGCTAATAAGTATTGCTGGAGAAGCAGAATTTCAACTTTGAGAGTGGAGAAGCAGTATTACTTGAAAATTGCAACTATAACCATTGGCATCAAATGTGGAGTAAAGCTAACGGTGATCTTTGATTGTGGAGCATCAGATAAACCCTGCTCGATCTCTGGAATTGCAGGGAACAAAAATGATACAAAAGTGAGCAACCCAGCTTATATCATTTGCCTTATTGAATCCATCAACGATGAGTCGGAGTCATCAAATTCCCAGACGCAGCTCAAAACATTAAAGGAAAAAGAAAAAGAAAAAGACATGTCATCAGCACAACAAATAAGAATTCAAGAATGTATATGACTTCTCGGGCAAATTGCAATATCTTCCATAACTATGTTTGGTAGTTTAATATGGGAGGGAATGAACGAATGGCAAACAAACGGAGAAGAAAAATGTAATTTCACTCTCTATTGGAGATGAACATTAAAGAGAAATGAGGTAAAGGGAAATTGAGTAAGTTGTTTGTTCAAAATAACTCTTGTCAAACCTAATTTTGTATACCTTCTTATTATACCTGACATTACTTAAATATTTTTATGGATCAAAGGGAATTATTCATTCCTTTTCTCACCATGATAACCTTAAGAAGTTTCCATATTGACAATTTCATGAACTGAACAAAGCAGCTAAGTAACCTAAATCTTTTAATAAAGCAAAGTATTAGCAAACATATGATACATACCTTATCCATCTTTGTTGAACCTGGGACAGTAATTTATGGTGAGTTCACAAGATTTTGGCAAACCCAACACGCTCTCTAGTGATTCACACCGATTGAAATCCAATCTTTTTAGGTTCTGTAAATTAGACAGATCGGATTCGTTTAAACTTTTGAGGGAATTGCAGTTCCAGATCCATAATGTTCATAATAATTTCAATTCTCCCAAACCCTGAATCTCAATTAGTTGAGGGAATTGGCATAGATACAAATCTTGGATCTCCTTCAAACAAGGTAGAATGGGCAATGTCTTAAGCAATAGACAATCGAACATCTTCAATTCATTGAAATTCGTAGCTTTCCAAATCCATCGAATCGAATCTCGCCTAGCAAATATCTTTCAATAATTAGCCTTGACAAATTCTCCAAGTTGGAAAAGAGTGACCAATCTATTGGTGACTGGACATCAAGTAAAGTCAAATATTGAAGGCTGGATGGAAGCCCGGTAAGAGATCGGGGTCAACATAACTTACAAAGAGTTCTTGTAGCTCAAAGAGGGAACTCAAATCGCTTGGAGGCAAGGTCATTTTTCCAATCCACATGGTCAACTTCACTTAGAGCACGTAGTCTCAAAAGCCCCTCTAAGTTGCCTTGTACAAGTGTTCTGCTATATATCAAGATGAACTAAATTGGTTAGGTTTGAGAAGTTAGGGATTGTGGTTAGCAAGTCCAATGAAAAGCTTAACGACCTTAGACTCTTAGGAAGCTTTGGCAAATGTTGAATTGACCTACAATCCCATAAATTAAGTTTTTGGAGATTTGTAAGCTGATTGATGGTTGTTGGCAATGCACTAAAGTAGCCACTTGATAACTCTAGAATTTTCAACGAGGATAGTCCCCAATTTGACTTGGAATTTCCCCCAGGTGTTCACATGAGGCACTCAACTCTTCCAAATTTTCCAACTTTCCCTATGTTTTTGGAAGTTCACTTATGCAGCTATGATCCAGATTCAATGCCTTCAACTTTTGAGATTTCCAATACAATTAGGCAACCTCTTGAAGCATGAAAAACTCAAATCCAACTTGACCAATGATTGGAGCCTCTCAATCGAGTCTAGTAGCTTTTTAAATAGCCATTTGGGATCATAAAAATTTTCAACCTTTCTAGGTTCCCGATGGAATAAGGTAATTCTCTCACACTAGTATGTTTGACATCCAACTCAAGTAGTGACTCCAATTGTCCAATAGATTCAGGAAACTTTTCGCAATTCCTAGCATGACAAGATTAGATGCTTCACATTCACTAGATTACCAATTGAGTGAGGCAACACTATAAGTTCCTGAGAAAATATTTCTAGGTAATCAAGATGTTGTAGATAGCCGATGGACTTGTCAATCTTTCCTAGTTGAGTGCATCTAAGAATCAATCTCTCTAATCTTGAGATTGCGGAGGACTTTGGTGTCTTTCTAAGTAATGGACAATCCATGAGTTTTAGGACTTTTAACTGTTTTGCTACCTATAAAGCAATTAAGTTGAAACTTGGAAAAGAAGAAGAAGTAAATGTAATGCAAAAGTATATCATGATATCATACCTTGATTTGATGCCATCCTCCCCATTTTCAGTATTGTTATTCCTAGGAAGCTCAAGAATTGCTAGGTTCTCCAACCCAAAGTTGGTAGAATGGAATTTCGAAGGGCAATTGCTCCAAGAGAGCCATCTTAACTAGGAGAAATGATCATTAAAGTCTCCTGGAAGTTTCCATGGTCCAATTGAAGGAACCTAAGATTGACCAACCTCACAAATTCCTTGTGTTTAAATCTATAAGTTGCATTTGGTTGAGGTGTACCAAGATTGAGCTCTACTATGTTTTTAGTTCCTTAGAAGATAAAGGTAGCAATGAATGAGTACATGTGTTGGTTTGACATGTAGTTAGAATTTAAAAGGTAATGATACTAATGGATGGACAGGAAAACATTTAGAGGTAGAAGTTTACCTTTTTCTTTGCAATTGTATGGAAGGCATCCTTGGGTAGCCACAATCTGCTACCCCTTAGATGTATGTTGTAACTTTCCGGGTGGACGATATCCCTTTCGAGGTCTCTAAGTTGATCTTGCATCCATAATTCATTGTAGTCCATGACCTTTATCAGAGACATACATGTGAGGATCTTGACTTCGATTTCAATGGGATACCCCAAAAAATTGCATCCCAATATTTAATTGTAGTTGTTTTCTCTTTATTAATGAAGAAACATGCGATATCAAGATAAATTTGTTGTTGATTAGGGTCCAATGCTTCGTAGCTTATCATCAACTTCTTCTTGACATCCTCATTCATCACCTTCTTTAACTTATATAGAACGTTTTTCCATGTACTATGGCATTTTCCACGGAGTGTGGAACCCACGACATCAAGAGCCAATGGAAGTCTTCCAAGTGCATGGATTACCTTTTTGAAATATCCATGTAATTTGGTGGAGGCTTGGCACGTCCCAAGGCACGCTCACAAAAAAAGTTGAGGAGCATCATCCCAATTCATCTCCGGCATAGTGTAGAATGAAAATGTGAAGCATCCGAGGCCTTGACATTGTCCTCTTCACCTTCCTTTACTAGGAATTCAATATTCCTTGTTGTTATGATGATTCTATTACCCCCACCATACCAATTGGGCTCACCAACAAGTCTCATGATTTGGTCTCGGTTGTTGATGTCATCTAGAACAATGAGGACTTTCTTCCCATGGAACCTTGTCTTGATCACATTAGCCCCTCATCAATGAAGGAGAGGTTTGTACAACTAAGTTTGAGAACGTCGGACAACAATTTGTTTTGTAAGTTTATTATATCATGGGTCCGAACATCTTTAAGAAAGCAGCAATGACCTTGAAATTGATGGGAGATTTTCTTGAAGATAGCCTCGACCAATGTCATCTTTCCAATGCCACCCATACCATGAATCACAATAAATCGCACATCAAAAGATCCTAGATCTAACTACTTCATCATCTCATCCATCCGATCCTTAATTCCTACCGAATGATAAGGCATGTCTATTTGTCTAGTCCATAACAAACTAGAAACCCCTTTGACCATGAGATTCTTAAGTTCATCTAGGCTGCCAAATACATAACATGCAATGCATCCATCTGAATCAAAACCACATATATGGAAACTTTGCACGCATTATGTGGCACTGGAAGATCATCATCATGTTTAAAGTAATTTGTTTTAAAAGCAACCAACATACAAAAGTGATCTTTCAAGCCGTGAGCCATTTGAAAACAAAAAAAAAATGAAAAAACAGATATATTCAAAGGAGGAGGGGGGACCTTATTCACAATTGAAAGCTACTGCAATCGAGGTTCTTTGGTCCGGTAGACGGTGGGAAAAGGTTATTTCGTGAATAAAGGTCTAATTGGGCTTCGACTAGAAGTCGCTCCGCATATCGTCACCTAACTAGTGCTACGCGCGGTTGTGTTTGAATGGGTGGTGCACCTCCATTCCATTCCATTCTCTTACATCTCATGGAAATATACCAAATCATTCTTAATTCTATCATATACTAATTAGTCCTCAACTTTCTAATGTTAACAATATAGTCATAAACCTTTTACATAAAATTTCAATATTGTAGAATATCACGCAAAAGTTTAGAACTATATTGGCAAAACTAAAATTTTAAAACTAAATTGACATCCGTACACTTTAATTTAGGACATATTTGATAATTATCCTCCATTTCATTTTTACTCTTTTTATACCAATTGGTTTCTTCTTGTCACATATAGCTGATTGCAAGACCTCTAGAAATTGGGCTAAATATCAAGTCCTCGGTAAACCCGTCTTGATCATCTCTTCAAGCATTTGGGATGAGTTTGAAGGTTAACGTAAAAGAGAAAATCTCACAAAGCAGTTACCTTGACTATTAGAGTTACTAATTTGGTACAAGGACTGATAATTTTGAAATGTGGAGTAAACGAATATGGTAAGTTATTAAAACCATGACCTGTAGCTTCCTCTTATGGGCTTGTAAAACTATCATTATAAAGAAGCTCTATTATTTTTGTGTAGCTCTGGGGTGCAACCATTATTAGCGGTTACCTCAAGGAAAATAGTAGCTAGGCATATGAATTCCATAAGGCGAAACCAAATCCACAAGGATTGGTTTCTTCCTCTTGGCCATAAGTTCTTGGATATCGCATAGACTTAGGTTCCATTCGTTTTGTGGAAAATGTTACATTTTTTTAAAAATGTTTTTCAAGAAGCCATTTTACAAGAAAATGGCACAATTTTTCAATATTCAACTGAAATCTGAAAAAGTCTTGGAAAATATTTTCTGTTATTTGGTATGGAAAAGATTCTCCTTCTTGCACTATTTTAATAGTTTTTATTTTTATTTTTATTTTTAAAAATATTTTTTATTTTTTTTTTTTTTTTTTTTTTTTTCTTTTTTCCTCCTTCTTCTTCTTCTCCATCTGGTCACCGCCATTGTCGACTAGCCACGGGTGAGATCGAGCCTCGCTGGCTTGTGGCAAGGCTCCATCTTGCCTAGTTTGGCAAGCTCGAGTCTGCTAGATTAGCAAGTTGTGCAAGGCTTGAGCCTCGCCCAACATTGCCAAAGGTCGGTGAGGCTCTAGCGAGGCGAGCCTTGTCACAAGCCGGTGAGGCTCGACCCGCTTATCACCGGTTGCTACCTGCTGCCATGGCCAACAACCGACCGAAAAAAAGAAGATAGAAAAGAGAAAGAAACATAAAAAAAAAAAAAAAAAAAAGGACAAATTAAAAAAAAATAAAAAAATAAAAAATTAGAATTTAAAAAAATAAAATAAAATAATTATAATGAATGATGCAAGAAGGGGGGAGAAATGTTTTCCTCACTTTTGAAGGTGATTTGTCCATTGAGGGAAAATGTTTTCCATGGCTAGTTTATTTTTTGTGAAATGAATAATGAAAAACTCGAAAAATGTTTTCTTGAAAGTTATTTTCCATGAAAATGATCGAAGCCTTAGTCTATGCTATAATTTCTTTATGATTCCTGCACATTTTTATGTCTCCCTAAAGTAAATCAAACACTAACAAGCATGAACTAACTACAACCATTGATAGCTTCGGAACACATAAAGAAGCTCCTTATTGAGCTCTCTTATTTTGGGCTAATTCTTCCTCAGCTTTCATTAGTATAACAAAAGGAAATCTAACATCAAACTCAATCCAATTTTTCAGGAAAACATTATAGGCATAGGGTTGGGAAATTGCATCCAAAGTCCTTAACTTTATGTACTGAATACAAGTGAAGTTAAGAAACTTAATTTTTTTTTTTCACACATATATGGCCTTACTATTTTATCAAATTAGATCTTCATGGATATCTTGGTTTTTGGCATTATGGATTAATTAATTAAGTTGATATACCTTAACACTAATTGTTATCAAAACTTGATATTAAAAGTGAAAAGTCAATTTGTGCGAACAACTTCGCCCTCTGAGCAAAATTTCTAGCTCCCTCATTGCGTCAACTCCAACCATACATTACCTAAGGTTGTACAGCAGCAACCTAAATCTAATTGTTAACAAGACATCGAAAATGTCAATAAGAAAAAAAGTCAATGGAAAAGCAAACAATACCCATGATCTTTTAGATTCCCCTTTAATTTTGGCAACCCTCTTAAAGCCTTCTTCCACTTCTTTGCTAAATCCTTCCAGGAGTCTCTCTTGTGCTTTCGGAAGGCTTTCCGATATAACGGAGTCTTAAGTTTGAATCATCCATGTCCACATTGTAGAAAATAGGGAGGATCACTTTCTCATCATTATCTCTTGATATCTCCATTATGCATGAGCTAGCTCATGGATACACCACCTACTTGAAGCATAGTTTTTGGAGAAAATGGGGATGTAAATTCTGGAGTCATTGATCGCTTGCAAGAGGCTGCCTTCAATCTCTTCACCAAATCGGAGCTCTTCGTTGTCTTTGAAAGTGCGGATCCACTACAAAAAAACGGATCAAGTTAAAATTTTCCAAAGAGAATCAATTTTCGGGTGTCAGGCCCTCTAAATTTTAGAAACAAAATAAGCCATCCCTGATCCGTCGAAAAACGGCTACTGCTTGTCGAAGGTGCCATTTCCGTTTCTTTTCCTCCCTCTTTCTCTTCATTCCGTGAGGACAAAAAGATTGATCTCTGAATTCAGTCCGCCCAGTGACTCGGGAAGTCTGAGTCTAATCCTTGTAACAACTTGACAAAATAAAAAAAACCGAGTGAGATCGCTCGCTTACTTCCGCTACGCTCGCCTGGAAGTCACCTCCAGCCTCCCTTCATACGTAAAAAAGACCATTTTCAGACTCGCACAAAATAGGAGGTTAAGTTGAGGCAATAATTGATCAAGGTCTTCGAAGGGGAGGAGGTCGCCTCGGAGACGTTAATTTTAGCTGGAGTACAACATGGACCATATGGAAACAGACGGCTCGTACGTAATTCACACGCCCATAAACACATGTTCTATTTTAAGTCCCAATTCTATAGACTCAAGCTGTCACTGATCATGTCTTCATCTTACAACAACTCACTAAAGAAACTGAGCGAGATCGCTCACTTTCTCTGCATTTGCCCGGAAATCACCTGCGGCCGTCCTTCACAAGTCGAAAAAACAGAGAAAGCCATTCGGACTGTGTACCAAATAGGAGGTTGTCTTGGAAATTTTATGATTGCATGTTAGTTAGATGTTCACTACAAAAAAATTTTCCATTTTTAAAAAAAAAATTTTATTCAACTTTTTTTTATATTTGGGAAGATTTGTTGACAAATTTTCCAACGAAAAATAAAAAATTTGTTGGAAATTTCCAACAAATTTTTTTCGTTTGGAAAATTCGTTTGGAAATTTCAACGAATTTTGTTTTCGTTGGAAAATTAGTTGAAATTTCAACGATCTACAATTCGTTGGAAATTTCCAACGAATTTTGTAACGAATTTTTTTTTTTTGGGAAATTTCCAAACGAATTTTCCCAACGAATTTTAATTTTCCGGGCAATTAGTTCAGGTGTACAATTTTCTCTCTGGTAAATTCTCTCTGAAAATTTTCCGAAAAAAAAAATTCCCTCGCGATTTCCAACAAATTTTCCAACGAATTTTAATTTTTCAGGTAATTATTTTAGTGTGTATAATTTTGTTGGAAAATTCGATTTGAAATTTCAACCAAAAAAAAATTCGGCTTGGAAATTTCCAACGAAATTTCACCCAATTCAAAAAACCCGGTACTATTCGGCTTTTTTATATTAGGTAGGAAAATTCGTTGGAAATTTCCAAACAATTTTCCAACGAAATTTAATTTTCCGGTAATTATTTTTGTGTGTACAATTTTCGTTGGAAAATTTGTTGAAATTTCAACAAAAAAAATTCGTTGGAAATTTCCAACAAATTTTCCAACGAATTCAAAAAAACACGGTACTATTCGGCTTTTTTTATATTCGTGGGAAAATTCGTTGGAAATTTCCAACGAATTTTAATTTTCCGGGCATTAATTTCAATGTGTACATTTTTCGTTGGAAATTTGCAACGAATTTTCCAACAATTTCAATTTTCCGCCAATTATGTTAGTGTGTACAATTTTCACAGAAATTGTGGGAAATTTCCCAAAAAACCTAATTTTGCAAAAAAATCCCTACTTCTTCTTTATTCAAATTTTTCTACCATTATTCCCCTAAAAAAAAATTTCGATTTTTTTATTTTTAAAATCTCTCTCTCTCTCTCTTTCTCTCAAATTTAATTTAGCCACAAGTTTTTCAACGAATTTTCCAACGAAAAAAAATTCATCGCCAAATTTCCAACGAAAAATTCGTTGGAAAAATTTCAACAACCTATTACCAACGAATTTTTTTTCGTTGGAAAATTAGATTGAAATTCCCTTTCCAAATTAATTTTCCAGAATTTTTCGTTGGAAATTTTGTCGGAAAAAAATTGATTTTTTTGTAGTGATCCCCGCACAGATCAAGTCATTGTAAAGAGAATCAATAATGGTTAAATGGGTGTCAGGCCCTCTAAAGCTTAGAAACACCTCGTGGCCCCTCCCTGATCCATCATCATGGCTACTGTTTGTTGAAGGTGCCATTTTCGTTTCTTTTCCCTCCCTCTTTCTCTTCATTCCGTGAGGACAATGGAGAGATTGATCTCTGAATTCAGTCCGCCCAGTGACTGGGGAAGTCTGAGTCTAATCCTTGTAACAATTTGACAAAATGCAACCGAGTGAGATCGCTCGCTTACTTCCGCTACACTTGCCTGGAAGTCACCTCCAGCCTTCCTTCATACGTTAAAAAGACCATTCAGACTCGCACAAAAAGGAGGTTAAGTTGAGGAAATAATTGATCCACGATTTCGAAGGGAAAAATCGTCTTGGAGACGTTTTTTTAGCTGGAGTACAACATGGACCATATGGAAAAGATGGCTCGTACGTTTTCACAAAAAAACACATGTTCTACTGTACTTAAAAGTTTTTTATAGACTCAAGCAGTCACTGATCATGTCTTCATTTTACAACAACTCACTAAAGAAACAGGGCGAGACCGCTCACTTTCGCTGCATTTGCCCGGAAATCAACTGCGGCTGCCTTCACAAGTTGAAAAAAACAGAAAAAGCCATTCGGACTCGTACCAAATAGGAGGTCGTCTTGGAAATTTTATGATTGCATTTTAGTTAGATGTTGGACGTATTGGACGACTTAATTATATGATTACTTTGTCGTTGTGTTCCATTTGCCTGAAGTCACCTGCGGCCTTCCTTAATAAGTTAAAAAGACCAATTAAAGTTCGCACCAAAAAGGCGGGTAAGGGAAATCGTCCGACGAAATGGATGAGTGGAGTCCTCGAACGTGGTCAGTCCATGTACCGAGACTCCATGTCTGCGATATTTTTGAATAATTATTCTCAAATATTATAAAGAATGACTTTCTTGTAAAACCGACGACATTTTTTGAAAAATTTGCATCCATTCTTTGAATGACATGGATTAATTTTCTAAATATTGATTTGCAATATGAAATTTGATAAATGCATTATGAACGAAATATTACATTTTAATCAAACACATCATGATTATGCATGTTGTTGCGGCCCAGCCCAGGTGAACCTCGAGAGAATTTAATGAATTTTTAGGCGGAGACATATAACCCTCTTTGCGACGTGGGCGCTTCACGCTCGTAAGGCTCACCCAAATTAATTATTGACCATAACTATTTTTTTTTTTTAATATATGATTTTTTTGATCAGAATTGCCACTAACCTATTCTAGGCTGGTTGTGAGCCAAGTAAGGAACAGGAGCTCGCTATCATTTGGAGAAACGGAGATTTTGGGCGTGGGTTTTGTCTAATGCCCATCACCAGCACCTTTTCTCTTTTAATAAAATATTATTTCATTCAATATCTTTTCATTTTTTTTTTTTACTTTTTAAAACATGTAAATCTATATTATCATGCATAAATGCTCTTACAATAAATTTAACAATCGATGATGAAGCCAAAGATAAAGAAAGAGCATAAAAAGAAACCCAAGCCGTATCGGACAAAATAATACAACGCCCTTTAGGACAGGACCCCGTGAGTATAATACAAATTAATATTAAAATGCACTAGTCTAATAAATGAAAATTTCCTAATCTATGTGATGAAAATAAATTCTAAATGCAAGATGACGAAACTAGCAATAACAAAAATTAATCTCATCGTATAAACGTAATCAAAATGCTTCTTTTTATGCTGTTTTTATATATTAATACAACGTGATTATCTAAATATATATGAAAAAATAAAAATAAACTTAAATGCTGGAATTCAATAAACACGTAATTAAAAAGAGACGATATCTTACTAAAATATGTCTCGATTTTGAGCTCAATAGATGAAACCCAATCCGAGATTAATTATTATTTGTGGATATTTGAATAAACATGAATTTGATATTTTGTAAGACCAAAATCGAGAAATACATAATGCGGAGACATCGTACCCATATTGATGTGGCGATCAAGAGCATATTTCTTTCCCCAAACGGGATAGACTCGGTCAACATGTGTCAATAAAGGAAAATGTATGGAAATCATGTTTCCACATTCTATTGAAGTCCAAGCCGAGATGGTAATAGAAAAGGAAATAACACAATTTTTTAGTGGGTTTTGACCAATGGCTTTATATATATATTGACTAGGGAAAATAAAATAAATAGTCCATTAAACTTTATTTCAATGTTTTTTGATTCCTAAACTTTTAAGTTATTCAATAAATGCTCTTACAATAAATTTAACAATCAATATGAAGCCAATGGTCCCTGAATAAAAAGAATTGGATATTCGGACAAAATAATACAAAATTAGGACAGGATCCCGTGAATAATACAAATTACCCGTATTGAAAATGGTGATCAATAAATAAAATTTCCTAATTTATGTTAGAAAATAAATTCTAAATCCAAGATGAAAGGAAACTAGCAATAACAAAAATTATGTTTCCATCCTACAAGTGAAGTCTAAAAAGAGATGGTAATCAAAAAGGAACTTTTAACACTGTTTTATAATGGGACTTGACCAATTATCTTTATATTATAGAAAAAATAAAAATAAACTTAAGTCCATGAATTTTAAACACGAAAGTAAAAAGTATAATTTCTTATTAAAATATTTTATTTTGTTCAATCCAATTCTTGAACTTTAATCCTTAATTATTATTTGGGAATATTTAAATATTCCAAATTGGATATTTTTGCAAACATCCAAAATTGAGCAAAGACGTAATGCGGACATTGTACCAATATTGATGTGGCGATCAAGAGCATATTTCTTTCCTTCTTCAGGTTAGACTTGATCAACATGTGTCATTAAAGGAAAATGTTTGGAAATCATGTTTCCACATTCGGTGAAGTCCAAGTCAAGATGGTAACAGAAAAGGAAAATAACACAATTTTTTAGTGGGACTTGACCAATGGCTTTATATTGACTAAGGAAAATTATACAAAGAGTCTAAATTTTGACTCAATGTGTAATTTGATTCTGAAATTTTAAGTTGTTTAATATAGTCCTTGAATTTTAACCCAATTCAATATGGTCCCTGAATATTC
Source organism: Syzygium grande (assembly GCA_024733475.1). NCBI lineage: Eukaryota > Viridiplantae > Streptophyta > Magnoliopsida > Myrtales > Myrtaceae > Syzygium > Syzygium grande. Next base: position 27,293,312 of record JAMXDD010000001.1, read on the forward strand.
TGAATTGGATATTTTGCAAACATCCAAAATTGAGCAGTACATAATGCAAGACATTGTACCCATATTGATGTAGTGATCAAGAGCATATTTCTTTCCTTCTTCAGGTTAGACTTAGTCAACATGTGTCAATAAAGGAAAATGTATGGAAATCATGTTTCCACATTTGGTGAAGTCCTAGTCGGGATGGTAACAGAAAAGGAAATAACACAATTTTTTAGTGGGACTTGATCAATGGCTTTATATTGACTAGGAAAAATGACACAAACAGTCCATGAACTTTGACTCAATATGTAATTTGATTTCTGAACTTTTAAGTTATTTAATGTAGTCCTTGAACTTTAACCCAATATTCAATGTGGCCCCCGAACTTTCAATTTGTTCAATGCGGTCTCTAAACTTTATAAAAATGCTTAATGTAGTCCTCCCATTAATTTAAGTTCAGGGACTATATTGTACATTTTTATATAATTTAATGACTAAATTGAACATGTACTAAAAGTTCGGGGACCACATTGAACAAATTAAAAGTTCAAGGACTACATTAAACATTAGGCTAAAGTTCATGGACTACATTGAACAAATTAAAAGTTCATGAACTAAATTACATATTGAACTAAAGTTCGGAGACTGTATGTGTCATTATCCCTATTGACTACTATAGATATACACGTGAGACAAGTGAGGGATTTTCTTTTCTTGAAGGAGACTTGAAGCGCCGCTTTGGGCCTGAGTGCTTGGTGTGCCATGAAGCAAGGAGGGAACCTGTGAATTATGTTCGTGAAGTCAATGGTTCGAGCTATGAAAATTTTATGATAAAATTTGTGTATGATTCCTTCGTAAGATTGAGAGATTATTTCATGAGAAATTGTTGAGCTAAATACTACGTGAAGTTATTAGGTGTAATTGGGATTTGGAAAACACCATAAGTATTTGAATGACTCGAATGTGGTTGTAATCTTTATTGTATTATTTGATCTATAACGGAATTCATTAATGCTTTCTCTATAGACGTAGGTCACTACGACCAAACCACATAAACTTTATATTCAATTTATTTTCTTTATTTTGGCTATTTTATTGTCCGATCGCTTGGCTTCCATAACATATCTAAACTCTAAGCTGAAAGACGTTATGGGCAAAATCAATACCTAGTTGAAATCTCCGTTTTTACTTGTATGCAAATAAGGCACGTGAATGCAAACTCATGTATATGAGAATGCAATGAATGCTGGAATTTCATTAAAAGTGACTCCTAAATGTGTGACTATATTTTATGTGATGCTAAAACGGATAAATAAACAAAGGGGATCAGCCCAGGTACCGGTTCGGTGAAGCGGAAACCGACCACGAGTGGGCTGGACGCGCACTGTTCAGACTGAAGACGGTCTGGACAGTAGACATCCAGCCTATCCCCAAGCTAAAATAGGGACCAAGTGGGCCTCGACAATTCTAGAGCAATAGCAAACCAAACGGACCATCGAGGACCAACCTGGAGAGTCTCCAACAGACCAAAAGTGGGCTCGACACCCACGGTCTGAACAATTTACATCCGATCCATTCCCAATTGTCGACACCTAATTTTGGCTTATGGATTAGTTATTCATTTGATGAGGAATTAGGGATCAAATTTGAACTTTAAACAAAAAATCAAAGTGGCATAATTCAAATTAGATTTACATATGCATTTTTATTACATTTTAGGACTAGCACATATACAAGGAACTAGAGGCGACCTCGAGAAGTGGCCTGGCATGAGATGGAACTTCAAAATCCAACTTGCCATGAGAGAAGTGAGCTCAAATGGGCAATCATAGGGAGAAAATGTGCTCAAAATGACGTTTCCAAGATTCTCGGAGTTCGAGCATAGGAAGTGAGCTCGAACTTATATTTACAACTTTTTAGAGTCCAAACCCGAGTTCAAGAGGTAAGGCTACATAAACCCTCTATGGCGGGCCATAATGGAGAGACAACTCATTCAAGAGCTCTCATATCGTGAGGCTCTCTAGGCTCCCCTTCGGCCTTGCTCGGCGGTGTCCTCTCTCCTCTTGGTGTCCAACCGGCGCCTTCCTCCATCCTCGGGCAATCTTCACCGGAATTCTGGGTTCAATAGCCACCACTTCCAACTGCTTTGATCCTCTTTATACAGGCGTGCTCACCCTCCAATCCAACCGTTGGAGATGCTTTTGAAGAGCTAAAGAGCCGTTGGGAGTTAGTTGTCGCAAATGCCGACGTTTAGGCGGCCCATTCTGTTTGCTCCTAGAAACAAAAGCAAGGTTTCTCAAAATGGAATTTGCTCTATTGTTCCATCAACTATTCAATCGATTTACACACAGACCAAAACCGCCCGATTATTGAACGACACCTTCTAGGAATTGGTATATGCATGATTCATTGCTCCTCATCACTTGATAGTAGCACATGCCCTTTTAATGTTACGTTGATGCTATCGATCGTATTCTTCCTGAGCATACCATTTATTATCTAAAGGCTTTACCTTCATGATCACCTAATCTTGGTCTCTCCAAATGCATATGAACCACTCGTCATATCTTACTTGTTCTCCTCTTGTCATAGCCTCATCTTTGTGGGCATCCTTCACCGAGTGAAAACCATAATGGGTGGATGGCTCAAGATGGATCAAACCCGCTCATGAACTACAAAGGCCCACAATGTGGTTATTTGCCTCTTACTATAAATAATATATCCCCCTGGAAAACGAACGTGATTTTTTATATGCGAAATAACACACCCCTTCAAAAGTAATGTCTTTTTTGTTTTTCCTTTTGAACGCAAGTGGGTAAGAAAAAAAAATCAAAGATCATTCTCAAGTGCAAAGTGGTATTTAATTTGTGGCAATACTAGGTACGTTTGTTATGTGATATGCCTGTACGATCGGTGATATAAGTTGACGGTTATTGGACACGTTTTCTGTATTAATCGAATTCGTTTCGAATATGTTTTGAATATGTCAATCAGAAATGAGTTGGCCAACACCGAACTTTACATAAACAATCGATATTATCAATTCTTATTGTAATTATCATCAATTCATCATGAAGAACATCTGCAATCATCCGGTAGATATAAAAGCAATGATAGTTTTGAAAACACCGAAGTACTAGGAGTTTTACCAACACTTACCTCTATGCCCCACCGATTTTGAATTTTCACCTAATAACGGATGATATTCACCTCGAAGGTTGCGTGACATTAATTGTGGTTTATTGATCTTTAACGTAGAGGGTAGGGGTTTGCGCGACATTAATTTTGAATCATCTCGTCATCAGTCTTGCATTTCTTGCTGTTTCTTGGGTGAATTAGGCACATGGGGAGTGTCCTGCATCGCAAGATCAGTGAAGGATTCGAAGTAGTGCCACCTCGAGCTTGGAGGTTCTTCGTCGCCATTTGAGGAGCGATTGGGGTCCATTGCGAGTTCCAACGAAGGAGTAAATCATATATAGAAAGTGGGAATTTGCGAGAAATTGAAAATTTGCAAGAGAATGAGAACTTGGGAGAGAGTGATGAATGGTGAGAATGAGAGAAGGGGGGGCTCTAGTTTATAGAGCATTTGGGAGTTTATTTTCTTGGTCCAATGGAGAGAAAATTACCAAAACAGTCATAAACCTATTACAAATTTACAAGTGTGTCAATTCAATCTTAAACCCTTTTTTTTTGTCAATTCAATCTTAAACCTTTTACAATCGTACCATTTCAGTCTATCTGACCAATTTTTTCCAGCTGACAATGACGTGACAAATTTTAAAATGTTTTTATTCTTTTGAATTTTTTTTTATTGTTTTTCCTTTCTCTTTCCGTTTTTTTTTTTCCTTTCCTTCTTCCCTTTGCCGCCGGACCGGCCAAAATTGGCCAGATGGACTGAAACAACGCAATTGCAAAAGATTTAGGACTGAATTAGCACAATTACAATAGATTTTAGACTGTTTTGGTAATTTTCCCGTTTGACGGAGACCAACCATTGGGCCAAAAACGGTCATTGACCAATGAACCCTTCTAAAAAAATTGATTGGCCCCTCGTGGCCCAAAAGCCCACTGGCCCAACCAAAGGCCAACTCCACTTAAAAGATTTGGGCCTAGGCCCACCCAAAAAATTCAGTTGGTCCAATTAATGGCACGAGCCCAAGAGGGCCCAATCGAGTGTGAGCTGATATGTTGAGATACTAATGACATTTGAAATTCTTCAAAAAAATTTCCCAAACATACAAAATACTAACTGTTCAGATATCTGAAATTCTTCAAAAAAAATGGCAGTAGTAACACGCAACTTCGAACAGCAATATCGAATTTATTAATCACCACCATTAGAGAAGAAAAAGCACAATGATTGTCACTACAAAAAACAAGGATTTAGCCACGGAAATTAGCGACGAATAGTTTTTTCGTCGCTAATTAGCGACGGAATTTGCAATGAATTTTTTTTTTTGTCGCAAATTAGTGACGAATAATTTTTTTCGCTAATTTCCGATTAAAAAAAAAAAAATTCGTTCTAGATTTGCGACGAATTTTGCCATGGAAAAAAATCCATGGCTAATTTGAGATTTGAATTTGCCATGAAAAAAATTCATGGCTAATTTGGCGACGGAATTAGCGATGATTTTTTTCTCCGTTGCTAATTTGCTCGAAAAAAAAAAAAAAAATCGTTGCTAATTTGCGACGGAATTTGCCACGAAAAAAAAAATTGATTTGCAAATTTGCGATGAAATTAGCAACAAATTTTTTTTCCGTTGCTAATTTACAACAGAAAAAAAATGTCGTTGCTAATTGGCGACGGAATTTGCCCGAAAAAAAATTCGTTGCTAATTTGCAACGGAATTTTATGACGAAAAAGTATTCATTGCTAATTTGCAACAGTAGTTAGTGACTTTTTTTTGTTGCTAATTTTGCGACATAATTTGCAAACGAAAAATAAATTTGTCGCTAATATATGCATTGTGTGTCAAATATTTATTAATATATAAATGTAAATTGTTAATAGGATTTTTCAATCTTCAATGTATGAACTACCACTAAATGAGTTAGACCGTTTGTGCGATGAATAATTTACAGCATGGTTCAAAACATATGTAAGTTGCCTATGGACCAAAATTAAGTTATTAATGTTTTATACATCATTTAAATATATATTATTGATTTTTGCGTGTGTGACCTTAGGTTCACAAGTACTCATGATCAAGTTGAAGAGCAAAAAGATTGTTGTATTATCTGTCATGGGGTCTAAATTCAAGAGTACGAATTTGGCCAACAGCGTATTTCATAAACGGTTATAATTTTCACACTTAAGAATATTGAATGGGAAAAGTCACAATGAATAGTGATATGTATGTTCGGTCATCCAATTGTTGCAGTTCAAAAGATAATTTTGATGGCTTGTTAGATGAAATCATGGAGATAAAGTATCCCGGACCATTAATGCGGGTTAGGTTATTTAAGTGTATGTGGTTTGACCTCGTCAAAGGAATGAAGGTGCATAGGAAATTTAATTTGGTTGAAATAAATTACAAGAAAAGGTATATGAAATATGAACCATTTGTGTTGGCACAACAAGCAATTCAAGTATGCATCATATCCTAGTTTGAAACGTAACAAAACCGATTGATTGGTTGTATATAAAAACCAAAGCACGAAGAAAAATCGAGGAACACTGGAAGGATACAAAGCATATCAATAAGAGAAAGTTTATAACACGGTTCAAACTGATGAATATGATGACGATGATGACGACGACGACGATGTTCAAGAAGAAGATGAAGATCAAGATGAAGACGAAAGTGAAGATGAAGATTTAGATTTTTGAGACTTTTTACTAATTATGTCGTAATTATTATTATGACAAGAGTTTATTGTTGTTGTCATATTTATTATTATTGTTGTTGCCGTAATTATTAGTATTGTTGTTGTTGTTATTGTTATTATTATTATTGTTGTTGTTATTATTGATTATTATTATTGCTATTATTGTTACTGACATGTTATTGTCGGGAAAAAAATGAATTAGGCATGTGTGGGCTAGTAGAAATGAAATTCGTGGCAAATTTACCATGGATTTAACCACGAATTTGAAAAAAAATGAATTGCAGGTATTTTTATGAAATTCGTGGCTACAATCCGTGGCAAATTTGCCATGGATTGTAGCCATGAATTTCATAAAAAATGGATGCAGACATGTATATGGGCATTTTTTAAAATTCGTGGCTAAAATCCGTGGCAAATTTGCCCGGATTTTATCCTAAATTCATAAAAAATGGATGTAGGCATGTGTATGGGCATTTTTTTTTAAATTAAATGGCTAAAATCCATGGCAAATTTGTCACGGATTTTTTAAGCACAATTCAAAAAAAAAATGAATTGTGGGCATTTTTTAAAATTCGTGGCTAAAATCCGTGGCAAATTTGCACGGATTTTAACCACAAATAAAAAAAAAAAAATTGTGGGCATTTTTATGAAATTCGTGGCTAAAATCCGTGGCAAAATTTTGCGGTTTTAGCCAGCGCATCAAAAAAAATTAATGGGCATTTTTTTTAAAATTCGTGACTAAAATCCGTGGCAAATTTGCGCGGTTTTAATATGAAATTCATAAAAAAATGGACGTAGGCATGTGTATATTTTTTTTTTTTATGAAATTCGTGGCTAAAATCCGTGGCAAATTTGGCACTAATTTTAACCACGAATTTCATAAAAAAAAATGAATTGTGGGCATTTTTATGAAATTTGTGGCTAAAATCGGCGCCAAATTGGATTGCGGATTTTAGCCACGAATTTCATAAAAAAAAATGAATTGTGGGCATTTTCATGAAATTCATGGCTAAAATTTGTGGTAAATTTTATCGATTTTAATGCGAATTTCAAAAAAAAATGGACGTAGGCATGTGTATGGGCATTTTTTTTCAAATTCGTGGCTAAAATCGTGACAAATTTTGCCGCGGATATTAACCATGAATTTAATAAAAAATGAATTGTGGACATTTTTATCAAATTCGTGGCTAAAATCCGTGGCAAATTTCTTGATTTTAATTATGAATTTCATAAAAAATGGACGTAGGCATGTGTATGAGCATTTTTTTTTAAAATAAGTGGCTAAAATTCGTGGTAAATTTTCCACAGATTTTATACGAATTTTAAAAAATGCCCACAATTCTTTTTTTTTTATGTTCGTGGCTTTGTTTAGCGACGAACTCTTATGTCCGTGGCAAGATTCCCTAATTTTGCTCCCCGCCCCTCTCAAATTTGCCCGCCCTCACCCCAATTTTTTTTTCTCTCTCTTATTCCTTGGATTCCCCCCCCTTCCGCCAAACACCTCTCCTCCCCTCCACCAGACATGATGGCCACCCTCATCGCCACTGCCGCCGTCGCCTCCTCCTCCGTCGCCATCCGCCCGTTCCGCTCCCACAAGCCCTCCCGCACGCTCGCCGGGATCAGGTGCTCCGTCGCCGAGGGCCCCGCGATCTCCCAGCCGAGGGCCGCCGGCGGGGACTGGTTGATTGCGTGGTGGTCGGGGCTGGGATCAGCGGGCTCTGCATCGCCTAGACGCTCACCACGAAGCACCGCGACAGGGCCCCCGACGTGGTCGTCACCGAGGCCAGGGACCGCGTCGGCGGCAACATCACCACTATCGAGAGGGACGGCTGCTTGTGGGAGGAGGGCCTTAATAGTTTTCAGCCATTCCGAGATTGGTACGTTCCCATTCCGAGATTAATACGTTCCGTCGGTCCCATTCCGAGATTTGTACGTTCCGTCTACTCTGATTTTGTGACCTTCTTATTGAAGTTCTCGAGTATGTTCGTGTGTCAACTGATAGATATATCGTCGGATTATTGTAATGGTTGTCGTTGCTCTTGTTTCGTTAGAATTGGGTATAGTCTTGATCGAGAAATGGAGATGATGTTTGTGAGTTTATAGGGTAAATGGGTCAGGATAGGGTGCTTTGCAAGTGTTTGATGAATGACCCAGTTCTCCAATTTGAGAATAGACGTGCAATTTTGGACCTTTTTTTATGCTGTTGTGAATAGTGGGGCGAGGCTCAAATCGGCGTGAGTTCTTTCTTGGGTGTTCTTCCTTTTTTTTCTCTGGGGAAAAGGAAGAAAATGGAGAGGACAAAGCAATCGTTGGATAGATGCTCAAGAACACTCAGACTTGACTTGCAGAAGGTAGTGCTTCATGTGTTAATTTTTGTGAAGCTTTCGTTGGATAGATGTTTGCGACCTTTTTAGCCAGGTTATGGCTGCTATTGGAGGAAAAATACTGTAGGTCCAGGTAGGAGGACTTTAATTTTAAGCCCTTGAGTTAATAACTATTTCAGTTCACATTTCTATTATGGTATTGATTTTCATCTTTTGTTTTTATGTGCACAGGGGATGCTGTTGTCAATGTTTACATAAACCATGAAAAGAAGTTTGCTTTTGTGGAAATGAGATCTGTTGAGGAGGCAAGCAATGCAATGGCCTTAGATGGCATTATCTTTGAGGTAAGTTCAATTACATTTTTAACATAATTCTACATTTTTTCTTGCGGTGGATCTGCCCCCTTTTTTCAAGGACATTCATATATCTACAACATTGACAAAACGTTAACTAGTTTGAATTTTTGTGCAGGGAGCGCCTGTGAAGGTCAAGAGGTTCAGTGATTACAACCCCTCCTTTGCAGCAACTCTTGGTCCTAGCCAACCTAATCCTAACCTAAATCTTGGTGCGGTTGGTTTAACCCCGGGTTCTGCTGGTGGGCTTGAAGGTCCTGACCGCATTTTTGTGGGTGGATTACCATATTACTTTACAAAAGTGCAAGTGAAGGGGCTGCTGGAATCTTTTGGTCCTCTTAGAGGTTTTGATCTAGTGAAAGACAGGGAGACTGGAAATTCCAAAGGCTATGCTTTTTGCGTTTATCAAGATCTCTCAGTCATGGATATAGCTTGTGCAGCTCTCAATGGCATTAAAATGGGCGACAAGACTCTCACTGTTAGCCGTGCTAACCAGGGTGCAAACCAACCAAAACCTGAACAGGAGAGTGTTTTGTTGCATGCACAGCAGCAGATAGCTCTGCAGGTGAAAGGTTTTACATTCATTGTTGAGGAGTGCTTTTGCATGGTCAACTTTTTCTACAATTTCAATTTTTGGCTAATTCTTGCAATTTCAGTTCTGTGAATTACAGCAACATTGTTGACATATTCTCAAGTATATTCATAGTAGTTTTTTTCAGCGTCATCTCCGCTTTTATTTTATTTTGCATCTGTGAGTTGGAACTTTAACTGAGATGTGTTTCATTGAATGTGTGACATTGGTTTCTTCTTTTTAATTTGTCTTGTTACGATTATGTCCTCAAGTCTAAATTACCAAGGCTTTTTAACTTTTGCAGAAGCTTATGTATCAACTTGGTGCACTTGCTACTAAAGTGGTATGTCTAACACAAGTAGTTACTGAGGATGAGCTTAAAGATGATGGGGAGTATGAAGATATATTGGAGGATATGAGACAAGAAGGCGGAAAATTTGGTAAGAACTGTCTATATAGTTCTTGTTAATTTCTGCTCTTATTTTGAGGTTTTTGACTCGCCAAAAGTATATTAATATTTTTGTTCTTTCTTTGTGCTGTATCTCTATTTTACAACCTTTTCTTGTTCCACATTCTGCTTAAAGAATCGGGCCTAGCATTCAAAAAAAGAAGTTTCCAAAGCCTTATATCTTCACCTAGATTTCAAAATCTAAGCTCTTTTCTTCGTTCTAATGATACTTGTTTTGCAGGTAATTTGGTGAATGTGGCCATACCTCGTCCCAGACCAGATGGAGAACCTTCCGCAGGTGTTGGAAAGGTAATTCTACCACCTGCTATGGGCAATGCTCTTCCGCCTCCTTGGGTATCTGCGTTTGTCTTCATTTTCTCCCTCCGGGTGTTGGGAATACATGGGTGCTCATGTGTCTTTCTGCTTTTGGTTTTTTTATGACGTTTGGAGGAGGGGGTAAGGGGTGTTGGCTGCTACCATGTTACAATACTCTCCCATCATAAGTTGCAAATTATCTATTATATTATGATTCGTTGTCTCGATTCTTTTCTATCCTCTCGTGGCCAATGTGCCTACTGTGCAAGACTTAGGAAATGATGGATTTGGGGTTAATAATGTAGTGCTTTGTTGCCATAAAAGACCTGACCGCAAATTAATAATTGTAGCGCTTTGTGGCCAATCCTTGGTAATGGACCATCCTCTACTGAAAATTGTAGATGAGGGTCGAGATCATGTCTCCTTTGGTGCCCGAGCCAATGTAATGAAATGTATGAAGTGATATCAAATTGCCAATCCAGCATTCTTATCACTAATGCAATTCTTTGGATTCCGAAAATGCTCGCATGAATCCTAGAAGAAGCAAGATGCTCTGCAAGAACTTCACGATCTTATTACCTCGAAGAGATCCCGAGCATGGCAAAATACCCTTGAGAGGATTATGTTCAAGTACATTGAGTTATGTGTTGATATTCGGAGGGGAGATTTGCCAAGGATGTTTAAGCACATTGAGCTAATGTTCAAGTACATGAAAAATGTAGATGAATGTATTTCATTTTCATATTATTATAATAGTTTGATCGCATTGAGCTATATGTTCAAGTACATGTAGCTGAATGTATTTCATTTTCATATTATTATAATATTTTGATGTTATTAAGTGCTTAATCAATGTTAAATATAAATTCTAGAAATTAATTTTGCTTTAAATTACATTAAAAATCGAATAAGAAAATGAAATATATTCATTTTGGTGGGTAATTTAAATTACCCATGAATTTTACCACGAATAAGTTCATTGTAAAAATTGAAAAAAAAATTTGGTGATAAATTAGCCATGAATTTTGCCACGAAATGTGTTCGCCGCAAATTAGCGATAAATTTTGCCACGAATAATTAAGAACAATTTTTGCCACGAATAATTAAGAACAATTTTTGCCACGAAAATATTTCGTCGCAATTTCGCAACCAACTAACAAAAGTTTTGAAAAAATAGCGACGAATTTTGCCACGAATAAAGTTCGTGGCAAACTAGCGACAATTTTGCCACGAATACAGTTCGTGGCAAATTAATCACTTAATTTTGCCCACGAATAATTAGCAACGAATTTTGCCACGGATTTTGTTTCGTGGCAAAGTAGCCACTTAATTTTGCCACGAATAATTAGCGATGAATTTTGCAACGAATTTTTTTTAGGTGGCAAATTTTGATTTAAATTTGAAATTTTCCGTCAGAAAAATTTTGCGACGGCCTATTAGCGATTTAATTTTTTCCGTCGCTAATTTCGTCATCAGAAATTAGTTTGGCGACGAATTTTTCCAAATTTTTCGTGGCAAAATTCGTCGCTAAAACCAACTTTTTCTGTAGTGTGTGCTCCAAAAAGGAACATAAAGTCTTAGTTAGGCCAGGAGACGTAAAACTCCCACTGCCCATCGACCAATCGCAATCGTCTATGCACAAGTCCCTACGCTGGACGTATGCTGCGAAGTGAAGCACGTCAGCCTCGGGCGTGCTCGCGTCGCACAACAACTGAGTACTGTGGGTCACGTCCTCGCTGAACTTCCACTCATACGAACCGCCGTTCGCGATGATCTGCTCGCCCATGTCCGTCGACAGGTCAAAAGTGCAGTGCACCTTCAAGGCCTTGCCGTCGCCCAATTGGTTGATGGTGTGGACTAAATAGCCAGACACGGCAAATGCTGATATCACGATGGTTAACAAGAGGGTGAGGTTGAGCTTCTTGAGAACGGTGGTGTTCATTACTTGTGATTTGACAATGATCCTTGTTTATGCACTGGAAATCATTGTGCGTCGCTTGTGTTGAAGCAAACATAGTGAAGGAGGTGATAGTGAACATGGAAAGAGAGTAATTAAGTTGCCCTGAGAGAAGGTCGTGAGTGGATATGTTTTAAAGTTTCTTACATGTTGATAAGGCACTGATTTATCAATTAATGAAGAAGAATCCGGAAATATCAATCAAAATCACAATCTGATTCTTAGAGATGCTAGAATCAAGGAATTAAGCACTCTTATAATATAATGATCTCTTCATTAATTATTAACCATTGTCATATTGTTTTCTTACAAAGTGTAACAATTATAATATTTTTATATAATGAAAATCATATCAACAATTGTATGTTGAGATCAAGAATCAAACATATTTGTTCTTTTATGGTATCATAGCTTATCTTTGAAAGAAATCGATCCTTAACATTGGCTTCGACTAGTCCTAAGTATCTATATTCCTCCTCTTTGAACATTAGCAATTTTGTCATTGAAACGAACACAAACAAACTATTCTTGCTAGAGAGCTCAAATGCTTACACTATTTGAAAGTCAAGATCTAGTAGGATTCATTGATAGCAAGTACCAGATGCTGAGTTTAACAATAGTCACCCACTCTGATTCCAAAAAAAAAAGCTAGAGTCTCAGAGGAAATGACAAATCCAGAGTTTTTATAATGGAGAAGATCATATCGCCTTCTGCAGGGATGGATCATTACAATGCTCTCCGAAGAAGTTCTTGCTCAAGTAGTAGACTTGAAGACATTTGTTGAGTTGTGGTTAGCTTTACAAAATGTTTTTGCCAAGGTACTTGAGGAACATGAAGTGTCAATTTTTCTACAAATCCAGAATTGTCATAAAAATAATTTTTCATCTCCTCACGAGCATCTTGGTGCTTTTCAAAAATATTTCCTTGAGGACATCCGATAGCAGATAATTCATAAATAAAAGGGTCTCTTTATTTTGAATAGCTTAGGTGATCAATATGATTCATTCACAACCTCTATGTTCAAGCCTCCAATATCAATATTCTCTAACCTGATTTTGCAATTGCAAAGCTTGCTAACAAATAAAAGTTCCCTTGTAATTACATGGGATGGCTCTCTTTGGTCAAAAAAGTAATTTTATGAGCAACAAGAAGGGACAACAATTTCAACATTCCAACAACAATTATTTTTCTTAAACACAGAAGAGGGTTTTCTCATAATGCTCCAAAAATGAAAAATTCTCTACCAATTTTATCGAGGAAGCACGGACACTCTCCGAGGGTCTCCATGTCGTGTCGGATATGTCAGACACGTGTCGGAGAAGTGTCGGATGTGTCAGGCACGTGTAGGACATGTCGGACATCGACACTCGTCAAACACTCTTTTTTTATTATTTATTTATTTGTGAATTTGAATCAAATTAATTTGATTGAAATAATCATAAAAATGATAATTTATTATGTATATATAAAAATATACATTAAATATACAATGTGTCCCAACGTATCAGATTTCTCTATTTTTTTATAAATGAAGTGTCAGCGTGTTGTGTTGTGTCGCATGTCACATGTCCGCGCTACTTAGAATTTTATGCATTCGTAGGGTCATAATCCGCAATCCCATCAAAGCAAGATCAAGAAGCTTGTGAAAGGCACAGACAAAGTCGTTTCCTATCAAATATGCAATAAGCGGTGACATATTACTTTAGATTGTTTTAATCAATTTAATCAATCTTTCCTCCAAATAGTTGAGCCAAAAGCATTTGCTACACTTACTGTTAGAGATAGTCGCGATTCAGAATGGCTCACTGATACTAGATCTTCAAATCACATGATTCGAGATGAAGGTAACATTTTTAAATATTTTTGAATTTTTTTTGTTAATTTTTTAATTTATTTTTTTTCCTTTTCTTTCCTTTGGCTTGTGGTCGGTCCTAGGCCATGGCCGGCAATCAGCCATAGGCAAGGGTTGCCCTTGCCGACCTTGGCAAGGTCTGGACCTCGAAACCTAGGCAAGGGCAAACCCTCACCTAGGCCAAGAGGGCGACCCTCGCCTGTGGCCGCCAAGGTCATGGCTGCCGGCCATGGCCACATATCAAGCGTAGGCCAAAGGAAAGAGAAGGAAAAAAAAAGAGAAATTAATAAAAAAAATAAAAAAATACTTATAAACTCTTAAAAAATTATCTACGTCAGCACTAGCTATGCTACGTAGAACGGCTAATGTCCACATCAGTGATTTCCGGCTTAAATTGGCCCGGATAGATTGAATTGCTATCAATATAAAAATTTTTAGGAATAAATTGGTCCAATTAAAAAGTTTATGACTGAATTGATATCAACACAATAGGTATAAGATTGTACTTTTCCCATTTAAATATGGTAGAACAGTTCAAAACGTGATACGAAAATCTGTCCTATTTAAATTTAGTCGTATTTTATTTTTGAATGTTAAAGATATAACATGCAATATATTAATCAAGTTAGAATTGAAACATACAAATGTCCCTTAAGTCGTATTTTACTTTTGTTCGTGTTCTCTGCATTTTACTGTAAGAATTTGAACCAATACACAATGGATACATAAAATATAATTTGTCTCGCTTTTAAACTACTAGAGCTGTTAACGGTTTGAATTTTTCTTTCTTGCACAAATGACCAAGCAAGTAAAAACGATTAAATTTCAAGAAATTTCTCGAGATAAATTATCAAAAAAACTCAATATGCCATAGCCTCTGTAATTTGTACTGACATTACTCTGTTACGCAATTTGAGTTTTACAAAATACATATACAAAACAGATCCATCGTGGTGGGATTTCTTTTGCATCAATTTTAGATTATCTTGACATTATTTTGAATATTAATCTACACATATACTTAATTTATGACTTAATCCCTTCCACTATTTATCTTAACATATTCATTGAGTTCTTAGCAGTTTCTCACGGGAAAAAAAAAACTTGCACTTCCATCTCGATCAATCAAATTGTCTTACTTCGACCCAAAAAATAAAAATCAAATTGTCTTATGCAAACCTTTCATTTGAAGCCCAAAAGCTTAGCAATCGCACGGTTTCCAACATTGATTATTGCAATGCATACGTTTTTCTTTTTCTTTTCTTTTTTTGGAAAAGAGTACATTTCATTTCTGTAAAGGAAAACCCGTTAAAAAGGCAAAGAGGCTTCAAAACATAGTAAGTCGCATAAGGCTTGTGTGATATTAGAGATATAGTTGTATTGAAGGGCCCTATATCTATGGGATTTGGCATCCCAATCTACTAAATGATTAGTCTCTCTAGTACAGTGGGCTAACTAAAGACCTTAAAAGTGATCAGCTGCTCCATCCATTCATTAATAAGCACATGCACGTCCAAAGCGGATCGCTCCCGTGAGATAACTTATCAAGGTGAAATTGTCTAATCGACAACTAACTTAGCTTCGGATCGAGACTTGAAGTACTTCGAGGGTTTCTAAGCAAGCTAGGGTTTCAGCATGAGCACACGGAGTTCACCCTCACGAATCGCGTGAATCCATCAACGATTTTTCTGGAGAAGTCACGACAGACGCACAATGACATGGTGATATCGATGATAGACTGATGGTAATTTGCATAGAAATTTGTATGGCAAAAGTTTTTTTAATGAATTTACTTGGTAATGATTTTACTCGTAACAAATTTCGTAAAAGCTGCCTACTAAGCAAAGAAATGAAAAATTCTCAAGACCCATCCTATACTTGCCATAAGCCAGAAGCTAATTACAATAGTAATACACTCTTTTAAAGTAGCTTTTCTTCGGGAGGAAGCACTCAACCCTTAATAATATAATTAGTCAACTCGTATTTTGAACCCACTAAAAGTCCATTTACAAAGAAAGTGGGAAGATTGCAAAAGACTTCGATTTATTTATAGAAGTCAACGAGACTTTCAAAATTTCCTTTTTATGACCGAAGCGCACCAACATGAAGACCCATCTATCTGAAGACTCAAGGAATACTCTGGACAAGCCCAATAAATAGGTCAAATTCGATACTTTGACCGGTGCAAGTGGCCATAACCAGAGCAATTTAAATGTAATTAAGAAAATATTCAAGATGGGTGACCTCTGGTATCAAAACTTGAAAATCCTCCACGCCTCAATCAATCACGCCAACCTTGGGGGTTGATTTCGAAGTTTTGATATTATAGTTAGTATTTTACCGAGTAGCCTACTAACAGGCAATAGAGGTCAAAATGCCTAATAAAAAGGAGAGACACTAGGTGATACATGCGGTTCTAATTGATGTGGGGACACGTATTTTTCAATTAGAAGAACATTTTTTTTTTCGGCATGAGTAAATTAGTTAATGAACGTTAATTTTTCAATTTTAATCCTAGAAATGATTGAGTTTTCAAGCATTCTTCAATTAAGGTTGGGTTAATTTCTAAGAAAACCCTAGAATTTTATTTAGTAAAATTTTCTTCTTGAGTTCTTTTGAGGACTAGATCTTATCAAGGCTCTCTTGTGACAATTTTATTTAACTTATCGAGCAAGATCAAAAATTCTCTTGTTCGTGGCGTTATAGCGTGGATTGGTTGACAAGTTTACCAACATAAAAATTTATACGAGATTACCAATTTTATTTTTTCGATTGATTTCGAGGTTTTTTTTTCAGAACTCATAAATCTTCGTAAAACGATCATCTTCTGCATAAATTCATATCAATACCCTACAAGCCCAATAAATAGGTCAAATTCGATACTTTGACCCATGCAAGTGGCCATGACCAGAGCAATTTACACATAATTAAGAAAATATTTAAATGGGTGACCTGTGGTATCTAAGCTGAAAATCCTCCACGCCTCAATCAATCACGCCAACCTTGGGGGTTGATGTCGAAGTTTTGATATTATTGTTAGTATTTTACCGAGTAACCTACTAACAGGCAATAGAGGTCAAAATGCCTAATAAAAGGAGAGACACTAGGTGATACATGCGGTTCTAATTAATGTGGGGACACGTATTTTTCACTTAGAAGAACATTTTTTTTTCTTTAGCGTGTGTAAATTAGTTAATGAACGTAATACCAGTTCAAGACTGAAAGCTGAAATGATTGAGTTTTCAGGCATTCTTCAATTATTCTTTGGACATCCAAAAGTTGTCTTTGATGGACAAGATATAATTCCGATTAAAAATGAAGGGTACCGTATAGGACGACACATGATGCCAACCATGACTTCCACGACATTGACAAGGAAAACCATTAGAAAAATCAAAGAGATACCAGCCAGGCCATCTTCTTAAATGATGATGGTGATGATGATGATAACTTTCCCTCGTCTAAAGAAGTATAGTTAAGAGGCTCCTGGCTTATTAGCTACTAGGAGTTCATTATTTTCGCCTACCTCCGGGACCTAATACGTCACTCGATCCATCCACAATATACTACTCGATTTCGGATTTGTCTCCGGTCCACATTGCCTAGATAGGAGCCGTTGTATTGGTAGATAAGTTTTGCACTACTTTAAACTACTATGGAGAATTATAAAGTCATGCGGGTTCAAATAAGCCGCAATCAGAGCAGACAATGTCATGCGTACCCTGAAGTGGCTACCCATAGTGATGTTAGAAGCCAAGGTGGCGATGTTGGGTTTCTTATATATATATATATTACTGATCGCACATTGCCTAAATATGGGCAGTTGTCCTTGTAGATAAGTCTAGCATGGCCTTAAAACTAGCACAATACGTGCGAGGCATATGGGGCTGCCAAAAGTGACCTCAAAACCAGGGTGGTGATGGTTGTTCGTCTCTAATCCCACATTGCCTGATTATGGCCTATCACATTGGTAAATAAGTCTCATACAATTTTAAAGCAAGCACGACACATCTTAAAGCCGTGTAGATGTGAGTGAACGGCAACCAAAGCAAGCAATATTGTGCTCCAGCCCAGACCGGGACGTCTGCGGTACAGAGGCAAAACTTCAAAGATTTTAGTGATAATCTCTTCAATAATTTCTGTTCTTTCCCAAAAACCTGGAGGGAGTTGAGCTACCTACACATTTCTTGTCAAATATCAATTTGTTTCTCTCTATCTTCTAGCACAGCCCATTCGACTAAAAGTTGAGCAAATTGGGTGAAGTCATTCTCAAATATCTATCAACTAAATTTCAAGACTACTCACCAATCCATCTCAATTTTTAAGTTTTTGGTAAGTGATTATCTCTCCAAGGAGCTAGACGGCGATCAAGTTGAGCCCAATGCAAGGAGACCACTCATTGAAGAAGACTTGTTAGAGAGCTTACACAGTCTAGTGAGCTAGTTTTGAGAAGGGGTTTAATCCTTACAACTGCTGAACTCGGTAAAACTACTCAATCATCTCATCCATAGTCGACAACTTCTCAAAATTCTATAGATGCAAAATGATGATTTGATATGTGGATGCCCTTATACTCACCTAGCGAGATAAGACAATTTATTTCCATGTAATCAATCCTCTCATTTCTTCCCTGGATTTTTTCCTCTTAAGCTTACAGAACCTAGCACGCTAATTCCAAAAGGGGTTTAGCCCTTCGAACCGCTGAAGCAAATAAGCTACTCAATCGTCCCATCCATCGTTAATCAAATCTCAAAATTCAATAAGAAGAGAAAAGAAAAGATAATTTGCCTCTCAAAAGTCTATATAAACAGTACAAGTTGCCTTCCATTAACAGCAATTTAGCTTTCTTCTTCTTCAATTCCACGACTGTCATTATCTCCTGATCTCCACCCAGTTGACTTTACCGCAAGTGGCTGTGGCGCCATCTAATTTCAGAAGGTTCAACAATCCTCTCCCAAGTCTCCTCTTTGGTGATCGATCTTCCAGGTTCAAGCGCGAAGAAACTCATGAGGTACGTGGTCATCATGTCGGTCCCAATGGCTATCTTCCTCGTTGTCATGAGCTTCGGCTGCTACTAAATGGGGAAGCAAAAGGGCCGAGAGGAGGCGCCAGCCCTCACTGTACAGGAGCTCGCAGCAGTCAACAGCATCCCACCCCCACCTCTGCAAGCTAGGGTGACCATGCAGCTGCCGCCGCTGCCAGGAGTTGCTACAGTGCCACCAGGAGTCGCTACAGCGCCACCTCAGTTCTTCCCTTCTCCATCTCCTTATAATCCAAATCCTGCCTATGTCAAGCAAGAAAATGCTTATTGATGTTTTTTAGCATTGTGAATGCACTTGTTTCATGCTATCAATGAGTTCAACAAAGTTCACTGGGGATAACGACACAAACAGTTCTTGAACTTCGGCTTAACATGCAATGCAGTCCCTGAACTTTTAATTTGTTCAATTCGATAAACTTTAGCATAATGTTCAATGTAATCTCTGAATTTTTAATTTGTTCAATATGATTCCTAGACTTTTGGTACATATTCAATGTAATTCTTGAACTTAAATTGAACATTCTTATATAGTTCAGGGACTAAATTGAATATGTACCAAAAGTTCATGGACAACATTGAATAAATTAAAAGTTTATGGACCACATTACATATTGAGTTAAAATTTAGGGACTATATTGAGCAAATTAAAAGTGCAAGGATCATATTACACATTAAGCCAAAGTTTAGGAATTGTTTATGTCATTTTCCCGGTTCATTATGATTTACATGCATGGAGTAGTTTAACAGTTCTTCCAAGACATATATATTAGCTTCTTTGCCCCAACATGTAACAAGTGATATGACGTAACAAACAACTCGATTTTCATTTGCTATGTATTTTGCATTCACAGATAACATGTGAAACTTGAATAGTGAAATTGAGAAACGTGAGAAGAATGGATCCTCAAAACCGCACTTTAGATATGACATACAGATCCGCGCATGATATACCCGCCGGCTTCGCCTTCAAGTCCCGGAGCGGATCTCCTGTTACTACAGTTTCGATTGCCAGAATTCAAGAGAAGCCGAAGTTGTGTTGCCTCGGATGTTTCTAGCTCACCATTTTCCTCAATGCGCTTCTTTTTTAAGCGATTTCTTCACGTCCTACATAGTGCTTGGAGAATTCATGGTTTTGAATCTCCGAAGAAATCTACGGAAGAGACATCCACTCGGACGTTTATTGTGCATGCAGCGGCGGAGGCTTTTGGTCTATCTTAATTATGTGCTATGTTTCGGTAAATCACTATCGAGTTTTTGTTCTGTATAACTGATGCATTCACCCACACTTGGTATAGGTTTCGTCTATCAGCCTTCACTGAGAAATTTGTGTCCGCTAAAATTTCAACAGAGATATGATAGTGAAAATTATTGTGAAATTTAATAAATGAGACGACGATTTAACAGAACACCTTTCGATTGTGTTAATGACATAATGCTATGTACAGAGAAGGAAAATTGAACACAAAAAAAAAAAGAAACTAAAAAAAACTTTATCCTTTGATAATAATTTAATTACAAAACAATGTACTTACATTAAATAAATGTAAGCCCATCTACTAAATGAAGTAACAAACTGTTATTAGCTATTGAATTATCCCAATTATTTCATTGATCACTTACAATCTGTCGCAATATATAGACATTGTAAGCAGACCATACCAGGGCATTGCTCTTATCTAATAGAAATCTCCAAGATCCACGAGCCTTTAAGGGTTTAAGATAAGGTAAGGTCTGACAACAAGAGACCCACCAAATTACAGCACTAAGTCACTTGATTCAAAATCACTCTCTCTGACATGTATCTCGCATAGAGCTCAGGCAGGTTCATGTTTTTCCCGAATTCCGAATGTAAATTGGTTCTTATTAACATACATAATCAAGGTGAAACGAGACCAAATAGATGGACCATATATTAACTCAAAATACAAAAAGTGAAAACTCAAGCCCAAGAGGTTCTCAATCAAAATCGTTTACATGACAAGCTTTTTGTAACGCAGTAAATCTCACTGGACCTAACCAAAATCACTTGATGTCAGAATCTAACCATATGATCACAGAGCAATACAGAGTTCATTCACCTAGTTGAAAATGAGAGATCAAATTTGTACTATCATATAGAAGTACACATTCTGCTACCATGATTCAACTTGAAAAGATTCCTTTAAGAGTCTTTGGCAGGAGCACCAGCTTGACGGATTCTCTTTTGGTGAACATCCCAGTTGTACACACGAGCAATCGTAACCTGCCAAAGAGTAATTCACCTCTCAAGGGCTGTTTATCCCAAAAAAAAAAGAGGAAAATTTCCAAGGGCCACCTACATAATTGCCATGATAAACTAAAGAACATGGTCCTAGAACAAGCTTAGAATTTTCAGGTTTGCATAAGTGCGATATTACCATATAATTAACATGTCTTCCCAATTTATAGCCTCAAGCCAATTATAAAAATACAGCAGCAGTAGTTCAATTATATTGACCTACCCCGAACTGATATAGTAAACGGCTTGAAACAAACATGGACCTCCAAGTACCAAATAATTCTGACTTACCTGTGTGATTGTTACTTGGTCCCTTAAGAATTGTAGATCAGCAACAAGAACTTCTAAACTTGCTTTAGCATTCTCTAAGTTCTTTTGTAGAAGAGTTGTGGCCTGCAACAGGTTTTTATACAATAAATAAGATACTCGACATCATTATTGGAGAGAGAAGGGACATTACTTATACTAGAGTACGACCTCTTCACATGAATACTCCAACATAACATTTGCTCCCAGCCATAAACATACTGAATCAGTATCTTCAATGCGAGCTCGTGAATATATGCCTTCAGAGACTTCAAAATCAGCAAGGAGTGCCTATATCCAAAATAAAGAGCCATAAAAACCAGTCAGTTTGGTGCCTATTACCTTTTGCTCATAGAAGTTGTGATGGTCTTAGGTTTTAAAGCCCAATACAGTAATCCTACCCCAGTTCACTTTCTAATAGGACCTACGGACATCAAAGCAGCTAGCCAAATATTACTGGAGATATTCAGGTGTCCAAATCTAAAAGCAAGCGATATTCAGGTGTCCAAATCTAAAACCACCTCTCACTTATTGAGATCAACATGGGCTCTACAAAGCCCTAACCTAAATTATGAGGAAAATTGCTTCCAGAAGTGCATTTCTGAAGAAGAAAAGATAATCAAATATTCCACATCATATCAACCGCACCAAAAGTAGTTCCTGGTATGGCAAGAATTAGACCAGCGTATCCTCTATGCTTTGTTAAAGAAAAAAAGGAGTGATATGATGAGCTAAGAGACCATCAAGGAGCAAGAAGCTTGTTGAACATGCAAATTTTCCCACATAATAAGAATATTAGAAATTTTGTTAACATCACACATGAACGATGACTGATAAGACTGTCAAGGATTCCAGATGAAAAAGAGAAACTGCAAAGGACAAAATTGGTGGGTTCTATGACAATACAAAGAACATTAGAAGAACTCTGGATTGGAAAAATATGATCTATTTGCGAGATAACAAGTTTACTTCCGAAAAAAGTTTCAACAGTCAACGGCATGAGTCTGACAGATACCTACTATGCATCCTCAGTTAAAATACATACACTGAAAAGCGTCCAGCTTGAATTTCAATCTTAAATTCCAATACTGATGCCATGGTTCAATCTTATGGTAATAGAAATATATAATCGAAGCACACACATAATGGCATGCTCAATCACAGGTTACTTTGCTATAGAAAATTTAAGCCTCCCACTCAGTGCCCAAAGAAATTTTGGGATCCAATCATTGCGCTCTCTGAATACAGACTTGCAGGTTGAAAAGGTGACTGCGAAAAATGGGAGGGTCACTTTGGTATAGAGCACCCTTTCTGATCAGCCAGTGTGCTTCAGTCATTATGCAGGTTCCTCGTTAAGTACGGAATAAACTAGAGCCTCAACAAGAGGATATCTATGTGGTCGAATGGAGTGGTGAAGTAACTGTTGCATCAAGGTGCCCCAATTTGAAATGACTGATCAATTCAAATGCTGGATTTTCATATTGAGAGAGATATCACACCTTTGTTTATGTACCTTCAGAAGGTTAAAGGTTGTAACCTATTTGATGGAGAAAACCCCAGTGCAAAGAAAGATGGAGGCAGCACATAGTAGTACATGTGTTTGGGTGTGTGTTTGAGACAGAGACAGAGACAGAGACAGAGGGAGGGAGGGAGGGAGGGAGGGAGAGAGGGATCTTGGCAGAGAGGCTGAAATGCCTGGCTACCTCATAGTTGATGTTTTAAAAGGAATAATGGTGCGGGATAAATCTAGCAGATTCTTGCCCACTGCAGAGATATGGAAATTAGAGCACACGAGCAGGAAATTTTGTCGATGGCAGAAAGTATTGGGATGTAGAAGTCACCACTTATGCAGAGACTGGTAACCAGAAGAAAATGAGATTGCCAAATTTTAGTTCTCTACCACAAGATAGCTGGTATTAAAAATACAGGGAAGGACTCTATCGAAAGAAGGGGAGGGGGTATTAGCTGCCTATAAGATGAAAATCATACGGACCAGTCGGCACCACAGGTTTTCCACATGAGAGATTCCCTTGGGAGTGATTGAAAATAGCCAATATACAATAAGAAAAAACAAAACAGAAGAAGAAGGATGAATACAAACAGATACTAGCTGTAGTAAAGTCTATGAGAATCCACAGATCGCCCACTTAAACGTTGCCATCAGACTATATGTCCTTGGATCTGTCGGAAAAGTCGCAGTGAAGACGTGGTGACCATGGAATTGAATCATACCCAATCCAAGTCGATCGAGCGCGTCACGGCATTCCATTTCGACGTCGAGCGCGACCGGAGTGAGGAGGGGCGCGATTCGGGAGTCACCGCTCTTGGAGGAAGGGCGAGGGCGGCGGAGTTGGCGTCGAGGCCGGCTTGGGGCGAGGTAGGTCCGGACGTCCTCCACGAACTGAGAGCCCGGTATCCCCCTCCTCTCCGTCGCCGCCTCGCCGGAGCCCGGTGACGACGCCATCGTTCCCCACCTGCCCCCCCTCCCTCGCTCTCTCTCTCTCTCTCTCCTCCTCCGAGCAAAGCGCCGGCCGACGGTTCTAGAGAGAGAAAACTTGGTGCTGCAGAGAAACGGCGTCGCTGTCGGTCCTCGGGTCGGGGGTCGGTCCGGGCTTGCGCGGACGGATCGGGAGGTCTGATAAACGGGTCGGGTGACCGGGCGGGCCGCCTGGCCCGACTCTTTGGGCCGCCACCCATCAAGGTCGTGGCTGTGGGCCGTGACAAATTTTTTCTCCACATTTTCATTCTCTGTCTAGTCATACGTAGCATTTGCACTTTATATGGTCCTGCTTTTCATATCAGACGAATGAATGTCATCCGTTCATTCATATTTTCAGATACACATTTTTCGCAATCAAGATTAAGAAAAGCGCAAGAACTAAGTACAGGCCTTAATATGAACCATTTTTTTATTTATTAGAAATGTTTATTTTATTTTTCCATATGGAGAAAGAATGAGAATTAGGCTTTTTTAAAGGAAAATATAGCTCTAACGGTATTTCTCAAGTACTTGAACCTGTGAAGAACCCAAAAAAAAAAAAAGAAGTAAAGAAAAGAACTTGAAAGTTGGTGCCCTCTACTTGTCGTCCTTGAAAGTTGGGGTTGTGATTGTCTCGAAATGTACAGTTAAATGCCTCTTAGTAAGGAAAGATTGCTCTATAGGAGACGCTGAAGGAGGGGGCCCTATCACCATCTTCTGTTATCATCGAAGAAAATGTTGGCCATGGGCCGTGGCGGTGTGGCAACTTTATAAAACCAAGAAAACTCTTTGCTCCTTCCCTCCTAACTCTTCTCATCGCCACCGCGACTCCCCATAGTCCCCAACTTCATTTGCCATCGCCGCCACGGAAAAGGAATCGCGGGCTGTGCATGTGACAAACCGTAATTACCGCCCCTCGTCCCTCTCTCTCCTCTTTAGTCCTCAAATTATTGCAGTCCCCGGAGGGAAGACGGGTTTAGAGGTAACCAACGGTCCTCAATCAATGTGAATTCTACCAAACTCTTTACCTCGCACGATGTCGAGAAGTTCATTTTATGTTATTAACATATGAAAATTGAATCACCAATAGCTATTGGGGCTAGTTAAGGGCCAAGTGAGGTACAAGAATATACCTTACATCCTACACAATTAGAGATCTAACTACAAGGACTTAATTACACTAATTATCTAACTACTACCCTTTCGGTACCTAAACTTGACTATCTATCAACCAAATGTCTCATGTGGTCTTTTATATCCAATTATGAGTTCTAAAATTCTTGTTTATTAAATGTACATGCAATGTATTTGTGTTTATTATGATCCTAAAATATAACCCAACATTCAACTAAAACGAGCAAATCACCACATTGAAGCAATATAAAGGAATCACAATCATTTCATCAAAGATAGTAATAAAAGAACAAGTAATAAATAAAAAAAAGGAAGTAAAATAACCCGATACAAGTTGGGCAAAGAATATAACATAACCTCGTTATTAAGCCTTGGGACAGCAACCCCCTTAAGCTTAATTAAAATAAAATCCAATTTCTTCAAAAAAGGCTAATCTATCTAAACCAAGGATATCTTTTAAAATCCCTAAACTATATGTATACCAACTATATGAAATTAAATCTAATATTAAAATCTAATAACCTAATCAAAGCATATTTTTTCTAATCATTTTCCAAATTTTTATTTTCAATTTATTTATTTTTTTTTATTTTTCTATTGTTTATTATTTATTCTGACAAAATGGGACACCGGCTAGGCCCTTGGGCCCGGTCCGTATGCAAGCTGGATTGAGTGGGTCTGAATTTAAGAAAACATGTAGGCTCTTTGTACATAAAATAGAAAAGAAAACAAGAGACAATTAAGAAATGTTCTAAGTGATTGTGAAACATACGGAAAATTTTCCCCTAATAACTGACAACACGGATGGTAACATATGCGATATGTATCAATACTTGTTTGGATTGACCAATGGCAAGGACTATTTCACAACTATTTCTCATAAGCATTTTATCGAATAGGTTATGGACAACGCATGAATAGAACCCCGGCATATATAATCAAGGTAATTTGTATCCAAAACTACTTCGAATACAACAAAACTAGTACCAGTCGTCGAGAAACAACTCAGATCTTAAATGATTTAGGAATGTCAACATGAAAATATGATAATAAGACAAACATGGATCAATTCACAACGATTTCTTTTATGTTTTATAAAAATATGAAAATGAAACAATCTTTGAACTATTTCTACTTTAAATGATTATTTTTTATTCTGTGCCCGAAAATAATTTCTAAGCATTTGAAGGCGTTTGGTAACTGTCCAAAATTTCTATTCCTAGGATAGAAAAGAACAGTAATACGTTTGGTAACTATATAAAATTTCTTTTTATTTAATATTTTAATAATATTTTAAATTATTTTTGAAGGTTGACCTCACCGTGGTCGCGACGCCGAGATTGCGAGCCGCTCTCGAGGTGAAGCGAGGGTCCACGCCTTACCTGCCGACGACGGGACCCCTCACCTCGGCCGGCTGGCGAGGGTATGCCTATGAAAATATTTTAAAAAAAAAAAAAAAAAAAAAAAAAAAAAAAAAACTCATTTTTGCCTGCCGAGAAACAAGAAGCAACTTTTTTTTACTTTTTTGTTTCTCTTCCAAACTGCTTTTTGGGCACAAATTTTTGCAAAAAAAACTGGGAACAAAAAGTTTATCAAATGCATTTTTCCCAAACTATTTTCGAATAATAAAAAACAGAAATTTTCGGCTTTGCACTTTTAAAACGGGCCCTAAAAGAAATTAGACTTTGATTACGGTAAACCAACACATGTGTTACAATGCTTTTCAATTGAACACCTCCTAATAAAATTAATCAAAAAATTTTTAAAAATAAAAATAAGAAAAATTTAAGCAAAAATTGAAAAAATAATTTTTCTAAAAAGAAAAACTATCATCTACCAAGAATAAATTTTATTCGACGACTTGCATCTACTGAGAGCAGGTTATATCTCAGATCGTGATTGATCTGATTCATCTATGGTAAAGTGCATGAGTTCGCTATAAGCCTTGTTCATTTACAGTAGATATTTTGAATCAAACAAATATAACTTCAAATAGGTTTTTACTCCTTAAATCATGGTCATCATAAGCTAAGTTACTTTTCTATAACTAATGAGAAAAGAAAAAAATTTACATTTAATAGGAAAAAGTTATTAGTACCACAAACAATTTAGATTTACGAACAACTGGTACTTATGATAACAATTTGCATTTACCGGGAACAACTTGCATTTGCCGAGAGAAAGCTATTTTTAAGATAAATAATGGCAAACCTTAGATGTTTTTGGTAAATGCAACTTGTTCTTTAACATAAGAACACTAATCATGGAGAAATAAGGTTTATCACTACTAAATAAGGTTTACCACTAATAGGCACACTTTATTGATGATTGTATGATGTGCTAGACCGGTGATCTCCCAAAGACTAAAGGTTTACCAATTAATAGGCTAACTTCACTGATAATGAATGTGCTAAGTCATTTTATCAAGAACAAGTAAATGCGCACTATCATGAAGAAAATTGTAACCCATTTGAACATTGCTAGATTACTCTTTCAATAAAGTGAAAAGAAACGCTACAGAAAAGAGACTCTCTATTGGCTCAAACCATAGAAAGTATCCGAATGCTGCAATTAATGACTTAACGAGGACTACCAAGATAACCGTTTGGATGCAACATCTGTTTATTAGAAGGTAATGATACATCTTTCAAAGTTCACCATTCATCTAGTAAAAAGTAACCAATGGGTTCGCCCCGGTGGCCATCATTTCCACTTGGAAAGGGAAGGTGGAGAGTTGATTCTCCACCTTCTGAGAGAGGCTGGGGTGGGAATGCATGAATGAGGAAGCAAGGTTTCGCAGCCTGTATACAAGACATAATATACATAGTGGCCTATAAAATAGATATATGATAGGGTAGGACCAGACAAATAAAAAGTAAAAATTAACTACTGTGCAACTTTAGTTGAGACGAAACCACGTGTAGACAAGCTCGGATATCTCATATGTTGTGAAAATGAGAAATTTGCGACTTAAACTATATAATCACAAAACCAAAGTTCTGATCATTTCCACACGAGAATCTCCTTGCTTCCCAATTCCAATAGGTAAGAACAAGAGCAAATCCCTCAAAGAAAACAGCAACATCCTGGTTACGTAAATTTCCTAATACAACAAGCATATGACTATATAATACCTCGGACCCACCAGCTCCAAGAACAGCCACGTCCACAGATGCTCTCACATGGATATCTTATATGTTGTGAAAATAATTTATTCAAAAACATTGACTTAAACTACATGATCACAAAACCAAAGTTTCGATCATTTTCGCTGATAAACTTTATTGTATAAAAAGTCCTTTTTGCAATTAAGCATTTATGTGATGATATTCTCACACCGGATGGATAACAGTGTGCAGACCTTGCAAAAACATGCCTTATTCAAACGAAAGCAAAGATCGACGATTGGCGATCTCATCCTCAAGTCCCAATGCAAGATAAAAGAATGTGTGATTTTGCAAACCTCTGCTCAAAATACCGTTGTCGGACCAAATTCTGTATTCCTTAGTATACCGGCATTATTTGAGTTTTTTTTTTTATGAATAATAGGGAATAATTATATTCATTCCCTTTCTCTCCATGATAACCCGTAAGAAGTTTCAATGTTTACGATTTAGGAACTTTATTTTTTTGAACAAGGCAATTCAGTCATAACAGGCTCATTTTTTTTAATTAAGCAAAGTTGTAGCAATTTCATATGCAAATTAGAGCGGAAAAAGATGCGATTTGACAGGCTCATTGTTATGGACTTACATTGATCGATTGTCTTTGGCCACCGAATGATAGATACTTTATCCTTCTCTCAGAGAACCGTAAGGGCCACAAAAATCAGGTAACCTTTGGCAATTTGATATCCAGAGATGACAAGATGTTTTCGTGTATGGCACATTTGGCACGATCTCTAGTGATCTACAGTTCATGAAGCTCAAATATTTTAGATTTTGTAAATTAGACTCGACTAGTTTGGTTAACCTTTTAATGGAATTGCAATTGTGGATGCTCAATTCCTGCAATGATTTCAATTCTCCCAAATCAAGAATCTCGGGTAGTTGAGGCAACCCATCCACTTCCAATTCCGGATCTCCTTCAAACATGACAGAGACGGGTCAACGTCTCGAGCAATGGACAACAACACATTCTCAATCTATTTAAATTCCTTAGCTTTCCAAGCACATCAAATCGAATCTCTTCTAGCCAATATCCACGAGAATAAGCGTTGACAAATTCCCCAAGTTGGAAAACATTGACCAATTTATCGGGGACATGACATCTCGTAAAGTCAAATATTGAAGGCTAGATGGAAGCCCGGTAAGAGATCGGGGTCCAACACAAGTTATTTTGAGAAATTGTAGCTGGGAGAGGGAACTCAAATCAGTGGGAGGCAAGGTCATATCTTCAACAATCAGGTCAAACTTCCTCGAGCATGCAGCCTCACAATCCACTCTATGTTGGGCTCTTGCACTAGACTTCCTTTGAAGGAGATGATACCAAGAGTGACTAAATTGGTCGGGGTTTGAGAGGTTGGGGATTGTGGTCATCAACTTCAATGAAAACCGTAACAACGTTAGACTCTTTGGAAGCTCTGGCAATTGTTGAATCCAATCGCAGCACAATAAGTAAGTTCTTGGAGATTCGTAAGTTGATTGATGGTTGTTGGCAATCTACTAAATCTGTTAGATGATAAGTGTAGAAATCTCAACGACGATAGTGCCCCAATTCCACTTGGAATTTCCCCAATTTGACAATCAATAGCAGTAAACTCTTCCAAATTTTCCACCATTCCAATGGTTTTGGAAGTTCACTTATGAGGGTACCATCGAAAGCTGTACTTCCTTCATTTTTTGAGATTTCCAATACTATTAGGTAAACTTTTGATCTTTGTACAAGTCAAATCCAACTTGAGCAATGATTGGAGCCTCCCAATCGAATTTGGCAACTTTTCTAATTTGCAATTCGAGATCATTAAAACTTTCAACCTTTCAAGGTTTCCAATGGAATGAGGTAATTCTTTGATTTTTGAAAATGGGACATCCAACATAGCTCAAGTAATGACTCCAGTTGCCCAATAGATTCAGGAAGCTTTTGAAGCTTCGGACATTTTAAGAATAGATGCTTCAATTTCACTAATTTACCAATCGAGCATGGCAACATTGAAAGTGTTGGTAGTAACTCATTTGCTCCACAATCTGTTCGTAGGTAATCAAGATGCTGTAAATTGCCGATGGATTTGTCAATGTTCCGCAGTCCAATGCAATTGCTAAGAATTAATCTCTCCAATCTCGAAATTGAGGAGAACTGTGGTGTCTTTGTAAGGGATGGACAATCCACAAGTTTTAAGACTTTCAATTGTTTTGCTACCTATAAAGCAATTGAGTTAAAACTCAGAAAAGATGAAGAGTAAATGCAATGCAAAAGTATGTCGTGAGATCATACCATGATTTGACCCCATCCTCCCCAGTCTTCATTGAGGTAATCTCCAGAAAGCTCGAGAATTGCTAGGTTCTCCAACCCAAAGTTGGTAGCTCGAAATTCCCATGAGCAATTGCTCCAAGACAGCCATCTTAACTCTGAGAAAAGATCTTTAAAGTCTCCTTCGAAGTTTCCATGGTCCAATTGAAGGAACCTAAGGTTGACCAACCTCGCAAATTCCTTGTGTTTAAATATGTATGTCGCATCGGGTTGAGGTGTGCCAAGATTGAGTGCTACTATGCTTTCAGTTCCCTAGAAGAGAAAAGTAGCAACCAGTTAGTACATGTGTCAATTTGACTTGAAGTACAAGTTAAAAAGGTAATGATACTAATGGATAGACAAGAAAACATTTAGAGGTAAAAGTTACTTTTTTTCTCTGCAATACATGGAAGGCATCCTTGGGAGACCACAACCTGCTACCTCTTAGATGGACTTTGCAGCTTTCTAGGTGGACAATATCCCTTCCGAGGTCTCTAAGTTGGTCGTGCATCCACAATTTGTCGTTATATGATCTTTATCAAAGACATGCGTGTGAGGATCTTGACTTCGATTTCAGTGGGATACCCAAAAATCGCATCCCAATATGCGATTGCAATTGTTTTCTCTTGGTTGATGAAAAAACATGCGATATCAAGATAAATTTGTTGTTGATGATATTCTAATGCTTCATAGCTTATCATCAACTTCTTTTTGATATCCTTATTCATCACCTTCTTTAACTTCTGTAGTACATCTTCCCATGTACTTTGGCATTTTCCACAGAGTGTGGAACCCATTACATCGAGAGCCAACGGAAGTCTTCCAAGAGTATTGATTAGCTTACCTAAAATATCCATGTAATCTGGTGGAGGCTTGGCACATCCCAAGGCACGCTCACAAAAAAGTTGAAGAGCATCATCCCAATTCATCTCCGGCATATCGTAGAATGAAAAATGTTCATTATTTGGGGCTAGGACGTTGTCATCCTCAGCTTCCTTTACTAGGAATTCAATATTCCTTGTTGTTATGATGATTCTACTTCCCCCACCAAACCAGTTGGGCTCACTTGCAAGTCTCATGATTTGGTTCCATTTGTCGATGTCATCAAGAACAACGAGGACTTTCTTACCATGAAACCTTGTCTTGATCATGTTAGCCCCTTCATCAATGGAGGAGAGCTTTATGCAATTGAGATTGAGAATGTCGGACAATAGCTTCTTTTGTAAGTTTATTATATCATGAGTACGAATATCTTTAAGAAAGCAGCAATGACCTTGAAACTGAGGGGAAATTTGCCTGAAGATAGCCTCAACTAGTGTCGTCTTTCCAATGCCACCCATACCATGAATCACAATAAACTGTACATCAAAAGCTCCCAGATCTAACCGCTTCATAATCTCATCCATTGGATCCTTCATTCCCACCAAATGATCAGGTATGTTTGTCCAGCTTGTCCATAACAAACTAGAAACCTCTTTGACCGTGAGATTTATAAGTTCATGTAGGCTGCCACATACATAACATGAAATCATCTCAGATTTAAAAAACACATATGGAAACCGTGCATGCATTACATGGCACTAGAAGGTTATCATCAAGTTTAGAGTAATTTGTTTTGAAAGAAACCAGCATAGATGTAGTGATCATTCAAGCTGTGAGCTGTTTGAAAACAAAAAACCAAAAAGATAGATTTTTTTCAAGAGGAGGAGAAGGAGGAGGAGGGATCTTAATCACAATTCAAAGCTACTGCTAACAGGGTTCTTTAGTCCGGTAAATGGTGGGAAAATGTTGTTTTGTGACAAAGGTCTAATTGGGCTTTGACTAGAATTCCATCGGTCTGGCATGTTGTGACCTCCTAGTTCTGCAGGCAGTTGTGTTCGAACAGGTTGTCTTTTACTCTCTTTAAAAAAAAAAAAAAAAAACCTCACCAGGCAGTTACCTTGAATTTAGGAAACAAGAAAGCTCAAAAGCATTTTTCTTAATGTACCCAAGGAATAGGGTTGTAACCGAAAATGGGGAACAGTTGTTGGAGTAATTATCAGCCTTTATTTGAGTTGCCAACAATCATTTATCCGAATAAGTTGATTATTAACTCAATTTATGCTTGTTAATTTGATAATAGAGTTCCTAACCTAAGAATGTTCTTATAGGCTAGTAATATAGTAAATCATGGCTCGCACAAGGTTGCATGGCAAGTAGTTTGCTCATCTAAAAGGGAAGGGGGATTAGGATTGCCTAATCTAAATATATGGAACAAAGTATTGCTAGACTACATGTTACGGAACCTCATCAATTGTCCAACCTCTTCCCTTTGGAGTATTTGAGTTCACAACACCAAATGTAGACGTATCCCAATTATGTAGTTCGACATTAAGGGCAGCATGTCTTGGAGCTAGAGATATCTCCTTCAACTACGATATGTCCTGATCTCGATTATCTCAAGCTCAAGGTACTATTGCCAATATATATATATATATATATATATATATATATATATATATATATATATATATATAATGAACTCAAACATGTAGAACCAACTATGCAGTGGTATAACCTTATTTGGACCAGCAGCATTAACAAACACAATTTTATTGGCTAACTAGTTTGTAGTGATAGACTACCTACACTAGGGATTGTCGCGACAAATGGATGCCTTCGGCTAATATCCACAGTAATTTATGTAGGTCTAATATTGAAGACAAAACACATTTGTTCTTTTAGTGTGAGTGGACAAGTAGCATATGACGTTGTATCCTAGCACAACATGGGATTAGGCACCCTTTAAGAGGATGGAATGAAGAACTTCAATGGATGATTAGGGCAACAAAAGGTAAAGACTTGGCGGCAAGACTCCTTAAGTTGTCCTTCCTAGCAATCATATATTGCATTTGAATGGAGTGCAACAGTAAACGATTTCAAAACAAGTCAACTGACTTCCATATTCTTTCGATTATGG
Source organism: Syzygium grande (assembly GCA_024733475.1). NCBI lineage: Eukaryota > Viridiplantae > Streptophyta > Magnoliopsida > Myrtales > Myrtaceae > Syzygium > Syzygium grande. Next base: position 27,326,567 of record JAMXDD010000001.1, read on the forward strand.
TACATAAAAATGTTAGAGGTAGAGCTAAAAATAAGACCTTCCTAGACAAATGTTGTATTGGCTACTATATGGAGACTTCTTACCTCCATCCTTTTGAATTATTAGCACTATTTGTAATACTGGCGGATGCCCCTAAGGTGTTGTACTTCATCTGATTTATAATACTTACATTCACACAAAAAAAATGTTCATGAACTATGCTAATAAAAGCTTGTCAGTTGTTAACAAAAGTTTGTTAAAAAAGTTGGTAATTTTGAAACAAAAAATAAATATTGATAAGTGGCTCATATAAGAATGGATAACTTAACTAGTTAGCAACTTAATTAGGGAATAGTTAGTACGACAGTCATATTAGGGTTAGTAATTTGGTACAAGAATTGGTAATTTGGAAATATGAAGTAAACGATTTAAATAAGAGATGGAAGGTTTTACAAAAGTTGTAAATCGGCGAACGATTAAATAAACTTGGTAAATGATTCAAATAAACTATGGTTACCTAAAATTAGTTGGTAAAGTAATCGAAAAAGTTTGGTAAGACACAAAATAAGGTTGGTAATTACATATAGAAGTTGACAATTTTAACACGAGGATAGTCACAAGGCAAAGAAAATCCGCACCCCATGGAACCCTGAATAAGATCTGGGGCCATGAATGGATCCATGGTTAAAGCAAGTGCAACAGCCAAAGTTTTTTTAAACCTTTTTGCTAGCCGAAAAGGGTGTCCAACATTGACAAACTATAAAACGCCGGAGGAGAACGTTTAGTTTAAGGCCACAGATTTTACCTGCACACCACAATCGGTTCCTAAGCTAAAAGTAAGAGAACTCCTTATCACTAATCAATCCTTGAGTAGGTTAGCTACGTCATTTCTTCCTCTTGGTCGTAAGTTTCCGGTAAATAATTTCTCTCAGTTCCCCACACATTTTTACGTCGCTTACGAGTACAACACGTCCCAACAGTATGGACTAACGATTGATTGCTCGGTACATATAAAGAAGCTCCTTACCTAGTTCTCTCTTTTTGGGCCGATTCTTCTTCATCTCTCATTAGTATAACAAAAGGAAGAAAGGTTTAACATCAAACTCAATCTATTTTTTCATGAAAGTATTATAGGCATAAGGTCGGGAAAAATGAATGTTTAGGCATAAACCTTATGTACGAAATGCAATTGAGTCATAAATATTTAAATTGGTTCAATCAAGTCCTAAACATTTGCCAAAAGTGCAATTGAGTCCTAAAATTTTCAACTAATTCAATTAAGTCCTCAACATATATCGAAAAATGCAATTAAGTCCTAAACTCATATTGACAAATGCAATTTAAGGATGCCACATAAGTACTTTTTGAGTGAGATATATGCAATTTTAGGTATTGTTCAATGAAAGGACTCAATATTACTTTTTGAAAAAGGTTTATAACATAATTGAATCAATTGAAGGCTTAAAACTTGATTGCATTCCATAAATAAAATTTAGGACTTTCTGTGCAATTTTCTCGCACAAGGTCTGAGAAATGCTAAACAGAAAAAAAGAAAGTCAATGGGAGAAGCTGACATTACCGATGATCTTTCATATTAACGCAAACAATATTATAAATCTCCAATAACTTTGTGTGCATATCAAAGTATTATTTAGATTTACGTGTGTATTTAAATGCAAAATTTTACTTTGTATTAAAATTGATTTTATTTCTTCATGAATACAAATACAGTGAGATGTGAAGTTAAGAGATTTAAATTTTTTTTTTTCACACATATGTGGTCTTACTATTTTATCACATCTTAGATTTTCATGAATATCTTGGTTTTTTTTTATTATTGATTAATTCATTAAGTCGATATACCTCGAGACTATTATTACCAAAACTTGGGACTAAAAGTGATTAGTCAATTTGTGCAAGAAACCTCGCTCTTTGAGCAGAATTTCTAGCTTCCTCAATGCGTTATACATCACATAAGATTGGACACAGTAAACCGAATCTAATTAATCTGGAAACAGTATTATAAAATAAATTCTCAAAATTGACAAAATGAAAATAAAGTCAACGGAAGAAATACCCGTGATCTTTTAGATTCCATCCCTTAATCCTGGCAACCTCTATTAAAGCCTCCTCCCACTGTTTGGCTAGATCCTTCCCGGACTCCATCTTGTGCTTTTGGAGGGCTTTCCGATATAAGCTGGTCTTAAACTTGACATCATCCACATCCACGTCATAGAAGATAGGAAGGATCACTTTCTCATCGTCGTCTCTCGATAACTTCACTATGTGGGCAATCTCATGGAGGCACCACTTACTGCTAGCGTAATTTTTGGAGAAAATCGGGATATAAATTCTGGAGGCGTTGATCGCTTGTAAGGCTATGTCCAATCTCTTCACCGACTTGGAGCTTTTTGTCGTCTTTGAAAACGCGGATCCCTGCATGGTGCATGGCATGATAGAGAGAATCCGCGATAGTTAAGCGGGTGTCAAGCCCTCTGAAGCTTAGGAATACATCATAACCTTTCCCCGACCTGCCATCATGGCTACTGCTTATCGGAGCTGCTGTCTCCGTCTCTTTTCCCTTCCTCTTTCTCTTCATACCGTGAGGACAATGGAGAGATTGATCTCTGAATTGAGGTCCGCCCTGTGACTGGGGATGTCTGAGTCTGACCCTTGTAACAACTTGACAAAAAGGAGCAAAGTGAGATTGCTCGCTTACTTCCGCTGCGTTCGCTTGGAAGTCACCTGCAGCCTTCCTTCATACGTAAAAAAGACCATCAAGACTCGCACAAAATAGGAGGTTAAGTTGAGGAAATAATTGATCAAAATCTTCGAAGAGGAGGGGGTCGTCTCGGAAATGTTATTATATTTCCAAAGAGCAGGCGGATACTTCAAAGTGCCGATCACGACAATGAATGGACTATAAACTATGTCTCTTGTCTTTTGTTTAAACGAAAAGATTCTTGTGTTGTAAAGAAACAAAAGGTATGGGCCCTTGTTTGGAACCCAAGTCATTGTGACCTTGAAGGAGCGGATTTGTCTAAGTTGATCCCCGAAAGTTTACAAAAGCAAACCTTAGAAAAATGGGCACTGAAACAAACAACTTTGGTTTTTTTGGGTGACAGCTTCACAAGAAGTAAGAAAATTAACAATTTTACTGAGATGGGTAATGTTAAACTCAATCGAGGTTGATAAGTTATGTGCAAATCAATACCGAGTCAAACATTACACGAAGTGAATGAGCTCAGATTTTGCTGATCAATTTATGGCTACATTACTGGTGTTAGTTTGATTCATTCTACATAGCTTGTCAGATTTAATATAACTTCTGTACAGCATGATGCATTACAAGTTTCTTCTAATTTTCCAAAATAGTAATAAAAAAATAATTCGAAAGAGAATTTGGATTGTAACCATTGGGCGACTCTTTATTTTTGTTTTGTTAGTAATTTAATGAAATTTATATATCTCAAGAACTCAAAGAGGGACAAGATAATAATGGAGAGACTTAATGTACATCAGTGTACACACCATCCTTTCATACAATCTGTTTATCTCATGCTAACAGGCAACGGGGTATAAATACTATATATCTTTCGATAATCTAGGGACACATGAACTGGAGTCCAGATGCCTTGTGAACGCATTATACTTTTGATTGTACCAAATAATGTAAGAAGTTTATGTCTACTGATTTCTCAAATATAATGTGATAGATGTTTAATCTTTGAGATGAAACCTCATCCCAGTTGACTTCTCGTCCTGTAAAAGGGTCGGAAATCCCAAATTCCTTAATAGACTGCCACGTTTCGAGTTTAGAGGATGTTAACGATTCTCTTAACATTAGGGTTATTCTTCCTCTGCTTGGTTGGCCTGGAGATATACTAATCCTTCTAGATGCTCCGATAGGTTCTACCATGGTCCAACTTCCAAGGGGTTCAACTTCTCGCCTATGGAATTGCCTAGAATTGTGTGGGAAATTTCTTTGAAAGATCCTTTATTCTGAAAAGTTTCTCCCCAAAGATTTGAGGTGTTGACCAGTCTGTAAATTATCTCCTAGGGTGATACACTAAATGATTAGCCTGGGGTTCATCCTAATTATAAGAAAAGATTCAATTCTTAGAGTTAACGAATTCCCCAAACAACGACCGTTCAAAGTCATCAGATAATTTGTATGGACTTGGAAACAAGTAGGTCGGTGTGCTAGATTGGCTTTGTTCGTGATGTAAACTGATATCTTAATTTTCTCCATCTTGTTTATAGTACAACTGCAATCGCAGGACAATCAGCGGGAAGAAGAAATAGGGTACTAGTGCTATATGGATTAACTTTGTCGGTATATAATGTGACGTGCCTTTCGTTCTTGCCCTTGTTTCTCTAATCTTTTGGAGATTTAGCAGAGGTACAATTAGAGTTTCACTTTCGATACACGACACTTGAGCGTTGACTCTCATTGCGAGACATCCATGACTGATTTTAAGTAATAAATTTATAAGCCGCCTGATATCTACAGCACCCAACCTCCATTCCAGAAATGATTCTGAAGGATCATCATATTGAAAGTTGATAGCTGGGATGTTGACTCCAGCGGTACCATCTCATCTCACCTGCGTTCATCCTGAATAATTGTCTGGTCCACTGATTTGTACGTTCTTCGTTTGTCTCACATTCTGATAGGACGACAGAGATAGGTTAAACCTCAAAGTCTAAGTTTTCAAGTTCCCGCTCATCTGCAGGTTCAAAAGCAAGTTCGACATAAAGACTCCTGATGAATATTTCTATGGAGATCTCTGTTCATTGATACTTTTGTAGAAAGCATGAGCGTTGCGGGCTTTTGATCCAGAAACCCAACAACAGTGAAAGCTCCGAAAGGTTTACCCAAAGGACAACGAGGTTCTCTTCCATGTTTCCTTTTAAAGTCTCTGATTCTCTCTTTGTCCATAAGGTTAGTCTTTTTGCTTATGACTTGATGGCTTTCCAGATTTATAAGGTCTAAAGTTTTTCCTTTGCCACAATTTGGAACTTCCTTCTTTGAACAAGTCTATCCAAACTCAAATGTAAAGTTCATAGGTGTAGCTGTCAAACAAGACGTCACAAATCTGTAATTTCGTCGGAGCATTTTAAAAATCTCCTTTTCTACTATTTCCTATGTCGCGACCTAAAATTTCTCAGGCTAATGGATTGTTAAGACTAAGCCTAACTCGGGCCCTCCCAAGCCCTACCAATTCGCAACTTAGGATTTAAGTTCTTAACGTGCAAAAGTTTTCATGCTCGGAGTCGCCACTAATCTATTTGTGGTAGGTCGATTAGAAACCTAAATAAAACATAGGGAGATATGTTTTATTCCTACGAACCAGAGATTCTAAGCTCGGGGACTTGATTACGCTAGATCTAGTCTAACGCCCTTTCGGTACCTTTTCTTTTCAAAAATATTTATGCAGGCAGTCTGAATTTATTTTAACTTAGGTACTAACATGTGAGGTGATCATACGGGTGTGCAAACCACCAAAGTAACACCCAATAATCAAAACATTAAATAAATTGCAAAATTGGGAGAATTACTTACCTCGAAGCAACGTAAGCATCTGCATTGTTAGCTAGAAAATAACATCAATAATCCTAATGTGATTTCTAATTAACAAGCAGTTCACTCAATTTTTTTTGGATTTTTACTTATTTAAATGAAAACTAATCTATATATAATGACGTGCAAAATTAACATGCGATTAATGCAACCTAACATGCAAACTATATGTCACGCGACGATATGACCTAATTCTAATGACGGACAAATGATTTATTTATTTTTGGTATTTTTAAATGAAATTCGGAATAAAAAAAATGCCTAAAATAACATGCAATCTAACCTAGAGAAAATGATTGATCTATCTTAAAGTGATTTTTTTGGGATTTTTATTAAAATTGAAATTATTAAATATCCTAAATAATCCACTAAGATTAAAACAATCTCTAATTTAAACTAGGAAATATGTTACCCTAAATCCCAATTTAAACCAAATAATTATCTTATTCTTTTGGATATATTTAAGATTCCCTAAGCATGCAAAATTTCTAATTTAAATCCTAACTAACATATTTTTGGTTTTCTTTATTTAAAAGGAAACTAATGAAACAAAGATAACTAGCACATTCAAACAATCCATTTAATCCGCAGAATTCTTCAAATTCGGATAAGGCAAAGAAATCAAACTAATGGTCATATCTATAGGGTTATAGATATCGACAGAAAGTTGATTATTTCAATTTGAAAGCAAATAAAATCTATTATCGTATCCAAGTGATTATGGATAAGATAACGATTTTCCGTACCGCCGCGTATCGTACCTTAGGGATAAGGTCAGATAGTCGTCCAGATACGTTGCCAAATTAGGAAAAATTCCTAATTTAAGGTATCTTAGAATATTGTGGATATCGCAAATAATATCCTAAGGTATCTAATCAATCACGCAATATTCACGGAATATTCAAAATATTCAAACTAAGAACTTAAATATTTTGAAAATATACCGGATATAGATTTTTACCTGATTTGCGGATTACTTTCCAAATTTGAATTCGCGGCGGATCGGGATCGCGGATCGGGATCGGTGGCCGCAACGGGAGGACCGGCAGTGGTGGTGGGCTTGAAGGCGGTCAGGAATGGCTCAGCTAGGATTTTAACGGTGCTATGGTAGCTGACGATGAGCACTAGTTCCGCTGGATTGCTGTGCTGAACATCGAAGAGGATGGGCTCGACGAGAATCTGCGGAAAATTGTTTGGAATTTCTGGAAACCGCTCGCGCTTACTGGCTGGTATCTCTAGATGCTTGCAGCGAGGGACTGGTGGACGCGGGTGCAAAGCCAGCGACGACGATAAGGCGAGAGCAGCAGTGGTGTGGAGGACTTGACCGTGAGCTTGCTGTAAAGGGAGGAAAACTCGCTGGACTTCACCTATGAACAGGGGATGACGTGATTCCGAGCTTCTTTTCTTCGTGGATATCGCAAAGAAGAAAGCAAGCTCCCCTTTTGAATCCCCAATTGTAGATTTGTACTGCAAGACAAAAGAATGGGAGCCCACAAGAATCTCTCGGACGTCCCTCTCTCTCTCCAGAATTGTGTCTTCTCAATGTGTCCCCCTCTCCTCACGTTTTTTTTTCTCTCAATTGTCTCTCTAAAAATCTGATTTTTTTTTCCCTATTGTGAACCCTTAATGAATGTATTTATAGGTAAAGTGTAGGGTTTTGCTTGCAATTACTTCCTATTTTGATTCAAAGAAAATATTGTAATATCTTTATGATAATATCAATTCATTCAATTTGAATCGTGATAATATCAAGATTGACAAATCAATATTTTCCAACTTGATATTTTCCAATGAAAATTTTAGCTCTTATAATATTCATGGGCTTGGCCAAGATTTTTTCTTGAACGCGGGCTTAGTCCAATTAAGTTCGAGCCGTTCACTCGAGTCCAACCATCCCGATCCAATGCAAATGTAACTATATGAGCCTATGCAAATGCTTCTAATATCTATATGCAATTTAACTAATTAATTTTTTTTCTAGGGACCGAGATCGATCCCTAATTTTCCTATGCAATATGTACCTAAATGGATTCCCAAAATTTAGGTGTCAACAGCTGCCCCTCTTTGAAAGTGAGCTCGAAGAGGTTGCATTCAAAGACAAAATGATACCTAAATTTTGACTATGCAAATACAATGAGAAAAATTAGTCTTTTTGTCGAGTAAATGGGATCTCAATGAGCCCATAACCGTTTTCTAATGTGATTTGAAAATGCAAATGCAAAATAGAAAACATACCTGCATTTACTTACACGAAGATTTGGGAAAGCAAAATTGGGGTATGGAACAGCTTTGGAAACTCGCCAAGTATCTGGAATTCCCAATAGTATTTGAAAGCTCGAAAAATTCCTTCGGATTTCGAAATAAGACCTGAAATAATCTTGAAAATTCCTTCGGATTTTCAGAGAAAATGCTTGAGATGAGATGGGCTCGAAAATTCCCTTCGGATTTTCGATAAAAGGTATCGAATAATTCCCTTTGGACTTTCAAGAAAAATTCTTGAAACTCCAATCAAGTATTTGAATGGCCTCAAAAATTCCCTTCGGATCTTCGAGAAAGAAACTTGAAATTGAAACTGCAGTCAAATATGAATATGCTCGAAAATTCCCTTCGGATCTTGAGAAAGATATCTGAAACGCAATCGATATAATTAATAGAATCGAAAATTCTCTTCGGATTTTCGGAAATGATACCTGAAACTTCAATCAGATATTTGAATGGGCTCGATGATTCCCTTCGGATCTTCGAGAAAAATATCTGAAACTGCAATCAGATATGATTAATAAGATCGAAAATTCCCTTTGGATTTTCGAAAATGATACCTGAAACTACAACGAAAATTCCCTTCGGATTTTCGAAAATGATACCTGAAACTACAATCAGGTAATTGAATATTCAAAAATATTTAGACGAACACGAAGCTTCAAAAAAACAACTGTAGCGTCAAGAACTACTCTTTAGTCTTTGAGGAAACATTACCTGTCAGACATGATTAGAGCAAAACACATATGCATTCATTCAAGAAGATTAGCAATCTCGGCTATTCTAGAACTCACATTTCAGAATTCATCAACTCAATTGAGGTTTATGCATGATGGTTTTACCATATTTGCATCACCAAATTTCCACTGGGGAGAATTATCATTAAGACAATTTTCATTCATAACATGGATTTCTTAGGAATGCTAAATGAAAGACTTTCAGTTAGAAAGGGCTTTCGCTCACTCTCATTCAGAAGGGACTATTTTATGAGAATCACTCCATCTCATCATCATCATGTCGATAAGGGTCCAAGTATTCTTGCAAGCAGTACAACCTTACCAATCTAAGAGGTCTTTATCAGGACCGTAGTGTCAGTTTGGTCAATGGCTTAACAAAGGGGACTCTTCGAGTCGAGGCTATTGAAAGAAAATACTCCACAATCGTCTTCGGGTTTACAAGTCAAGAACCATGCAAAATGAGATAGAAATAGACATGCTCGCACTTCTTCGAGCTAAGCTTATAAACATCTGAATCCTACGTTAGTTCAAGTGCCATAATCTGAAGAGACTTTGTAAGGGACGCAACGTTAGGCTAGGCTCATAGGTTGAGAAATGAATGGATCATTAGGCTCAAAATGTGTATAAATAGGGTGAATAAGTTGGTGATCATCTTGGCATTGTCACCGTCTTCTTTTTTCGCCAGGATTATCTTCTTGGTAGATGCGTTCCATTGGGCTTGAATTCACCACTTGATTCCTTCGAGACTTGTAAGACCACCGCTTCCATTGGGATTCATGACTTTAGCATGTCATATCTTGACATTTTTTCTTTAAGAGTTCACTCTTTTTTTTTTTTTTTCTTTTCTCTTTTTTTTTTTTTTTTTTTTCCGGCATTGGCATTGCTTTTACCAAGCACAATTGCTTTTTTTTATGCCCCCTATTTTCCATTTTTTTACACACACACTATCTACAATGCATACATTGGCCAATTACACTTCAACTCGACATTTAGACTCTCAAGAGTCTTCATCTTGGTTGGTACTCCAAATATGCTGCTTGGACAATGATGGTTTTTGCTTTGCCCCAGTGTGGGGGATGATCACCAACTAGGTTCATATGAAACGAAAATATAGGCTCAAGTGGGCTAAGCAATGGATAAAGTGTGTAGGATAGAGAAAGAACTGCTCTTCATCATCTTAAGGCACTTGAATTAATGTTTGAGTTCATTTGCAATAGCAACACTTGAAGATTGATGCAAGTGTGAGCAAGAAAATTTCTATCCATTTTTCTCACCTTACGATGTCGACTTACCTCCAGTTTACCCCGATGTGGGGTGATTCTTGACAGGGGTAATTTGAAAAAACTTCTCCAAGTGTTTAGGCTCAAAGTGGCAAAACAATGGACAACCTGTAGTGTTTAAGATAAAGAAGTGAATTGCCTCTCATCATTTCGGTAGTCGTACCTTTTCGCGAGATAACCCTTTACCTTGTGGACATGGAATTTTTCACTCATCTCACAAGTGTATGAATAGGGAACTGTGTATAGGATATGGTTTGCCTTTCATCATCCCGACACATCTCATTTAGCATACTCAAGCAATTCCACATCATTCATTAAATTGTCCAACTTGACAAATTTCAACATGAAATTGATGGGTCAAATAGGTAAACTAACCAAGCAAAATTTCTTTTCCTTAAAAGATGTGATCATTTCACAAGCTTATCAATTTCAAGCACAAAAAAGTTTGCAACTTCCGAACATATTTATCATACTGAAAAATCTCATTATAAGCATGAAAAATATGGCATTGAGCATTCAAAATAAATGATCCCTACAAAAGGTGTGAGAACATCAACATAGAGAGACATTTTTTGGAATGGGACCCCTTTGATTGCCCTTATTTGGAAGGAATGGACACATGAATGCTCCATCGTTGCTATTGCCCCTGCACAAGAAAATGTGCATGAATTGGATACTAAGCAAATGTGAATTGAGACTCAGAAGATTCCAATTAGAACCATGACATTATCTCTGTCGAATTTGTCAGTCCATTATCATCATCAAAGTTCAACATGCCCCTCAGTTCATCATCCTCTACTGTTGAGCACTCATTTTCGCTCTTTGGAGATAGCATCATGCCCAAGTAGGTGGTGATCTTTTGCCCCATAAGTTCATCATCAATAGAACTCGATGTGTCAATTCCTCATCACAATAAGCTGGAGAATTATGCTCTGAGACATGAAGTAAATGAGTCAGACAAATAAACAAGGTTTATTTGATGCATGCTTTGGAAAAGTTTTTTTTTTTTTAAAAACAATGAAATGCTTTTTATTTTCGAAAAGTCTCTTTTTTTTTTTTTTTAGGGAGCATGAGAAAGCCCAGCCCTCAGAATTTCTCCTCGGATGATATTTTTCTTTTATCGGTTGGATATCATCACCGGGCTAGTTTGGTATACTTCAACGTGCCCTCAAAATGCAAATAAACTTGTAATTTCATTGAATAGAGTCGAATGAATTACATTATTGGAAGGGAAATGCAAATAATCAAAGCCCTACGAATAAAAAACATAAACATTAATTGAAATCCTAGAAAGCAGGAAATCCTAGAAAACACTTGAAATCCTAGAAAGCATAAAAGACTCCTTCGCAGAGGAGTATAAAGATAGAAATTTCTCTACTCAATAACAGCATCCAATCCGTGCTTCCAGCATGGTTGGGTAGAGGGTTCCAATCGACATTTGGTTGAGTAGTGCTGAAAGAGAATGCCTTTGTGTCCAAGAGGTCTTGAATTCTTGTTGCCGACTAGTGAATTGGCGTCCACCTTGTTGTTTGCCAGCAGACTGCATTGTCGGGGCAGGATCACGACTTTGTTGAGAGTAAGCTACATTTACTTCAGGTGCCGGTTCCTTATCTTTCTTGAGGGTGAACTTCTTAGCAGAGGTAGCCTGCTCAGTGGCCCAACCATCACGCAGAGCGATCTCAATGCGTTCTCCCGCAGGTATCAACTCAGCTAGAGAATTGAAATTAGAACCCAACATTCGATTACGAAACTCGAATGGTAAAGTCTTCATAAAGGTATCGAGCATCTCTTTCTCAGTTAACTCGGGAATGATTTGCACAGCTAGAGCTCTCCACCTAGTGGCATAAGCCTTGAAGGTTTCGATCTTTTTCTTCTCAGTGCGAATCAAATCCTCACGTGACGGGGCCACATCAATATTGAATTTGTATTGACGGATGAAGGCATCAGACAAATCCTCCCATGTGTTAAGCGAGTGAATCTTCTTCAAAACGAACCATTGTAAGGGGGGTCCGGTTAAGCTATCTTGGAAAGTGTGGATCATGAGTGGCACATTATCAGCATACGGCGCCATCCTCGCCGTGTAGTATTGTAAATGGACCTTAGGACAGGAAAGGCCATCGAACTTATTAAACTCAGGCGCCTTGAACTTCTTAGGGACTTGAACCTTGACAATGTGAGCAAGACCGTGAGAATTGATCATCAAAGCCTTGCATTTGACGGAATTTTTCTTCAAGCTTATCAATACGCTCAGCCTCATCACTCTTTGGTGGCTTAGAAGATGCATCGCCCCCATTTGTGATGATCGGACGAGCTTTGTCAGTTAAAGTTGCACCATTCTCAGTCGAGGAAGTACCAATGGCAACAGTTTTTCCCTTATCGCTTGACTCAACGGGAGGAGAGTCATTACAAAGATAATCTCTACGCTCGGTTGAGCGGGTGCAGACAGTGTGGAAATGCTTGTTTGCAGAGAAGCAACTTGTTTGGTGAGATTCTCGAGCACATTGAGGACTTGCTTCATCTCAGTTTCAAGGACAGCAACACGAGCCTGCTCATTTTGGTCAGTCATTCTTGCTCTTGAGCTAGTACGGATTGGGGAACGCTGACGGTCCGTAATAACCTGATTAAAAAATAGAGCATGGTAAGTATACGTCCTCAAAACAATCAGTCCATGACTCAGTCTAATTGTTCCTTTTTATTCCCATTTTTCGTGACATTTTTCATTACTCCGTGTACTTGTGAAAATGATAAATTTCTCAGGAAATAATGACCTATGACACATTCAGGAAAATAAAGACATAGATTGAAAATAATTCTCCAAAAGAGCTTTCTTTCTTCTTTTTTTTTTTGTAAAAAAAGGACTCAATGATTATTACTTTCAAATTTAAAACCCACCTAGACCTATCATGGACCGACTCGGAAAAATGCAATAACTAAATAAATTGCAAAAAGGAGAGTTCAGAAGACTTACTTTACCCGATAGGACCATGGCAATCACATAGACATGCACATGAAAATGTGAGGTTCGATTTCTATCTAGACTCTGGCTTGCAAAGTGGAGACGCGAGGATTACCGGGCTAAACCAGTCATGGTTGTGGTTAGGCCGGGGTTCCCCTGACTCCGGCTTAGTCAAGGAGCCAACCCGGGTTGCAAAGGGTGCAACCGTGGTGGGAACTCAATGACACCGTGAAAAAACTTTCGGGACCAAGAAGGGCGACCCATACCACGCGGGTGTGGTTGGGGTGTCCGCTGTCTCAGTACCATCCTAAGCTTGTGCCGCCCAGGTCCGGCAGCGGGTAGTGAGTGCGGTGTAGTGCAAATGCAAGGCATGCACAACAGGTCATATGCAAACAGCGCTTCAATATCAAAATTAAAACATCCGACCTCAACACCTCCCTGCAAGAAAATGGTTAACAAACACTCCACCCCTTATAACTCCCGTTCTGCAAAAACATTTAACACCTTAACGTTAGAGACGCACAGGATCCTAATTTTGCCAAACAAAAATATTTTTTGAAAAGAAAAATTGGCCTAAGTCCACTAAGAGTTTTAACTCAAGTCCCCAGCGGAGTCGCCAAGCTGTCGCGACCTAAAATTTCTCAGGCTAATGGATTGTTAAGACTAAGCCTAACTCGGCCCTCCCAAGCCCTACCAATTCGCAACTTAGGATTTAAGTTCTTAACGTGCAAAAGTTTTTTTCATGCTCGGAGTCGCCACTAATCTATTTGTGGTAGGTCGATTAGAAACCTAAATAAAACATAGGGAGATATGTTTTATTCCTACGAACCAGAGATTCTAAGCTCGGGGACTTGATTACGCTTAGATCTAGTCTAACGCCCTTTCGGTACCTTTTCTTTTCAAAAATATTTATGCAGGCAAATGAATTTATTTTATTTTAACTTAGGTACTAACATGTGAGGTGATCATACGGGTGTGCAAACCACCAAAGTAACACCCAATAATCAAAACATTAAATAAATTGCAAAATTGGGAGAATTACTTACCTCGAAGCAACGTAAGCATCTGCATTGTTAGCTAGAAAATAACATCAATAATCCTAATGTGATTTCTAATTAACAAGCAGTTCACTCAATTTTTTTTGGATTTTTACTTATTTAAATGAAAACTAATCTATATATAATGACGTGCAAAATTAACATGCGATTAATGCAACCTAACATGCAAACTATATGTCACGTGACGATATGACCTAATTCTAATGACGGACAAATGATTTATTTATTTTTGGTATTTTTAAATGAAATTCGGAATAAAAAAAATGCCTAAAATAACATGCAATCTAACCTAGAGAAAATGATTGATCTATCTTAAAGTGATTTTTTTTTGGGATTTTTATTAAAATTCGAAATTATTAAATATCCTAAATAATCCACTAAGATTAAAACAATCTCTAATTTAAACTAGGAAATATGTTACCCTAAATCCCAATTTAAACCAAATAATTATCTTATTCTTTTGGATATATTTAAGATTCCCTAAGCATGCAAAATTTCTAATTTAAATCCTAACTAACATATTTTTTGGTTTTCTTTATTTAAAAGGAAACTAATGAAACAAAGATAACTAGCACATTCAAACAATCCACGCAATCCGCAGAATTCTTCAAATTCGGATAAGGCAAAGAAATCAAACTAATGGTCATATCTATAGGGTTATAGATATCGACAGAAAGTTGATTATTTCAATTTGGAAAGCAAATAAAATCTATTATCGTATCCAAGTGATTATGGATAAGATAACGATTTTCCGTACCGCCGCGTATCGTACCTTAGGGATAAGGTCAGATAGTCGTCCAGATACGTTGCCAAATTAGGAAAAATTCCTAATTTAAGGTATCTTAGAATATTGTGGATATCGCAAATAATATCCTAAGGTATCTAATCAATCACGCAATATTCACGGAATATTCAAAATATTCAAACTAAGAACTTAAATATTTTGAAAATATACCGGATATAGATTTTTACCTGATTTGCGGATTACTTTCCAAATTTGAATTCGCGGCGGATCGGGATCGCGGATCGGGATCGGTGGCCGCAACGGGAGGACCGGCAGTGGTGGTGGGCTTGAAGGCGGTCAGGAATGGCTCAGCTAGGATTTTAACGGTGCTATGGTAGGACGACGATGAGCACTAGTTCCGCTGGATTGCTGTGCTGAACATCGAAGAGGATGGGCTCGCCGAGAATCATGGAAAATTGTTTGAATTTCTGGAAACCGCCGCTTCATCGGGCTGGTATCTCTAGATGCTTGCAGCGAGGGACTGGTGGACGGGTGCAAAGCCAGCGACGATTTATAAGGCGAGAGCAACAAAGGGTGTGGAGGACTTGACCGTGAGCTTGCTGTAAAGGGAGGAAAACTCGCTGGACTTCACCTATGAACAGGGGATGACGTGATTCCGAGCTTCTTTTCTTCGTGGATATCGCAAAGAAGAAAGCAAGCTCCCCTTTTGAATCCCCAATTGTAGATTTGTACTGCAAGACAAAAGAATGGGAGCCCACAAGAATCTCTCGGACGTCCCTCTCTCTCTCCAGAATTGTGTCTTCTCAATGTGTCCCCCTCTCCTCACGTTTTTTTTTCTCTCAATTGTCTCTCTAAAAATCTGATTTTTTCCCCCTATTGTGAACCCTTAATGAATGTATTTATAGGTAAAGTGTAGGGTTTTGCTTGCAATTACTTCCTATTTTGATTCAAAGAAAATATTGTAATATCTTTATGATTCATTCAATTTGAATCGTGATAATATCAAGATTGACAAATCAATATTTTCCAACTCGATATTTTCCAATGAAAATTTTAGCTCTTATAATATTCATGGGCTTGGCCAAGATTTTTCTTGAACGCGGGCTTAGTCCAATTGAGTTCAGAGCCGTTCACTCGAGTCCAACCACCGCCGATCCAATGCAAATGTAACTATATGAGCCTATGCAAATGCTTCTAATATCTATATGCAATTTAACTAATTAATTTTTTTCTAGGGACCGAGATCGATCCCTAATTTTCCTATGCAATATGTACCTAAATGGATTCCCAAAATTTAGGTGTCAACACCCTAGAATTTCAAAAGCATTTGAGCATTACCTACAATTTGCATAATTTTTTTTTACAATTCACATAATTGAAACTTAGCATTTGGAGCATATGCTCTAACTTTTGTCGGCAGACAAATCAATATGGCCCATCCATTTATTGTTTCAATGCATGTTTTTCACCATCTAGATTAGCAAAAAGCACCAGAACTAAGTATCTGCCTTCATGTGAACTATCTTTATGTGTTAGATATATTTCTTTTTATTTTTCATATGATGAAAGAATGAAAATTAGGTTTTTAAAGAATGTTCCGCTCTAGTGGCAATTATGTAAATATACGAACTGTGAAGGGCAACAAAAGTAATGAAAAGAAATTTTTGAACAGTAAATAACAGTTAGCCAGATTTGTCCCAACTGCAAAAATTGGTCACTGTCGTTCTTTGCTCCTTTTTCTCGTAGCTCTTCCCATAGCCACGACGGCTCCCACGGTCTCTATCTTCAAATGCCATCTCCGTCTTCAGCAAAGCAACCACTGGCCTAAGCATGCGACAGCCACCATCGCTGCCCTTCGTCCGTCTCCTTCCTCTCAGTTTCATATCACGAAAGTGCGATTCGGTCTTAAAATTTATCATGAAAGTATAATTGAAATCTAAAACTTTCAAAAAGTGCGATCAAATCCTAAAACAGAGAGGGTCGGACATAAAGCAAAAGCGTTATTCTTCAGCTACAAAGAGCTCACAGAAAATCCTCCCATGGATCTTTTTCTATCAATTTCGAGTCACTCATTGCGGTTATTGCCAGTAGCCCTAGGCGTCTTCAAGCTGTACAGCAAAGTACTCTTTTCTGCTCTGTTTTCGGCCAAGGAGTCCAAAGCACGCGAAATTGATCCAATGCGGATGATTTCTCTAGAATTTCATTGATGTGCTGTTTCTAGAAACTAAATGGTGGACCATACCGTTGACCTAGCGGAGAGACTGTTCTACGAAGCTAGCATTACTCAGGCTCATAATTTTCCATTGCTCCTCATAGCCGAATCTTGAGCCCACGATTTGTTAGGCTTTGTAGTTTCTGAAATGAACAACATTTGGTAGGGCTGAAGTTAAATATAATCAGAGATGAAGGGTTTTAAAAATGGGGTTCCACAGCCTTGGTCGATTTCTTGCCGAGGGGTAAAATTGTCTCCTCACTTTGAATACGGTGCTCAAAGCCAAAGAAGCTGTGGAAATAGCAGCTACTACCAAAGGGCAATCATTTCAACCCAATTTCTTCGATTTTCGAACGCAAAGCGATGCAACTGCTCACCGGTCGATATTCGTGACTAGCAATTGAAAGCACACCTGGTGAATTATCCTATACTAAAATGAGATCACTGCAAGGACTAGCTACAAAAGATGGGATAATAAGCTACTATCGTAATCCCAATCGAAATTCGATTGGTGATACCCAATTTTTTTTTGGAGAGAGACGATAGAATTCGACGGATGAAAAGAATTTGTATGGAGTCCTCTCTTCTCGACATTTGAGGCTGATGGGCTCGCCTTTGAAGGAACGGACTTTGGAAGAGAGTCGGTTATAATTGGCTTTTTCCTATGCTTGACCGCCCTCTTTGTTGTCTAGAAGATCGTGAACAGCTTGAAGCTGTGCATCCGAAAGCGAGCTTGAAGATCCGCTTTGCTGAATCCTTTTGTCATATGAGCTATGGCATCAAGTCCACATCACTAGCCAAAGGAAGCTGCACAAGGGCATTAGAGCATACGCAAGCAAAACATCGGCGTTGCCCATTGGTTGCCATTTTTCTTGACTGATTATACAGAATCGGATTAATATAATTAATTGAATCCACCCAATAGCTTCCTAATTAGCGAAAAGAAAATAAAAGGAGAGGATGACGACATCTTAGAAAGGTTATACTAAACGATACCCAAAGGTAAGTCTTAGTTCCGTTTTCATGGAATCAGCTATAAAGGCCTTCCTCTTTTCTTTTTTTTTTCTTTTTTCTCGAGCAACATCAGTAGATGTTGAATCTACCGATCTCAAGGTCCGAGGTTAAAAGTGATTTACTATTGGACATCTAAACATACCCAAGCCTCAGCTGAGCGGGTTGCAGATCCAACCCACAACGCCTTTTACAATGTTCTCTTGTTATTCACAATGTTTAGGATGATTTGGGGCGGAAGGACTTTTAGAGAACTCCATCGGAGAAGGGTTTTAACCTTTAAGTTAACGTGTTTCACCAAATGTACTTTGTCAGATGCCATAAGTTCTAAACAGGATCTTTAGCCGCTCAAATTGACTCTGTTTCTAACTCTTTTTGTTTCTTTTCAAGCAATTCTCTGTTCATATGTAATCTTTCTGATGCATCTTTCTTTGAAAAGTAGGATTGCGGTTATATAGTTCTTTAACAAGAAATCCCATAAATTTCAATGTGTACCACCTGTTTCAGACCATGTCAAAGATGAAATCCCATCTTTTGTTACCTTCATTTGATACATATATAGTTTAAACAATACTGTGTATCCGAAGTTAAACAGTTCTAAATCAAGGAAAAGTCAAGTCTAGCATTTTATAGTCTGCCTTGAAGGTTATTACATAGTATCCATACTACATGCTTCGTAGAAAATGTTTGTCGAAGCATTCATACTGGCCATGCAATTTTCGATATCAGTTGATAGGTAGTGTGCTATTGGAAGAGAGTACTTTTTGTTATCATTTAAAACAAAATTATTACCTTGTTTCTGCTAACACAAACAAACCGGTTAAACTGAGACACCACCGAATTCATTCAAAAATTGCACCCAAGAATAACATACCAGTAGTGAGTCATACCGTTACATAGATTTCACATGACCACCTTATAAGTGCCATTGAATGCAAGAAACTAACTTGATTGACAACATGGTCAGTGACCCCATATTATCATGCCCCCTTTTTGGAGCAATGGAATCAAATTCATCGAAAAAGAGAAGGTAAGGTGCTGCAGCTGCTGCCTTCGAGAATATATCCAAACTGTATTTTTTTAGTTGTCGTTACTCTCAAATATTCAAAATCTCTCCATTTTGCCGACAAGATCAATGCCATCAACATTCAGAATAGAAAATCCAGTAGACATTTCATCACCAATTTCAAATATCTAGTAGACAAAAGCTTCAAATATTTTACATCTTAATCTCACTCTTAATCAAATGGTCACAGAGGAACCTCTCATTCATGCGTGAGGAAACTCATCAACCGTTTTAACTTGGCCACTTCAATGGTTATGGGAGGATCCTCGTTGCTGTTGTTGAAAATAATTTAATCAGAACACCTTGGCCGCAGCAGGAGGATCCTCATTGGTCCTGTTAGTTATCCTACATCGATTTCTAGCATACCTGAAGGGACCTCTATTAAATGCATCCAAAACAAATGGACGAAAGCACAAAATCGTGAAGTGTCTGGAAATAACAAAGCTTAATACGAGATTGCACAATGGAATTCAATCATCGTAAGTGTAGTTGAAAAGAAGCTCTTATAGCTGGCTCAGAAGTACCCATGTATTTTATTCAACATCTCAGCCATTCACTGAGATGGATTGAAGAGAACAAGCTGCTGCTGCTGCAGCACCAACAATGTGTGTCGTGCCAAAGCCCAGATGTCCATTAAAAAAACATTTGACCATGGCCTTAGAGGAGCTCGTGCAAAAACATTTCATCAGCAAATGTAAGAATGATAGACATGAAGATCAAATAGGTTTATTTAACAAGTTAACATTAACCGCATTATCAGCTGAGACAGAGAGGATGAGTAGGTTTATTTAACAAGTTAACATTAACCACATTATTAGCAGAGACAGAGAGAATGAGTCACCGGAAAGAATAAACAAAAGCTACAGCTCAGACAAAACCAATGCACTTAAATAAACTTTGTTGAACAAAATCCATGCATAATCTCGCTCACTCACAAGAATGAATCAGGGAAAAATGGTAGGTGGTTAAGCCTCATCTCATTGAGATTCTACAGAGCCTGACCATAAGGTCCCTTAGCTAGATTGTCAATCTGCAAAAGAGGTTTAGACAGCTTACCACCTAAAGATGACTTTGATGTTACACAAAAAGTGAAGCACTTAACAGAAAACAGACACTTGGGAACCTATGACATAGATTAGTATTGCTCGTCCATATACTCGATAAGGAAAGACACTCATAAAGCAATAATAGGATCCTCGCACACGTTAAGTATGAGGAACAACCCCTTTTTCAAAGTGAATAACAAATTCCTCATCCAACAAGATGAAGTGAATTAAGTGATAGATAGCATGAAGTATGTGGGAAGCACACTCGAGAGTATGAAAGCAAGTCGCAGATCTTTCAAGTTTCAGTCCCCCAACATGTCTACTACTTGACTGACTTACCAAGATCTATGAAATAATTATGCACTTTGATTAAGCTAATTATGAGTACTGAAAATAAGTACCCCAGTAAACAAAAGCTAAGGTTAATACTCGGTACATTAAGCCACTGAATGCCTTAGCAGAATAGGATTGTTAACCAGAAAAGGTTCTGCCCTATAAGCAACTAAAAGTTGCTCATATAGATACCCAACCATTACACCTATAGACATTTCAACATGAATAGTTGATTGCATTCTAGGAGTCTGCATAAATAGATGAAGAAAGCTAGTAATTATTACATTTGCCTAATTTAATTCATCGATGAGTCAGAGTCAACAAATTCCTAGACCCAGCTCAAAACAGCAAAGGAAAAAGAAAAAGACATGTCATCAACACAACAAATAAGAATTAAAGAATGTAAATGCCTTATCGGACAAATTGCAACATCTTCCCCAACTGTGTTTGTTAATTTAAGATGGGAGGGAATGAACGAACAGCAAACAAGAAGAGAAGAAAAATGTGATTTCACTCTCTTTTGAGAATGAGCATTAAAGAGAAATGATGTAGAGGAAAATTGAGTTAGTTGATTGTTGAAAAAACCGCTTGTCAAACCAAATTCTGTATACCTTCTTAGTAAACCTAACATTATTTAAATATTTTTATAGATCAAAGGGAATAATTATGTTCATTCCTTTTTCTCCATGATAACCCATAAGGAGTTTCGCTTTTATTGACAAAATGCAGGAGCTAAACAAGGCAGGCCAGTCACTTAAATCTTGTAATTAAGCAAAGTATTAGCAAACTCAAGTGCACGCAAATTGAATGCAAAAAGATTCTATCTGAAATTTTTCCAGGCGATAAATCTTATGAATATGGGAGTGTGTCGAATGCACGACCCTATAATCTGTCACTGATTCACATTTAAACTACTACATAGCCTCTAGCACTGAAAACTAACATGTATGGATAATGCCACAGTTATGATGAAGAAGCATAACATATTACAACCCCTTCAGCTCATGTCAAAGAACATCTCTTTCACATTTTCCTGTACGGCGCAAAGTTACTCTTTCCTAGCACCAGAAATTGCAGAATGCACAATTCAATGCAACTAAACCTAGTCTTCAACAACATGGTGGCTCGACCATATCGACGAGTTTACTCCAATATCAATGGTCTCCCAGCGCAAATTTCACGCATAAATGGCTAAATAATAGAATGGAGAAAGAGACTTCACAAAGCACACCGTGACCCAAGACTTGAGGCTTCACTCTTCTGCTAACCAGGCATTAATTCCAATATTTCATTCCTCACAAATCACGATTGTTCTCGAGTGAAATAAAAAAAAACACTCCATAAGTTGAGACCAGTACTCTCAACCACCTCTAACTTACAATAGGTTAGGTACCGGGAAGCAAGTCAACCTCGACATTCTGCTGATGCGCAGCATAAACCAACTAAGAATCACCACCATCGAGGTGAGCGAAAGCATCGCATGTTCACCATACATGAAAAAGGATTTTCCCTCAGAGATAACAGGACGAATGAATACAAGAAGAGGTTCCAGAGCAAAGATGAAAGGTTAGCTAAAGGTAAACTCACAAAACAGGACGCAGCAACAATTAGGTTTCATCTCTAACACATTGAAAGAAAAAACAAAGACCGTCTACTTAAGAAGCCTCACTAATCCTATGGACTCACTATCATCGATTGTCTTTGCCAATCAAATGATACATACCTTATCCGTCTCCGTTAAACCTCGGGCAACCCTGGACGTCGAGTTGGCAAAATTTTGGCACACCCAGCACGCTCTCCGGTGATTTACACCGACAGAACTCCAATGTTTTTAGATTATGTAAATTAGACAGATCAGATTCGTTTATGATTTTAATGGAATTGCAATCCCAGATCCACAATGTCCGCAATGATTTCAATTCTCCCAAACCCTGAATCTCAGTTAGCTGAGGCAACCGGAACAAATTTAAACGCTGGATCTCCTTTAGACCTGGCGGAACGGTCAGCGTCTCGAGCGATGGACAGTCGGTTATCCTCAATTCATTGAATTTCGGTGGCTGTCCAAGAACCTCGAATCGAATCTCTCCGAGCGTATATCCTGCAATATCCAGTGTTGACAAATTCTCCAAGTTGGAAAAGAGTGACCAATCTATCGGTGACTGGACATCCCCTAAAGTCAAATATTGAAGGCTGGATGGAAGCCCGGTAAGAGATCGGGAGTCGGCACAACTTACGCAGAGACTTTGTAGCTGAGAGAGGGAACTGAAATCGGTTGGAGGCAAGGCCATTTTTCGAACGCGGAGGGTCAATTGCCTCAGCGCACATAATCTGTAACATCCTGAATTTCGACCCATTTCCGGGATCCGACGAAGTGGATATTATTTCTCATTTGATTTTAGTACGTCTCGCCCGGAGTTGGCCCCTCGCGGGATACCGACCAATGGGAAAGGCTAACTAGGAAAATGGTACGTGGACCGGAGACCGATCGCGAATCGGATGCAGATTCCGGAAATGGCGGGAAAGTATTTTGGGCAGTGTGGGCCGATCTTAGGAAGGTAACGGATTTGGTTTGGCCAACGACGTCATTTGATCGGATCGCGGGTGATTCCGGCCGGCCGAGGAGATGCGTGTGGCAAATAAATACCAAACCTAAACCGAGCGATCGTGACTCACGGAATAACCAATAATTCTCGCATTCTCTCAGGAAATCGAGACCGTCACGACTCGAGTGACCCTAGGTCGATATCGTAACCCCTAAACAGCCACCCGTCGTTGAGAGGCTCTAAAATTCGAATTGAGCGATTTTGATCGCCAAATTGGACTCGAACCGATGTGAAATTCTATGGGTGTTTTGCGATTATTTTGCGAGGTTGACGTCATTTTTGAGTAGCCAATCATATTTGGGGAATTGATGCGGTCGAAAAATGAAATTTCGATCCGGGATCGGAAAATTACGAATATGCCATCGTGTCCTATTTTGGAGTTCCGAATTTTGGGCAATTTTTGGGGATTTATTTGTGGATAATTATCAAGAAAAATTCAGAATTATTGAAAGACCAAAATGCCCTCAAATAATTGAATTGGGTTGAATCTAAGCCATTGGATCAAGGGCAAAATGGTCATAAGGGCTAAGATCTTGACAAGTGGCACCCACTTTTGACCCATAAGGCTTCTTTGACCCATTTCTCTCCCCCATCTTCATTTCAGCCGTGCCTTCCCTTCTTCCTCCTTCTCCACTTCTTCTTCCTCTTCTTCTTTTCTTTCTTTTTTTGGCCGTGAAAGGCCCTCGCCGGAGGACCGTCGCCGCCGCTTGCGCCGCCATGGAATCAGCTCAGCCCACCCATTTTCCTCACTTGTTCAGCCCCTTTTGAAGCCACAAACCAAGTGAGTGGAAAATCCTAACCCCTAATTAGGATTTTATGCACTTTGGACAAGTTTTAGGGGTTATTAGGGTATTTTAGGGGTAGTTAGTATGGGCTGATTTGGGGCTGAAGTTATGGAGATTTTAATAGCCTAATGTGATGATCTAAGGATGGTATTAAGGCTGTGGAGACTGGTTTAGAGGTTGTATAAGTTTGATTGGCTTAATGGTGCAAGTTTAGTGATTCTCGGATTATTGGATTTTAATGTACCTCTATGTTTTGTTATTTTTGTTGTGATCATTATGGGCCGAATTTGAGGAAGGTTTCTTCATGAAAGTTGTTCCTAATATCTTAAGGTATAACATAAATTAATTTTGGAATTTTTGGAGATCATTTGAGGCCATTCGAAAGTCTATCTTTGGACCGAAATAAAACTGCCCGATTTACTGTTCATCCGACCTTCGGGTCTGTCCGAATTTTTATAAATTTTTCCAGGCCTATTTTCAAAATACTTCCTTCACAAAAATTGTTGAGGACATTTGTGGCTATAACATATAAAAATTTCAAGGTTTTCCAATATGATTTGGGTACCGAATGAGTTGTATTTTGATGGCCCGAGAGGCTGTCCGAGCGAACTGGATTTCGTCTGACTTTGAGTGTTAAAACGAGGTGTTTACGGTTAGAACTGGATTCCGAGTTCTTCACGGAAAATGTTCATCGAGATGTTTTATAGACCATATCCAAATTTCATAATTTTTGGAATTGATTTACCATTTATTTCAAATGGATTTCAGCCACTGTGTAACTGCCCAGTTTGGACCCGATTTTGTATATTTTCGGTTTTTTTCTCTCGGGCTGATTAGTGGTTTATTGTGCCGATTAGAGCTGAATCGGAAGCTAAGGTTCGAATGAATAGTGGCTGTCCACTTTGGGACTTAGTTGGTTCAATGATTAATGACTTGAAATTAGGTAATTTGGGGACTATTTAGAGCTTGTATAAATCCTATTGGGTGTCGCCATGTTCGAGGATTGATCGGTTAAGTTTGATGGTCATGGCGGGCCTTAGGCGCATTGAGTTGGATTGATATGAATGCGCGGTACAAAGGCCGGACTAATTGGGCTAGAATGGGATTAAATTGAACATGCCATTAATGTGTTGAATTTTGCCTAAATTGTGAATGATTGTTGCTTGTTGAGGCCCAATTGGGGCGTTGCTGCTATGCCACGTGTTCGCGTGATCGATTGAATGTGGTGTGTGATTGGCCAATCATTGGTGTGAATGATTATTGCCCAAGTGCGTGAATCATGTTTTGGGCCACATGGTATTAGTTGGTCGAGAGCGCATATTGTGCTATTAAATTGGGCAACTGATTGGCGTTTGAGCACGTGGGCTTGGCATGTTTGTTGAAATGCCGCGTTGAAATTGAATGCTTATGTTGCATTGTACGACATTACATGGCCACGCATTGTGTATGCCGAGAATGGAGCATGAGATGAGATTGTGTGAGAATGCGTGCCTGACATGAGCATGTGTGATCACCTAAATGCCTAATGCGTTTACGCGGGGCTCAGATAAAATTTGGCGGTGTGCCGGTGATCACTTAAGGCCTTCGGTCGTGGGCCTTCGGCCGATTTCGTCCGCTGCGTTTACGCGGACGATGCCCCTGCTTGTCCGGAAGATCGAGGAGATCGGTGTTGCGCTCGCGGCTAAAAGACACCGGCCATATATGCTTTTGCGCTGGCCGTGAAGTGTTGTGGGCCTACGGGTCGGGCCTTCGGGTCGGTTTATCATTCAGGCCTTCGGGGGGGCCTTCGGTCGGTTTATTACCGCGGGCCTACGGGTCGGCCTTCGGGTCGGTTTATAAATTGCTAAATGAGCCGTGTGCGAGTGCATGATTTGAGAAAATTCATAAGCATGGCAAATGTGTGCCGTAGTATGGGCTAATGTGCGTGCAGTGATTCGTGTGTGAGGCAGGCACTTTGAAGTATGAGCATGCGTGGCGACGATGGCCAAGTGTGTACACGCATGTGTTGTGGCTATTATATTGAATTGCCTAACCTGCAGGGTTAGTAAGGTAAGCGATCCGGGCTCAAGGGCCTAGGTCAGTTGTTTGACATTAATTGTCGGTTGTTGTTGATTTGCTTGTCGGGAGGTGCATGTTAGCCTAGTTTCGATTTAGGAGGCCTACTCACTGAGATTCGTCTCATAGTTGTTTAAACCCCGTTTTTCAGACCTCTGTTAGAGGATATTTGGTGTATTCGATCTATATGAGGATTCGGAGCCCATAGAGCAGGATCCCGAACAGGTTCAGAGGTCGTGCAGATGGATTCGGAAGATGAGATAATCGAGGCTGAGTTCGAGTCATCGGGATCTGATCCGGATTGATGTTCCTAGGATCAGTCTTAGTCGTAGAGTGGTAGGGCTATTAACCTTTTGACCTTAGTGGCCGTTGGTCTGTTTATGGTAGGCTGTTTGTATTTGATGTGTAAGATGAATATTGTAAGTGTTTTTTATGGCGTTAATAGTGTTGTTTGTTATCCGTTGAGTAATGTCTCGGTTACCCTTGGTCATGTATTGTTTTGTACGGGTGTTTTAATAATTGCTTCCGCATGTGCCTTATGCTACTGTGTTGGGAGTTGGCCGGGGACGCGTCCCGGACGCCGCAGCAAATTCGATCGGCAGACGGGGCTGATGGCGCTCGAGGGGTTCGGGCGTGACATAATCTCCCGAGCCCTCTATTTGGACTTCTTGCGCCAATGTTCCGATTAGAGAAAGCTCAACTAAATTGGTCGTGAGTTCGATGATAAGCATAACTCCGTTAGACTCTTTGGAAGCTCGCAAATGTTGTTGAATTGAATGACACTCCTGTAAATTAAGTGCTTGGAGATTTGTAAGCTGATTGATGGTTGTCGGCAAGCCACCAAAGCGGTGGCTATGGGATAAGTTTAGAATTTTCAACGAGAATAGTGCCCCAATTTCACTTGGAATTTCCCCCTCCAGTTGTGTAAAGGAGGCATGTAACTCTTCCAGATTTTCCAACAGTCCAATGGTATTCGCAAGTTCTCTTATAAGGCTATAACTCAGATTTAGTACTTTCAATGTTTTGAGATTTCCAATACAATCAGGTAAGATCATGATTTTTGATCCTTTCGTAACCAACTTGACCAATGAATGGAGCCTCCCAATCGAGTCCGTAGCTTTTCTAATCCGAGACGTGGGACCATAAACAATTTTGACCTTTCTAGGTTTCCAAAGGAATAAGGTAATTCTATAATGATTGTATATGTGACATCTAGCTCAAGCAGCGACTCCAATTGTCCAATAGAGTTGGGAAGCTTTCGAAGTTCACGGCATGTCAAGAGTAAACGCTTCAGCTTCACTAAATCACCAATCGAGTGAGGCAACACTAAGAATTTCTGAGAATATATTCTTAGCTTTGTTAAAGATTGTAGACTGCCAATGGACTCTGGTAGGGACTCGATATTTGTATATTCTATTTCTAGCTGATCAAGATGTTGTAGATTGCCGATGGACTCATCAATCAAACGTAGTTTAGTGCATCCTTTGAGAATCAATATCTCCAATTTCGAGATTGCAGAGAACGGGGCGTCTTTGTAAGGGACGAACAATCCACGAGTTCTAGGACCTTCAATTGTTTTGCTACCTATAAAGCAATTGAGTTGAAAGTCAGAAAAAAAAAAAAAGGAAGAGTCAATGTAATGCAAAAGTATGTCATGAGATCATACCATGATTTGACACCATCCTCCCCACTCGTCAAGAATATTATTCCTGTAAAGCTTAAGAACCGTTAAGTTCTTCATTCCTAAATTGGTGGCTCGAATTCCAAAGGACAATTGCTCCAAGAGAGCCATCTTAACTCGGAGAAAAGATCCTTAAAGTTTCCTTCCAAGCTTCCATGGTCCAATTGAAGGAACCTAAGTTTGACCAACATTGCAAATTCCTTTGCGTTTAAATCTGTACATCGTGATCGGTTCATGTATGCCAAGATTGAGCGCCACTATGTTCTTCGTTAACTAGAAGATCAAAATGGCAACCAATGAGTACTAAGTTAGATTGAAACGGTAATGTTACATTTTGAATAAACAGAAAAGCATTTAGAGGTAAAAATTACCCTCTTTCTTTGCACTTTGCATGTAAGGCCTCCTTGGGTGACCACAACTGCTACCCCTTAAAAGTATGTTGCAACTTTCCGAGCGGACGATATCCCTTCCGAGGTCTCTAAGTTGGTCCTGCATCCATAATTTGTCGTAATCTATGATCTTTATCAGTGACATACATGTGAGGATCTTGACTTCAATTTCGTGGGATACCCAAAACCGCATCCCAATATTTAATTGCAGTTATTTTCTCTTGGTTAATGAAGAAACATGCGATATCAAGAAAAATTTGTTGTTGATTAGGGTCTAATGCCTCGTAGCTTATCATCAACTTCTGCTTGACACCGCTGTTCATCACCTTCTTTAACTTACATAGGACGACTTCCCATGTTCTATAGCATTTTCCACGGAGTCTAGAACCGACTACATCGAGAGCCAGCGGAAGTCGCCCAAGTGCATTGATTAACTTATTTGAAATATCTATGTAATCAGCTGGAGGCTCGGCACATCCCAAGGCACGCTCACAGAAAAGTTTAAGAGCATCATGTGAATTCATCTCTGGCATATCATAGAATGAAAATTGTCCGCTTTTAGAGGCTCGGACATTGTCATCCTCACCTTCCTTTACCAGGAATTCAATATTCCTTGTTGTTATGATGATTCTACTTCCTCCACCAAACCAATTAGGTTCCCCCGCAAGTCTCATGATTTGGTCCCGGTTGTCAATGTCATCGAGAACAATGAGGACTTTCTTGCCATGAAACCTCGTCTTGATCATGTCAGCCCCTTCATCAATGAAGGAGAGGTTTATGCAGCTCAAATTGAGAATATCGGACAACAATTTCTTTTGTAAGTTTATTATATCATGAGTCCGAACATCTTTAATAAAGCAGCAATAACCTTGAAATTGAGGAGTGATTTGCTTGAAGACGACATCGGCCAATGTTGTCTTTCCGATGCCACCCATCCCATGAATCACGATAAACCGTACATCAGAAGCTCCTTCATCTAACATCTTCATAATGTCATCCTTTCTATGCTTAATTCCCACCAAATGATCAGGCACGTTTGTCCGTCTTGTCCATAACAAACTGGAAACCTCTTCCACCGTGAGATTTATAAGTTTATGTAGGCTGCCACATACATAACATGCAATCATCTCAAATTAAAAACCAAAATATATAAATCACAAGATGCATTACGTGGCACTGGAAGGTTATCATCAAGTTCAAAGTAATTTGCTTTTGAAGGAACCAACACAGAAAAAGTGGTCATGAAGCTATGAGGTTTGAAAACAAAAACCAGAAAAACAGATTCTTCCAAGGGAGGAGGCGGAGGAGGGACCTTCATCACAATTGAAAGCCACTACTATCAAGGTTCATTGGTCCAGCAAATGGCGGAAAAAGGTTATTTCATGTCTAAGGGTCTAATTAGGGTTCGACTAGAAGTCGCTCCGACATACTGTCACCTAATAATTTGCAGCGTGAAGTTGGGTTTCAACAGGTTGTGCACCTCGATTTCATTGCTATCCCTTCCATTTCAGGGAAATTTATCAAATCAGTCCTAAATCTATTCAATATATGCCAATTCAGTCCTAAACTTTTCAATTTTAATAATGTGGTCCTAAAAATTTTACATGAAATTATAATATAGCCATTCTGGCCAATTTCTTTTCGAAAATTACTGATGTGGCAATCTACACGGGGACGTCATTTTGAGTAAAATTGTTCACGTTAGTGTGTTGCGAGGATGGCCAACGATGACTGGATACCACATTAATAATTTTCTGCAATAATTGGCCAAAATGATTATATTGAAATTTTACGTAAAGGTTTATAACTACATTGATAAAATGGGAATGTTTCATAGTAAATTGGCTTTTCAGACAATAAATTTAGAATTGCTTCGATAATTATGCCTCCATTTCACTTTATATATATATATTTTTTACAGTGGTTGGGTTTCTTCTTGTCACACATAGCGTGGCCTCTAGAGTTTTGCCTAGATATCAAGTCCTCGGTAAATCCGGTCCTAATCATCTATCTCCTCAAGCACTTGGGATGAGTTTGAAGGTGGCAAAAGAAAAAATCTCACTAAGCAGTTACCTTGAAGGAACAAGAATACTAGCTCAAAAGCATTTTTCTTAACGTACACGAAGATAAGGGGTACTTTCTAGAATATATATCAACCTTAATTTGAGCTACCAACAAACATATCTCCAAATAAGTTACAACTAATTTGAGGTTACCAATTCTTTATTGATAACAATAAACTATTGGATACTTTAATCGACATAAATTGGTAAGTAACTCAAATTAGGGTTAGTAATTCAATAACAGAATTTAGAGCCTAATAACGTAACCTTACAAATAAAAGTTGGTGAATTATTAACAGATGTTATTATAAAGATTGGTGATTTTGAAACAAATTTAAATAATGTTAAGTGGCTCAAATAAGAATGAGTAAATTAAACTAGTTAGTTTTGACAAAATAAAAAACTTAGACTAGTTAGTAACTTACTTAGAGATTAGTTAATACGACACTTATATTTGAGTTAGTAATTTGGTGCAAGACTTGGTAATTTTGAAATGTGAAGTAAACGATATATTGTTGTACAAAAGTTGTACATCGGTAAATGATGTAATAAACTTAGAAAATGACCCAAATAAAAGACGGTAAGCTAAAACTAGTTGGCAAAATATTTGAAAAGAAGTTGGTAAAACACAAATTAAAATTGATAATTTCATATAATAATTGAAAACTTGAAAATTTGCACGGCACGGGGTGGGCATGGTCGGTAATGGGCCTACCTTCCCCATTCTTGGATCCACTTGTTCTTCTTCCTCCATTGGCAATGATGTTGGAGGTTATAGTGAACAGAACAGAAACGGTAAGTGTCACGTCCTGAACCATTCACGATCGATACTTGTGACCGACTATGATCGGAACGGGCCCGTGAAGCATGAATAATTATTAGAACGTCCCGTTGATTTTTAAGAAATAACAAACATGCGGAAGCGAATCAACGAGACAAACCAAACAATAAAGGCAAAGCGGTGCACGTTGTATTTACATGATAGGTTCGTGCTTATTTACAAACCCTACCTCGGGCTACCGGTCATAATAGCGATATTTTCACATGCCCATTTCAAAGGCACTTCCCGAAAACGATCAAGCCATATTTACAAACAAAATTTTGGCTTGAGTTCTAGCTTTCTACGGGCTAGCCTTTACTTATCCTCGCCCCGCTGGCTTTCGCTCCTCCCCGTCCTCGTCCGAACGTCCGCCGTCACGCCCCGCCCACGGCCGATCATGGAGTCGAACCGCCCATACGGGTGAACGGGCGTTGAATCCACGAAGGGGGCCAACCCAGTCCCCGTCGGCCAGGCGATACCAGGCCACGAACGGGTGCGGGACCAGGTCTACCCGACCCTCGTCCACCATCACGTAGGTGGTGATCCTGCGGTAGGCACGATTCTCACGGGCGTCGATCACCGTCAGGAGTTCAGCTCGCATCTCGACCGGGTTGCCGAACTGGACCGGGGGTGCCGCCATACTTACGGACCTGAAAAAGAGGAAAACAACGGGGAGTGAGTCGAGGAGACCCAGTAAGTAAGACGTTACTAACAAAGCGAGGACGTTTCAATCATCATACACTAAACATTCTTTACAGATCGGGCCTTGGTGGCCGATCAAACATTGCGGGCACGTAAAGCATAAAACAATGGGCCCAAGCATGGCTAAATCACGGTTTACCTCTCAGATCGTGCCTCGGTTCTATTTTGAATTAGATAACATGCAAAGAAAACCACGAAACAAAGCAAACTCGTTATTGGGAACACAACATCGGAACATCAAAAACCGAGCACGGGGGAAAGCTCATGACACGACGTATTTCAACGTCATTTCCCGGTAGTAAAATCCCACTTACCCTTTTATAAAACAAGAACTAAAGAGTAGAGAATGGCGGGAAGGGTGACAGTTCTCGGATTTGGAATAACTCTCGAGAGTGGTTTCTCTCTCGGTTTTCTTTTTCTTTCTTTCTTTTGGCTCTTGGTTTCTTTTCTTTCTCTCTATTTTCGGCACTCTCTCTCTCTCTCTTTCTCTCTCTAATTTTGATTGATACAAGTGAGAAAGTGAGCCAATTTCTATCCTAAAGAGTGCTATTTATAGAGGGATAAAGTGGCTTTGATGATGCATGCGCTGGGTCATCAAGGGCATGAGGTATCTTGCGACGTGTCATCAAAATGATAAAGGTAAGCGCATACCTCATCTCTCATAAATGATCCAAGGCCAAAAGTCCAAAAAGAATGATGAAATAGCCATAATTACTTTCCTTTCTCTCTCCTCTCTAATTGGCCGTGACTCTCTCCTCTTCTCCTTGGCTGGCCGTGGCTCTCTCCCTCTTTTCTTTAGTCAATAATAGAAGAGTAAGACCATTAATTGCTTCATAAATGGCCATTAATGACTTGCGGAAAAGAAGGCCCATGCAATAAATGAGGACAATGATGATGGAGATAAGGTTTGACTAGGTCAAACCTTCTAGGACCCTCTCAAATGTGCTGAATTCAATCCCAATTAATTTGGACTAAACGAGTCTCGCGAAAATACGCTCGAAATGTCCAAAACAAACCCCGCACCACAACTAATCCCAAACCCTTTCCCGAGGTTTTCTCATAAAAATGTATTCCAATAATACCCTTATAAATGGCATTTAATGTAAAAATGGCCTTCACAATTGTCTAACCTTGGTTCTTTAGCAATCCAAGTCAAAATGTCCAAAAATGGCCTTCTCGGGTAACTAGGCACACTATCGAGCTATTGGGCAAATTTGCCGGTTAGACCGGGCCAGTGGCCGGGTTGCACGGGCGGCCGCACTTTGGGCGTCTGGCAGGCGCGCGCCTGGTTGCACGGGCCATGTGCCTAGTGCTTGGCCGGCCATATGGGCACCGTGCCGGGTTATCCGGGCGAGAGATCGGTTCGCGGCCCAATACGCACATCGGCCCGGGATTGGCACGACGCACGACTCATGGGCACATTTCTTGGACACGGGACAAGATCGGACCGGATCTTACGGGCACAACTTATGGCACGAGGGTCGGGCAACATGACCAAAGACACTAACGGCATATAGCCACCCGCGGGTCGCCGACGGGTAATAATAGCCGATCATGACCGCACATGACCTTGGTCATCGCCGCTACCGGGCAATTTTGCTCGGCCGCGCTCGTTTAGCTAGGGGCTTACGGCCCGCATATGTCTTATCCATGGCCTTCCCGATTGGGCACGATGATCCGTGGTCATCCCATGATCGTCACGCCTGGTATCAACGATCCATGATCGACCGGTTGTCATGTAGCCCTCGTGAAAAACCAGACTGGAATTAACTTGTGGTCACCCGAATCAATGCATGGTCGCAAAGATCACCCGCTGACCAACACATGCCTTCCCTGACCGATCCACAGCTATCCCGGACCGCTCCACTAACGGCCCTTATGGTCGCAAGGATCACCCCATGGTCGACATCAATCATTTGGCGTAGAATGGGTCATTCCATCGTCGAACCCTAGGCCAAGTCATGGACAATCTTCGATCGAACCACGACCAACCCTCGGTACACTCGTTCCGATCATACTGTCCATTCCAATACCGACTCTCAACTCGACTTACCCGCTAATCCACTTATTACCAACCCTCGGCTTCCTAGGCCCGAAATCGGGGATGTCACAATTCTCCCCCTCTAATAAAAATTTCGTCCTCGAAATTTAAATACATACCTGGTTCCTCAAATAAGTGCGGATACTGCCGCTTCATGATTTCCTCACCTTCCCAGGTAGCTTCCTCTACGCCCTGGTGTCGCCATAGGACCTTTACTACGGGAACGGTTTTATTTCTCAATACTTGCTCTTTCACGGTCCATGATCCTTGGCTCCTCAACATAGGACACTCTCTTTTGTCCAATTCGAGCCTCGTCGAAATTCAGCACATGTCCGGATCGGGTTCGTACTTTCTCAACATAGATACATGGAACACATCATCTTTTTGAGCAAGTTTTGGTGGCAACGCCAACCGATAAGCCAAATTCCTATTCTCTCTAGAATTTCAAAGGTCCACGTGCACGGGGCTTAAACACCTTTCTTCCCAAAACGCGACACACCCCTCATAGGCGAAACTTTGAGAAACACGTGACCGCCTACTTGAAACTCTAAGGCTTCCTACACCCATCAGCATAACTTTTCTGTCGGCTTTGGGCAGTTCTCAGTTTGCTTCTTACTACTTGCACAACCTCATTGATGAGTTGTACTAGCTCTGGACCCGTGACCTTCTTTTCCCCGACCTCATCCCAACAGACTGGAGTTCTGCAAGCTCGACCGTATAATGCCTCAAATGGTGCCATTCCGATACTTTGCTGGTAACTGTTGTTGTACGCAAATTCAATGAGATGTAAATGCTCATCCCAACTTCCCTTGAAATCCACAACACATGCTCGCGGATCCTCAAGGGTTTGGATCTTTCTTTTTGTTTGGCCATCCGTTTGCGGATGATAAGCTGTACTGTATTGCAACTTCGTTCCCATAGCGGTTTGAAGACTCCGCCAGAAACTTGCAGTAAATTTTGGATCTCGATCTGACGTGATTGTTACCGGGACTCCGTGTAATCGTACAATATGTCGAACATGTAACTTGGCATGGTCTTCCAATGGAAGATCCTTTCTCACGGGAAGAAAATGAGCCGATTTTGTCAGTTGATCAATAATCACCCATATCGAATCATTTCCTCGTTGACTTCTCGGTAATCCCATTACGAAGTCCATCGTGATGTGCTCCCATTTCCATTCAGGAATTTCCAATGGTTGTAATAATCCACCAGGCTTGCAATGTTGAGCCTTGATTTAGCGACACGTCAAGCATTTAGCCACATATTTGGCTATGTATGCGGCTTCATCTTTGTTCCACGAGAAGTGTTGTCGCAAATTCTGGTACATTTTAATCTTGCCTAGATGGATCTTTGTAGTGGCTCTTGTGAGCTTCTGTTTAAGATTTCTTCCTTGAGTTGTTCATCCTTCGCACGCATAATTGTCCATTGAACTTCAAGATTCCATCGTCTGCATCATGGAAATCGGATTTCCTCCTTTTTGTTAATTCCGCCGGATCTTACGGATATTCGGGTCGGTTTGTTGTAGCGCCTTGATTTTTTACAATAATGTCGGCTCAATTGCGAGCAGCAGCTAATAAGTTCTGATGAGGTCCCACTTTCAGCTTGAAGTCTGAATCTCGAGCTTCCTCAAGTAATGTCCATTCCTTGACCATCAAATGAGCGATGGCTGATTTTCGACTAAGGCGTCAGCCACTTTATTTGCCTTTCTGAATGGTACAATATCTCATGATCGTAGTCTTTGAGAAGTTTCATCCAGCGTCGTTGCCTCATATTCAGCTCCTTTTGGGAAAATAAATTTTTCAAACTTTGATGATCCATTATAAATAACAAATTGCTCCCCATATAGATAGTGTCGCCAAATTTTCAAGGCAAACACAATTGCAGCAAGTTTCGGATCATGAGTTGGGTAGTTCAATTCATACGGCATCAATTGTCTCGAGGCATAAGCTACTACTTTGCCATTACGCATCAATACACAGCCCGGTCCCTTGTGAGAAGCATCATTGTATATTTCGAATCCTCCTGGTCCTTTAAGTATAGTCAAAATAGGAGCGGTCGTCACCGTTGCTTCAATTCTTGGAAGCTTCGCTGCATTTGTCATTCCATTCAAATTTCGTTTCTTTCTTTAGCAATCGCCTTAGAGGAATAGCGATGCTAGAGAATCGCTCCACGGACCTTCCTGTAGTATCTGCTAAACCCAAGAAACTTGAACTTTGATGATAGTCGTTGGTCTTGGCCAATTAACTACTGCTTCAATTTGTGATGGATCCACTGATATGCCGTCTCCGAAATCACGTGGCCAAGAAATACCACGCGAGATAACCAGAACTCACATTTGCTGAATTTTGCATAAAGTGAGTGTTCCCTGAGCGTTTGAAGTACAAGTCTTAAATGTTGCTCATGTTCAGCTGAAGTTTTCGAATATATCAGGATATCGTCAATAAAAACTATGACGAAATGATCCGGTATGGCTTGAATACTCGATTCATCAGGTCCATAAAGGCTGCTGGAGCATTCGTCAAACCAAATGGCATAACGGTGAATTCATAATGGCCATATCGGGTTGGAATGCCGTCTTTGGAATATCCTCCCTCTTGATTCTTAGCTGATGATATCCCGACCTTAGATCGATCTTGGAAAACACTGATGCTCCTTGAAGTTGATCAAATAAATCATCGATTCTCGGCAGTGGGTACTTATTCTTGATAGTAACCCTATTTAGTTGCCGATAGTCGATGCATAGTCGCAACGAACCGTCTTTCTTTTTCACGAACAATATTGGCGCACCCCAGGGTGATGCACTTGGACGGATAAATCCCTTATCCAGTAATTCTTGCAGTTGTACCTTCAATTCTTTCAACTCGGTTAATGACATCCTGTATGGAGCTTTTGAGATAGGTACATTCTAGGGCAACCGATAGCAAATTAAATCTCACATTAGGAGGTAAACTTGGCAATTCTTTTGGAAAAACATCCGGGAATTCTTGTACTACTAGGATATCTTCCAAATTTAATTCATCTTTCTTTCTTTGTATTTTCTCTGCTGCGGAAATCCTTAACAACCTTTTCGTAATAATCGGGTGGCTTCTATAGTAGAAATCGGAGGAGTAGAAGGTCCTCCTCTATTTTCCACGAATGTATAACAGGGGACGATTAGGGGATAAAACTGAATCACCTTGCTATAACAATCGATTTTTGCTCGTTGTTGACTAAGCCAATCCATAACATCCACAAGTCGCCTATAATAATTTTACACCCTTGACATGCTAAGGTAGCACTGTACTTCATTTTTCATCGGAGTAGAAATACTAAGTGCATCTTCTAATGGTTTCACCTCAAGTTTGGCCAAATGTACAAATTGACTAGATACGAATGAATGTGTAGCTCCGGTATCAATTAACGCATATGCAGCACGGTTATTGAGGAAAACGTACACACTGTGATCACGGCGTCGGAGTTCTCGGCATCCTCTTGAGTAAGCGCATATATTAGTCCTTGAGCGGAGGGCGATCACCGTTGTTAGCACGAGGTTGAACTCCGATTCATTGTTGTGCTTTGTCTTTCTTTGTGAAGGCATATTCATCGCCTTTGTGGACAATCCACGACCATGTGACCGCTGGCCACACCCAAAACATGCTCCCGTATGAACAAGACATGGGGCATCGCCCATCTTTGTAAATCCACAAATAGAACAAGTGTTACCGAAACATTAGCTGGTTGCTGGAAATTCCGCTTCTTGTTGGAAATAAATGGACGTTTTCCCTTCATTCTCGGCCTCTTGCTCGAGCGTTGATCCATTCGGGCGTAGAATAATAGGTTTGTGTTGAAGGGACCCTCTCCAAACAAATCCTTCTCGATCGGTGAGCTCGTTCATAAAGTTCATTATAATCCTTCAAATTCGAGTAGTACTAAGCGACTCGGGATGTCGGGTTTGAGACCATCACGGAATCGTTTTTTGCCTTGTCAATGGGGTTTTCAATAAGTGCAGGGGGCGTACCTGACAACTGGCGAACCTTGCTTCATCTTGGTCCACCATCATATTCCCCCTTTGGAGTTGCATAAATTCTTTCATTTTACGATCATGAGCGCTTTTCGGAAAAATACTTCCTATTGAATGCCACAACAAAAGCATTCCAGTTCAACTGCAACATTTTACGGGAATCTGATTTCTTTAGTCGCCTTCCACAAGTGGTGGCGTTCCCTTGCAATTGATAGGCAGCTAGGGCGACTTTATCTTCTTTAGAACACCGCAGTAGTTCAAAGCGCTTTTTGTAACTCATTGATCCAGATTCCGCCTCTTGGGATCTCGGTTCCGATGAATTTCGGGGGGCGTGGCTTCAGAACTGCTCGACCAATCCATGTATTGTTGGTCACCATTCCCATTTCCACTTGCCGCGCTACATTCTCGGCGATAGGAGATCGTTCTTTGTGCTTGTTGTACTTGCTGCCCCAGAATTCTCCTACAGATTTGCAAGAGCCTGCGAGAATTCCATCTATTCGGAGATCTTGCTTAGATTTTCCTTTCGAGGTTGAGGTAGGGTCCGAGCACTCATTCTGCCTTTGGTAAACGACTAAGGCTTTTCTACACGTAAACACATGTCAGCAATCAAAACTCAGCGGTCAAAAACATACTTACCAATCAATCAGGGTATACAAACACATAATCACATGCACGGGTGTTTTCCTAGCTTCTACCCCCTTCAAACAAGACCACCTTATCCTCCGGCACCTTTATTACCGTTTGGTTTTGGAACCGGGTTTCCACTTTTGCGGTGCATTCGGAAATTCTCGTTCTTCCTTGATCCTAGAAACTGCGGGGGTAACTCAAAATCAGGCCCTTCACCCACCGCACCACTTCCTTCGTGCCGCTCAATGATCATGTGGTATATCTTGTACCGCGCCACTTCTTTCCCAAGGTCAAGACAATGATCGGGCTACCGCCAGCGCCACCTCGGTCAGAGGCCGCACAATGTTCAGGTATTCGTGACCCCGGCGCCACCTCCTAAGAGGCCGCTCAATGTTCAGGTCATATGGCCTCAACGTTACTCCCCGCCCTCATCGGATCGTCCAATTGCAAGTCGTCACGAACTGCACCTACTGGAGGGAAAACCTGCTCTGATACCAAAACAATTCCCGCTGTCACGTCCCGAACCATTCACGATCGATACTTGTGACCGACTATGATCGGAACGGGCCCGTGAAGTATGAATAATTATTAGAACGTCCGTTGATTTTTAAGAAATAACAAAAATGCGGAAGCGAATCAACGAGACAAACCAAATAATAAAGGCAAACGGTGCACATTGTATTTACATGATAAGTCGTGCTTATTTACAAGCCCTACCTCAGCTACCAGTCATATTAGACGATATTTTTCACATGCCCATTTCAAGGGCACTTCCGAAACGATCAAGCCATATTTACAAACAAAATTTTGGCTCGGGTTCTAGCTTCACTACGGTTAGTCTTTACTTATCCTCGTCCTCACTCGCTCCTCCCCGTCCTTGTCCGCCACGTCCATTTGTCACGCCTGCCCATGGCGGTCATGGAGTCGAACCACCCATCGTAAGCGGGCCGTTGAATCCACGAAGGGGGCCGACCCAGTCCCCGTCGGCCAGGCGATACCAGGCCACGAACGGGTGCGGGACCAGGTCTACCCGACCCTCGGCCCACCATCACGTAGGTGGTGATCCTATGGTGAACCGCGATTCTCACGGGCGTCGATCACCTTTAGGAGTTCGGTGCGCATCTCGATCGGGTTGCCGGGTGGATTGGGGTGGCGCCATTCCTACGGACCTGAAAAGAGGAAAACAGCGGGAGTGAGTCGAGAAGACCCGATAAGTAAACGTTACTAACAGCGGGGGCGTTTCAATCATCATACGAAACATTCTTACCGTCTTGATCGGCCTTGGTGGCCGATCAAACGTGCGGGCACGAAAGCATAAAACAATGGGCCCAAGCATGGCTAAATCACGGTTTACCTCTCGTATCGTGCCTCGGTTCTATTTTGAATTAGATAACATGCAAAGAAAACCACGAAACAAAGCAAACTCGTTATTGGGAACACAACATCGGAACATCAAAAACCGAGCACGGGGGAAAGCTCATGACACGACGTATTTCAACGTCATTTCCCGATAGTAAAATCCCACTTACCCTTTTATAAAACAAGAACTAAAGAGTAGAGAATGGCGGGAAGGGTGACGGTTCTCGGTTTTGGAATAACTCTCGAGAATGGCTTCTCTCTCTCGGTTTTCTTTTTCTTTCTTTCTTTTGGCTCTCGGTTTCTTTTCTTTCTCTCTATTTTCGGCACTCTCTCTCTCTTTCTCTCTCTAATTTTGATTGATACAAGTGAGAAAGTGAGCCAATTTCTATCCTAAAGAGTGCTATTTATAGAGGGATAAAGTGGCTTTGATGATGCGTGCGCCTGGGTCATCAAGGGCATGAGGTATGCGCACGTGTCATCAAAATGATGAGGTAAGCGCATACCTCATCCCTCATAAATGATCCAAGGCCAAAAGTCCAAAAAGAATGATGAAATAGCCATAATTACTCTCCTTTCTCTCTCCTCTCTAATTGGCCGTGACTCTCTCCTCTTCTCCTTGGCGGCCGTGGCTCTCTCCCTCTTTTCTTTGGTCAATAATAGAAGAGTAAGGCCATCAATTGCTTCATAAATGGCCATTAATGACTTGTGGAAAAAGAAGGCCCATGCAATAAATGAGGACAATAATGATGGTGATAAGGTTTGACTAGGTCAAACCTTCAGAACCCTTTCAAATATCTGAATTCAATCCCAATTAATTCGGACTAAGCGAGTCTCATAAAAATATCCAAATGTGTCAAAACGAACCCCAGACCACAACTAATCCCAAACCCTTTTCTCGAGGTTTTTCTCATAAAATATATTCTAATAATACCCTTATAAATGGCATTTAATGTAAAAATGGCCTTACAATTGTCTAACCTTGGTTCTTTGCAATCAAGTCAAAATGTCAAAATGGCCTTCTCGGGTAGCTGGGCACACTCTACAAGGCTATTGGGCAAATTGCGGTGGGGGCCAAGACAGGTGGCGGGTTGCGAGCCGCGCACAGGCCGCCGCGAGCAAAGCGCTTTGGGCTGCGGACCCGGCGCCCTAGGCTGCAGGAGGCGCGCCCTGGGCTGCACCCGCAGGGCCGCCCGGGCTACCGCAGGCCGTGTGCCTAGTCTTGGCGGGCATATGGGCACCCATCTTTGGGTCATTGATTGCTCGTAAAGTCGCCTTCAATCTCTTTGCCAAATTGGAGCTCTTAATTTGTCTTTAAAAGCACGTTCCGGATGCCGGATCATGTCATTGTGAGACAATCAGCGATGGTTAAGCCGGGTGTCGGGTCCTCTGAGCTAGAACACCTCGTAACCCCTCCCGTTCCATCATCACGACTACTAGTTGCGGAGCTATCGGAGCCGTCTCTTCTCCCTCCCACTTTCTCTTCATTCCGAGAGGATGATGGAGTATTGATCTCTGAATTGAGTCCACCCGGTGACTCGGGAAGTTTGAGTCCGATCCTTGCAACAACTTGACAAAGCAACAGTGAAATTGCTCACTTCCCTTTGCATTTGCTTGAAGTCACCTGCGACCTTCCTTCATAAGCAAACAAAAGCATTCAGGCTAAGTTGAGGAAATAATTGATGAAAGTCAAACGAAAAAAGGAGGAGGTGGTCTTGGAAATATAAGTTGCGTGTTGATGAGCAGTTAGATGTTGGATGTGTCCGAACAACTTAAAATGAGTTTCACTTGCCGTTACTTTGGTACTACCGTCATTTGCACGGAAGCCACCTGCAGCCTTCCTTCATAAATAAAAGAACCCAAAAAGCCATTCATACTCAGAAACTATTAGCTATTGAAAAAAGCTACGTGAAATTGAATATAGACTAAGATTGCACATTATGATTGCACTTCCATGGTAGATTGAACAAT